>SJYX01021566.1:10312-48630 GCA_006410675.1 Oreotragus oreotragus | reverse complement strand
TATAGATTCAATGCAATCCCTATCAAGCTACCAACGGTATTTCTCACAGAGCTAGAACAAATAATTTCACAATTTGTATGGAAATACAAAAAACCTCGAATAGCCAAAGCAATCTTGAGAAAGAAGAATGGAACTGGAGGAATCAACCTGCCTGACTTCAGGCTCTACTACAAAGCCACAGTCATCAAGACAGTATGGTACTGGCACAAAGACAGAAATATAGATCAATGGAACAACATAAAAAGCCCAGAGATAAATCCACGCACCTATGGACACCTTATTTTTGACAGAGGAGGCAAGAATATACAATGAATTAAAGACAATCTCTTTAACAAGTGGTGCTGGGAAAACTGGTCAACCACTTGTAAAAGAATGAAACTAGAACACTTTCTAACACCATACACAAAAATAAACTCAAAATGGATTAAAGATCTAAATGTAAGACCAGAAACTATAAAACTCCTAGAGGAGAACATAGGCAAAACACTCTCCGACATAAATCACACCAGGATCTTCTATGACCCACCTCCCAGAATATTGGAAATAAAAGCAAAAATAAACAAATGGTACCTAATTAAACTATCTTTCTTTCTTGTATTGTAATGTCAGCTGACTTTTTTCTGCAAATGCACACATGGCAACTTTAAGAGAAAAGAAAGCAAAGTTGAGTTGTACCCAAATTAGAGTTTTAAGGTTTCTTATTGTGACAGGAACCAAAGAGGATGACAGGATGCTTTGGAAAGCCACTGAAATTTTCTAAGAAAGAGACCAACTGATTTTGAGTATAGCTATACAAAGACTTAGGTGAATTGTTAACAGACCAGCAGCTTCATATTGTGAGCTCTAGGCCCAAGCCAGTCAGTATCGATTGATACATGTTGGAGAAATGTGAGGAACATTCTGACTGTATTGGGGCATGCAGTTAATGTACTCACTCTTGAGAGACTGAGAAGCTAAATGGAGAGGTGGAGCAAACAAATACGAAAGAAATCTTAGGGCTCAGCCTGAAATATAAGCAAACTGCTTAAAGAGAATAATGACACTCCAGGTCATTGTGAATATTACAAGCATTGGTTGGCATTGTTGATTGGAGGGTTCTTAAGAACTGGAAAACCATGTCAAAGAAGGGAAAGGGGAAGAAATAGGAAGAAAAACAGACATGTTTCTTAGAAACAAGATTGTGTTCAAGTAGCAGCTTTCAAAGTAACCCTTGGAAGTCTCTGAGACCTTTTAGGGGGTCTGTAAGGCAAAAACTATTTCAGTAAAAATACTAACACATTTTGTGTTTAAAAAATTCATAACATAATTTATCATCTTAATTGTTTTTAAGTGTTAAGTATCTTCACATTGTTATGCAGCCAGTCTCCAGAACTTTTTCATCTTGCAAATCTGAAACTCTTTACTCATTAGACAACAACCCTAATTTTTTCCCTACCCCCAGCCCCTGGTAACCACTATTCTATTTTCTGATTCTGTGAATTTGCTTATTTTTCATATTTCTCATAAGTGGAATTATATAGTGTTTGTCTTTTGTGACTGACATATTTCACTTAGCATGATGTCCTCAAGGTTCACCCATGTTGTAGCATGTGACAGGGTATCCTTCCTTTTTCTTAAGGCTGAATCGTATTCCATTGTATGTATATAACACATGTTGTTTATTCATCTATCATGGACATCTAAGTTGCTTCTACCTTTTGGCTGTGGTGATAGTATTTGTTTTTTTCACTGAGTTGACATTTACACTGATGATACAAAAGCAATGTTGGGTAAAACATTTGTGCTTTAGCACAAATCAAGATAGAGCGCCAAATGAAAGCAGTAATTATGGTGTCTTCACTGTCACACAATTGCAATGGGAAGAAAAGTCAAGTTCCACTGAAGAATATCATTTTAATATTCTGTGTGACAGAATGGGAAATATGCATTAAGCACTTTGCTATATACGCAGATTGTCTCAAGGAAAAGCACTTAGGCAGTTGTTTGAGTTGTGAGCTGAATACAGCCCTGCTTTTATCATACTATTTTTCACTTGAAAGAATAACTGTCAGAACAGCTATGAATTTCAGACATGAGTATGTCGTAAGACATTTTCTTGAAAATGAATGAAGTAAAAAGCTATCACTTCACAGAAAATTACTATCAGTATTTATTGCCAATGATAAAATTTGAACTTTTAAGTGAAAAGTAGAGAAGTTTGGGATATTTGTTTCTGCCACTGTGAGCGTGCTTCCCAGTATTTCAGAAGTTTTGCTTCCCAGTACTTCAAAGACTTTTTTGATAAAATTGGTAGTGATATTAATGAAAGTTTGTGGTTTTCGGTAGAATGAAATATGTCAATGTTAAGAAGATTTGCATA
Source organism: Oreotragus oreotragus (assembly GCA_006410675.1). Lineage (NCBI taxonomy): Eukaryota > Metazoa > Chordata > Mammalia > Artiodactyla > Bovidae > Oreotragus > Oreotragus oreotragus. Next base: position 46,271 of record SJYX01021566.1, on the reverse strand, counting down.
GCTCAATGAACCAGTAGTTTTCAGTATATGATGTGACAACATCATGCGTGAATAAAAGCAATTTAAAGTGAAAGATAGACCAGTGTATTTTAATATAACAGTATGAAAAGTTCTTAGAGTTTAGATTCCATATTGCCACCAACCTGTAAGAAACTCCACTTGTCAACTTTCAGTGTAGTGTCAAAGGAGAATATCTACAGTAATCTAAAAAGGCTGTTGAGGTACTATTCCCTTTTCAAGCAACATTACGTGAGGCTTGATTTTCTTATCAGTCAGCTTAGTTCATTTGCTCAGTCATGTCCGACTCTGCGACCCCATGAGCTGTAGCATGCCAGGCTTCCCTGTTCATCACCAACTCCCAGAGTTTGCTCAAACTCATGTCCATCAAGTTGGTGATGCCATCCAATCATCTTATCCCCTGTCGTTCTTCACATGCTTCAGTCAAAACAAATAACAGGTTGAGTACAGAAGTAAATATGAGACTCTAGCTATCTTCTATTAATTCAGACACTGAAGAGATTTGCAAAACTCTAAAACACCACCACACTTCTAACTTTTTTGTTTTAGAAAATAGTTATTTTTCATAAAATTTGTTAATATGTATCGAATTTACTATTGTGTCTAAACTAATAAATATTTTATTTATTTTTTTTTTAGGTTCACTAAATTTATTTTAAAAATCATAAAACGTTTCTTACAAAAGACCATTACATTCTGCACACTGCTCTGAATAGATGCCAGGGACATATGGACTACTGTTACTTTTCCTCCCTGTCCCACCACCCCAAATGTTACAGTGATCACAAAGCAAAGTGTTCACAGTAATTACATGGGGGGACTTCTTTAAACCACCAACAATGAACAAAAATTAAAATTCACTCACTCAGCTGCTGTTTCAAAATTTCAGTGTTAGTTTCTGCACACCCTCCCCCACCCCCACCTGTTTGTAAGGAACTAAAACATTACATCTGGTTAATAGCAAAGATTTCACTACACCTCAAATGCAGAACACCTATGAAGCAGAGGAATGTTGGCTTTTTAAACAGTCCCTCCCGGACGAGGTGGCCGGGGAGGCAGTAGAGCTCGGAATCTTCCTCTTCCACCACCACCACCACCACCTAGAGGAGGAGAGCTAATAAATATTTCAAATGTTCTGTTTTATTTTCTAACATGGTAAATGTAGATGGATGTAACCCATGTATGCAAAAGCTCTTTGGAGTTCACTAATTTTAAGACTGTAAAAAAGGGTCCTGAGCCCACAAATTTTGAGAACCAATGTACTGGGAAAAGTTATTCATTACGTAGGAGGGGACAGGATACAGAATCTTGTCAAAGGGAGGTAGAAAGAGTGGTTTTCAGAGAAGGAAAGCAGATAAAGATCTGTGAAGTAGAATTGCTGATGAGAAATGAAAAGTCATTTGGGGCATGGATTATCTTGCCTGTTTCTTTTCTGTCTGTGGCAGCCAGATGTCTGCCCAACTTTCCTGTGATAGAAGTGACCTGTTAAGACTTGTTTAGTGGATTGTGAGCCCATTGCAGCCCAGTAATTTGATTAGAATGGGCAAGTTTGTGGTGGAACGGAATCTTTAGGACTGTAAACTTTCTAGTGTGAAACAGATTTTTACCATCTGCTTCACTTCCCACAAGTCACTCTCATATCCTATCCTATCCTATCCTATCTCTTCTCCCTGACCCTGTCTGATGCAGTAATTTACAGGATTATGTGCATTCGTGCTAAGTTGCTTCAGTCATGTCCGACTCTTTGTGACCCTATGGAGTCAGACACAGCTGAAGCAACTTAGCACACAAGCTCATATGTATGTTCCTCTCTTTTTTAAAAAATGCATTTTGTGTTTTAGAATAGGAAAGGTACTCAGCCCTACTTTTTTGATTTTAGAAGTGTTTCTACATGGTCTTCTTTTCATCAAGTTTGCTTACTGTCCAAAATAGGGAACTTTGTGTAGCAATGTGAAATCACCAGTAAACACAAACAAGATATTCTGGGGGACGGTGGGGGTATTACTTGGAAAAATTCACAGTATTCCTTTCAAGGTATTCATTCAATTATTAGCTCAATCTATAGTAATATTTATTCAAATTTCAAAGAATCTAGAAGACAAAATTTTAGTCTGCCTACCATGCATTGTATATTAGCACCAAGAAAGAGCTCTCCTTTTTTGAGTAATGAGCTAAAAGCTATTCTCGCTGGTCTCCTCTTCAGATGAAACCTTTGAAAGAAGTCATCAGTGATGCTTGTACTTTTTAGGCCCTCACGCTCTGAGGAAACTTTAATATTTACTTAATGTTTTAACTTTAATATTTATTGACGCCTCACCACTCACCAGAAGGATTTTACGAGCTTTTAGCCTTCTTTTCTTTCTGAACTTTGCAGCCCTTTCCCCTAGAGCATCTTCTGCTAGTTCTCCCTATCCTTACCATGTAAGGATCAAGTAAGAGCGGGGATAGTGGCATAGCACCTATCTCTTAGCAGCTGCTAACTGCTTAATACCCATTGCCTCTCTGAGGGTAGAGACTCCCAACTACCCTGATTTCCCAGATGAGGAAACTACCTGAGAAAGTAATTTCCTGACAGTCTCAAAGCATAGAAAGTGCTAGAGCTGAGACTCAAACCTTGGGGTTTTGATGGTAGCATCTTTACTTGTTCCATCTTCCTGCTGTCAGTCAGGCATCATTCTGCCATATTCTTCATGTTTATATAAAGAAAGGATAGATAAACAGATGAAATTAGGATTGCCTTAGTTATCTAGTGTGCATAGCAAACCACCCTCCAATTTAGGGGCTCAGTATTTATTCAGGCCTAGAAACCCTTTGCTGCTGCTGCTGTTGTGTCACTTCAGTTGTGTCCAACTCTGTGCGACCCCATAGACGGCAGCCCACTGGGCTCCCCCATCCCTGAGATTCTCCAGGCAAGAATACTGGAGTGGGTTGCCATTTCCTTCTCCAGTGCATAAAAGTGAAAAGTGAAAGTGAAGTCGCTCAGTCGTGTCCGACTCTTAGCGACCCCATGGACTGCAGCCCAGCAGGCTCCTCCGTCCATGGGATTTTCCAGGCAAGAGTACTGGAGTGGGGTGCCATTGCCTTCTCCAAGAAACCCTTTAATGCTTAGTAAAAGATCTGCTACCCTGGCCAGTTGCACAACCACTCCCAATCTTCTAGTTATGTAATTCCAGTGTAAACCAGCTGTTGCATCGTGTGCATCAGTAACTGTGGTCAGTATGATCTCATTCCTTTGTTAGGGTGTGTAGCCCCATGTGCTTGGTACATGTAGCCACTTAATGAAGACTCGTGAACAGAAGGGTTAAGTGGTGGTGCTATTCGCTTAACACTAGTTCCTCTTTCTGCCTGGCTTAGGTATTTGGCTCGCGTAGGAGATCTTGAAGCTACTGACACTGAAGACCCAGATCTGAATTATGGACTTGTTGTGGACTGTGGCAGCAGTGGCTCTCGGATTTTTGTTTATTTCTGGCCAAGACATAATGGGAATCCTCATGACTTATTGGACATCAAACAGATGAGAGACCGAAACAGCCAACCAGTGGTTAAAAAAATCAAGCCAGGTACTAAATGGAATTTATATCATTGTTGATCTCTTTTATCTGCTGCAGAAATGAGAGGAGAGAAGAGAAGAGGGAGAAAGCAAGCTACCCTTTTCTTCTGGAGATTCTGGATAATAGGAGGGATTCATTGTTGCCCTACTGTTATGAAATAAATAAATGATTAGGACCTAGACAGAAACTTATGGGATATCAGTCTTCTGAGTCTCTGTGATCTGCTCTCTAATGAAAGTATTTTATCTTACTTAAGGAATCTCTGCAATGGCAGACACTCCAGAACATGCCAGCGATTACCTTCGTCCTCTGCTGAGCTTTGCTGCTGCTCATGTGCCTGTGAGGAAGCACAAGGAGACCCCCCTTTACATCCTCTGCACGGCAGGCATGAGGCTTCTTCCCGAGAGGTGAGACACAGGAGGGTGGGTGGCACGAGAGTTGAAAGTGCAGTTTCATGCATTATTCTCTGTGGTTCCTGATCTGAAGGCAGGATGTGGGTACATCACACAGAGTTGGCAGGTGGCACTAAAAGACTTCTTGCTCAAAATAGAGCAGAGCCAACCTACAACCCGTTATTTCACAATCACTTACCACACATCCATGGCATTTGCTTCTTTGGGATCAATATCTATTTGAGATGGCTGTAATAATTTTTAGTTTTGATTAAGGGTTAGGAACAGCAGTGATGGTGATAAATTTGGATTATTATCTCGCACCTAGAAAGTGAAAGTGTTAGTCGCTCAGTCATGTCCAACTCTTTGTGACCCCATGGACTCTATGAATATTCATTGGAAGGACTGATGCTGAAGCTGAAGCTCCAATACTTTGGCCACCTGAAGAGCTGACTTATTGGAAAAGACCCTGATGCTGGGAAAGGTTGAAGTCAGGAGGAGAAGGGGACGACAGAGGATGAGATGGTTGGATGGTATCACTGACCCAATGGACAGGAAGCTGAGTAAACTCCAGAAGATAGTGAAGACAGGGGAGCCTGGCGTGCTGCAGTCCATGGGACTGCAAAGAGTCAGACACAACTTAGCAACTGGACAACAACAACAAGCAGGGTCACAATCAGAGAGTGAAGACATAGGATGGAAGCAGAGGCCAGAGAGGAGAGAGGCACCACTGCCGGTTTTGAATATGGAGGAAGAGACCATGAGCCAAGGAATGTAGGCAGCCTCGAGAATGTGCAAAGGACAATGAAACGCGTCCTCTTTTAGCCTCTCCAGAAGGACACAGGCTTGCCAACACCTTGATTTTGTGCGTGTGTTCATAGTCACTTTCGTGTTCGACACTTTGCAACCTTACAGACTGTAGCCCACCAGGCTCCTCTGTCCTTGGGGACTCTCTAGGCAAGAATACTGGAGTAGGTTGTCATGCCCTCCTCCGGGGAATCTTCCCAACTCAGGTCAAACCCAGGTCTCGCGCATTACAGGCAGATTCTTTACTGTCTGAGCCACCAGGGAAGCCTGCCTTGATTTTAGCCCAGCGAAACCAGGTTTGAACTTCTGACTTCCAGAACTGTTAAGATAATACAATTGTGTTGTTTTAAGTTTCTGTGTTTGTGGTAGTCCTTTACAACAGTACGAGGTACCTAATAGACACCTGAGGACAAGTATAATATATACTGTGTAGGACCTTATGAAATGTCCTGCACAAAGGACTCAAAGAAAGTTCATACAACTGAATCCTCTGCCTCTCAGAAATAGATGCCTTAAGAATAAAGGTGGCATACTGGACTTAAAATATGGCTTGGTTTACAGGAGTTTGGCAGGATCATGTGTGGGTTTAAAAATGTATTGTCTGGTGTTTTGTTCTTGTTCTCTCTCCATCCCCAGCCTGCTATAATGAGAGCTTTCTTTGTGCACTGCTATCAGGGTGTGGGTAACATGGCTGGAAAGAGAAAGACCCTTTTCAGCACCTGGCTTTGGAGCATCCAGGGAGACACGCACAGAGCTGGAAGGCTGGCATTGAGGGTAAAGGAATTTTTGAAATTTTACACACACACACACACACAAAACTTCCTTTTAAATATCAGGAGGCACAAGCTGGTCAAATCACAGCATGGGATTTATATCATGAACCATGTAACAGAAAAAATGTGTAATTATGTAAGAGCCCTTCCCACCAAGAGAGGCATTACACACTCAGGAAGGCAAGAGAGATCCCTGGACTCTGAGACTCAGGCTCTGCTGCACTGGGTCTTTGAGAAATGCCAGTGCCTTGCCCTCTGCTTCTCTGGACCCAGCCAGAAAGAGGGTGGGGAGAACAGGAAAAACTACAGGTAAGCTTGGAAGATCCTGGAGCAGAAAGGACTGCTGAGACAAAGCAGATGCAGGTAGCCTGGCCCCAAGGGCAGTAGGTAACAATGTTCTGAGGGCAGCTGGCAAAGCTGCAGAGATAGGCAACAGCCACCAGGTTAGTTGATGGGACCAGAACAGGCAATGCCCTTCAGTTCAACAAGAAGTGCCATGTGGCGCCTGCACCCTGCCCCAGTGCCAAACGTTCCGGAAGCACCCTTACCCCTAACCTCACCCTTCATGTGACAGGGAAGACTCATATTTCTGCCTCAGCATTTAATCCAAAGAGATTGCTTGATTAAGGGACCCTGGACTGATAATATTGAATCTTGCAACCACTGGCAGAATTGAGTGCTATGGAGCAAAGTCATTTCAGTATGGAGAGACATAAGCAATTATATCTCCTCACACGAAAAATTTGTACCCTGGTAAAAATTTATACCAACAAATCACTTCAAGCAGAGCTGAAATGGAAACATTTATTGGAGTGACACCTAACTTTTGTTATTTAAGATTTGTTTTTATCCATCAAACTTTAAATAATTCCAACTTATGGTGTCCTATTTAAGGGATTTTCTCCTCTCTTAAGAAAAAAAGATTTTACAGTAGTTCTACTATGGTTTTCTCCTTGAGGCCAAGATAAAAAATTAGATTTTATAGATTAATTCTACTTTTCATGCATACGTTTTATCATAGGTATTTTCCTCCCCTTTTCAAACATGAGTTGATTCATTAAAGGGCTCATCCTGAAAGCCTCCTTGATAGAAAGAGAAGATAAGAATCTGGATCCACTCAGGGAAAGAAACCCAGAATTGATTTTTTAGGTGTATCAGCATAATGTAGTGGAAAGTAACAAGTGCAGGAAAGCAGTTGACTTGGCCTCTCGGCTCCCAGGATGGGAGTCCAGTCTCTAGATGGGAGTTCCATCAACTTGTTCATACCCTGTTCCCTTTTCCCCCATTTGTAAAGTGAGGCTGGGAAAGATGATGTCCAAGGCAGTGCTTCTCACACTGTAATATATGGGTTTTGAAAAGTGTGGGGATCTCCAGGAGGGCCTAACATTCAGCCTCTAACCAGATTCCAGGTCTGGCTGATGGTGCCCACCCTCAAACACACTTGGAGTATCAAGGCTACAAAGGACAACCCAGATCTGAAATTGTTTTGTTTCATTAACTCGTGCCCGCATCAGAGTACTGCCCTTTGTTCTCATTTTAAAAAATACCTTTTGGACAGCTGAAAAAGGCCCATATTGTCCAAGTCTTAACTGAATTAGGGATTGGAATCACTGTGAAGGATTGCAGATCACTAAAAACAAATACACATCGTTTTTCTCTAGCTCAGTAGTTCTAGTCCTGTGTGTGCGTGCTAGTCACTTCAGTTATGTCTGACTCTTTGCAACCCTGGGTGGTACTATGGCCCACCAGGCTTCCCTGTCCATGGGATTCTCTGGACAAGAATACTGGAGTGGGTTGCCATGCCCTCCTCCAGGGGATCTTCCCAAACCAGGGACAGAACCTGCATCTCTTATGTCTCCTGCATTGCAGGGACTCTTTACCACCAGCTCCACCAGGAAAGCCCAGAAGTCCTAGTCCCTACAGCTGCACGTTAATATCACCTGGAGTGCTTTCAAAAACTCCCAGTGCCTCTGCCCACCCACTCCTCACCACCGCCCACTCCCAACACACGCACTTATCAATGCACCAGAATACAATGTAATTGGTCTGGGGAGGGGCCCAGTGACCAGGTATTTCTCAAAAGCTCTGTTTCTCTTGTGATTATAACGTGCAGTGCAGGTGGAGAGCCACTGCAGGCCCGCTTCTCCAAGTCTGCAGGCGCTCCAGGTATGAACAAGCTGTTTTTATGCTCTCCACAGCTGTTAGCCATTAACTTGGGCATTCTCGTGGAAAGCTTAGTTACATTATACAACTCACGTAAACGTTTCTCTTATGAACTTGTAATTCAATAAGACTTCTCAGCAAGGGAGATGATGCAGAGAATCTGGTTTTGTTTGGTCCTTTTCGGAAAAAAACAGACAATTACCAAATTATACTGCCTTCTGTGGCTCTTGGATGTACATGGGCTTTAAGGGAGATTTGGTCTGTTTTCTCCTTTGTAAGGCTCCGCTTTAACCAGCCAAGTCGGCAGAAGCCAGCAGAGACAGTAAAAGTTCCGGAAGGTTCAGATGTCAACAGAACAATCTCTCCCTGGAGAATAACCCTTCTGGAAGGTCACAGCGGTTAAGAAGCCAGACTGTCAGTTGGAAACCTGGTTCCACCATTTTCTCACTATAGGACTCTGGGCAATTTTCTTAACCCCTGAGTTTCCTTATAGATAAAAATGTAATGGTGTTTAGGTTACAAAGAGTAAGATGGGTTAATGTGTATGAAATGCTTTTTTTTTTGTACAATGCTTATTATGTAGTAATTTTTATTCATATTATCATGTACCCTGTGAGATTAGAAGTGGGATATTACTATTTTCCCCTTTAAAATTATATTTTAAAGTTGCCTCAGCAAGACTAGAGCACATGTGTACTTATTTAGAGAATGATTAGAAAAAGGAACGTGGCTGCTGCCAGGCCTGGGAAAGTCAGTCTTAGGTAAAGTAAGGCTGAGTGATGGCAGATCTTACGCGCTAGGCCAGAGCGCCTAGATTAATCTTGCTGACTGTAAATAGCCATTTAAATTGTCTGAACCAGAGAATGATGTGATTGTTTTTAAACAGACCTGTTTTAAAACAGACCAGTACAGAATGCAAATGGGGTATGCAAGTGTCTCACCCCTTCTCGAGCTGCTGGAGTCTTTCTGCCCTACTTCTACAAGCGGTGCTACCACAGGATTTGCATTTGCAACTTGTGGTTTTCCTGAAGCAGAGAAGGGTCCTCAAAACACTGACATGTCAAGGTCTGCCCCAAAGAGGTTGACAGTTGAATGAAACCCTGAAGCCCCAGTATCCATTCTGAAAACTCCCAGCCAGCGACAGCCCTGGAGTAATTTTATTTTCCCCCTAAATTTTAAAACAGTTATCTGTATCATCTAAGGCACTTTGAAGATTTATATTCCAGTGCTTCCCCCGGCCCCCAGCAAAACCTGAAGTGAAAAAACAAGGGAACTAGAAACACTGTCATGTACCCTCCTGGAACCACTGAGGTCCTCCAGTACAATGGGAATTTCATGTAATGGATAGGAACTGTTAGCCTGCTTCCAAGTATTTCACGGGTTTAGGGTCAAGAAGTTTACAATGAAGATTTGGGGCTTGGCCAGATAAACTGTAGAATGTGAATTTTTAAAAAATNACAGACTTACTGGCTTCCTCTCTGGTTTACTGTTGAGAAGCCATTTGTCATCCTTAAAGGCCTTCTAGCTCCTTATTTTCACAAACATTTTGGTTTTAATTTTTTTGTTTTTACTTATTTTTGAAACTGAAATTTATGATGTTATTGCTAGAACCTTACAGCATTAAATTTTAAAAGCAAAACAAAAAAGTTATTATTCTATTGTCTTATCAAGACTGTTTCATTTTGTTCTGTTCCTTTCTATCTGTACATCTATGTGTAACTTCTACAAAACTGTTATCATACTACACATGCAGTTTAGAATTTTTGTTTTTGACAAAAGTAATACATCATTCATCCCAGGTGATTTTCCAGGTGGCTCAGTGGTAAAGAACCCACCTGCCAATGCAGGAGATGTGGGTTTGATCCCTGAGTTGGGAAAATCCCCTGGAGGAGGCTATGGCAATCCACTCCAGTATTCTTGCCTGGGAATTCCCATAGACAGAGGAGCCTGGCGGTCCATGGGCTTGCAAAAGAATTGGATACAACTGAGCGACTAAACACCACCACCACCACCGTCATTCAGAATTTTACAAACCCTTGGGAGAGGGTGGGTGACACAGGTGGTGCCACATCATGGGTTCCGTGAATGGACTGAGGTCTCACAAACCAGGAAGGAGCTTGGAGGGCCAGAGGAAAAGCTGACTCACAGGTCAGAAAGGCAGCGCCAACCAACAGGGCAAAGATTTGGCCACATTCTGTGAGCAAAGTGGAGCAAAGGAGAGGATTGCCCCATCTGCTGGCACTGCCCATCCTTTCCTCAGTCAGAGAAGTTTCTATTTAAACAAAACCACCCGATTGGCTCCACCCCATCTGTCTAAGATGTTCTCTGTCATCGTGGAGCTCTTAACATTAATATTCATTTTATCTTAAGAATTTGTAAAGAACTTGCCTTTAACTTGATTTTTGATCACCTCTTTTAATAATGCTTAGATCTATCCTGGGCTTATGAAGCCTCTAAGGTAGCTATAGTTGTTGACATAAGTGTAACAATCACTGCAAGAACCTGTTTTATATAATTAATACTTTGTTACTTATTCGTATTTGTGAGAAATATTCAAAATGAGGGTGGATCACCTGGACTGTATTTTGGATTTATTAGCAGTATGTTTTATTTCTTTGCCAAAGGCCTAGACTAATAGAATTTATTCTACTGCCTTTTTATTTTGTCATAGAAATAGCTTGAAAGAACTACAAAGTGATATTATAAGAAAATTGTAAAGTGATAAGGAAAAAAAACTTTATTATAGGAAATTTCAAATATATATAGAAGTAGAGGGAACAGTATAGTGAGTCTCCATTTACTTACCACCCAGCTTCAGCAATTGTCAACATTTGCCATAGACTTTTTTTTTTTTAAATAAAGAAGCAGTATTGAACTTTAGAAAACCAATGTTCCGTCCTATCCTGTGAAATACATAAGGAGTGTTTTGTTTATTAACATAAATTGGGATAATATTATATATACTGTTTTCTAACCTGTTGGAACTCGAAATCTTTTCATGTCAATACAGGTAGATAGAAATTGACCTCATTCTTTTAACATCTGTATGCTATAACATTGTATGAATATACCATAAATTACTTAGCCAGTCACTACTGATGTACATACAGCTAGATTATTTCCAGTTTTTCACTGTTTCAAGTAATGCTGCAGTATTTTTCTTCTTTGTATTCTTGTCTGATGACTTTACTGCAATAGCTGTCTTACAATACAGTTATTAGGTCAAAGATTTAAACACATTAACAATTTTGATACATAGTCCCAGATCACCCTTTAGAAAGATTGTACCAGTAATGTACATTTCAAACAGCAAAGTGTGTTGGTATCCATTCTTCAACATCATCACCAGACCAGCAAGCCCTCTTCTTTGGGTATTTGGGTGTTCTTTGGTATCATCTTTGGGTATGCTTACTGAAGCATATTCAGTAAGAATGGCAAAAATAGCACTTCTTGTTCCCTCTATGAAGTTTTTATCTTAAAAACTTACTGTATATAACAATGAGCTTTTTTGACATTATCTTGGAAGATTATTACCTTAAATGTAATTTCTACTTTCAAGGGCTAATAACATTCTTTACCAAGTCATGTTGACAACCAGTATAACCAGCAGAATATTTTTGTAATGAATAATTTTAAAAATCCAAAACAGTTACTGTTATTTTTAACCAGCATTCTAGATTCATATTACAACTTCTAGCTTTGTTTCTTTGCTTGTCCTTACCTGATCATACTAATAACATAAAACTTTAGAGGACAGAATGGCCCTGTAGATACTAAGCTTCAAGCATCATCCCCAAATTATGACCTTTGCATTTTGATCCTGCTCTGGCTTTTCCAAATGATAAGATTTTAATGAAGATGAAAATCAACCCTTGAAATATGGAAAAGGAAATTTAAGAGTTTATATAAAGGATCATATAAAAACTTGTGGGCCAAAGTCTTCTTCCTGTGTGGTGATGTGTTTCTGTATTGTGTAAGATCTGAGGATGAGAGTGTGTTCCTCAATTTAGCAGCCTCCTTTCATGGTGGTTAGGAATAGTATAATTACATTTATCTTATAGATTATGAAACTGTGCTCCAGTTTCCTGCAGCTTATCCATACTTAGCCTGTGAGAGGCATAGAACCATAGTCTCATCTTTTAATACTTTTTGAATTGTAGCATTATATAAAAGATAAGTATTACTGTTACCATATTGCCTTTTAAGAGGGAGGCTATGCTTTTGAGTAATTTTAAGACTTTGAAATTTAAGCGGGTACCAAACAGAAGCAGGGATCAAGTGGCTTGGGTCAGTGAACAGTGGGGTCTATTAACGCTAAGTAGAAGGTCAAGTCGAGGCTGTTTGTGAGAAGAGGGTTTAACCATTAACTCTTAGGGCTTTTTTTGTTGTTGTTCTTTCTTGCAGGAAGCAGTTGGCTATCTTGGCTGATCTAGTGAAAGATTTACCTCTGGAGTTTGACTTCCTCTTTTCTCAGTCTCAGGCAGAAGTGATCTCTGGAAAGCAAGAAGGTACTGGGCCTTGAGCAGTGAAAGCTTGCGCTTGGGGTTTATAGTTTTGGGGTGGAGTTGCATGCATGGTGTCATGTTGCCCAAATGTGCCCTCTATGATGAATTATATTGCCATTTCTTGAAAAACAAAATTGTTTGTCTTCTAGTTGCAGTTCACAGATTCACCTTTTTCGATCTCAGTTTTCCATTTTTCAGTCCTAAAATTCCCATTAGGTTTTACTCAGTTTTTTTGCTGAGACTCTTTCTATTCACTGGAAGACTGCTCTTATGTCCTGCTGGATAGCTGCCTTGGGGCTTCCCTGGTGGCTCAGACAGTAAAGAGTCCGCCTGCAGTGCAGGAAACCCAGGTTCAATCCCTGGGTTGGGAAGATCCCCTGGAGAAGGAAATGCCAACCCGCTCTAGTATTCTTGCCTGGAGAATCCCGTAGACAGAGAGGAACCTGGTAGGCTACAGTCCAAATGGTCACAAAAAGTCAGACACAATAGAGTGACTGAACATTTTTCATAGCTGCCTTATTTGATAATTCCAACACCTGTGTCATCTCAGGGTTGGCATTTTTTCCCTTATGGGTTGAGATTTTCCTAGTTCTTTGTCAAGTCGTTTTATATTGTATCCTAGATATTTTGAATATTACATTGTTAGACCATGGGTTTTGTTTCAGTCATAAAGGGAATGTTACTTTGTCTTGGCAGACTGGTTAGGTTCAGGCCTGAAGTTCTAACCTGCCATCTGTGGACGGTGATTCTTTTGATTCTGGCACTGAGATCAGGATTTGTCCTGTGTGTATGCCAGGCAGTGACCAATCTGAACCTGGGCACAGCCCATACAAATGGATTGACTAGCCAGTAGGTCAGTTCTCAGAACCTTTGATATGTTGTTTAGAGTCAGATCACATATGTGAGCCCAGGAGTTCCTACACCACCTCATTCCCAACTCTCCACTATCTCCCCAAGACTGTCTGGTTCCCTGCAGCTCACTTTCATGGTCCTTCAGTAGGAAGTCAGGGGTTTAATTTGCCCAGTGTGCCATGTATTTCCCATGACTTCATCTGTATCCAGGGCTAAGTGCTAGAGGACAGAGGGAGAAAAGTGAGCAATAGGACTTTGCCTCAACTCTTGAGGCCATAACTCCTCTGTCAGAAAGGATTCATACTCCTCAGAGAGACAGATATCTACCCAGTCTCTCCCTGTGCTGATGCAGGATTGCCTGGAGTAGCAGAGAACCAAATTTTTTAGAAAGCAAGGAACTCCCCCCACCCCTCCCTTCTGAACCTTTGGAGTCCACTTTTCTGGTCCTTGGACCACAACACAGGGCTTTGTAGTTCTTCCTGTGCATATCTGGTTTTGTGTTTCAAGCTGGTTTTCAGTCCAGGCCAGGCAGTATCTGAGGGGGGAAAATGGGAAACTTGCTGCAATTTTGGTGGTACTTTAAAGTCTGATGTCTACCCCAGCATGCCTTCTGTCATTTACTTTCAGAGTCCTCCGACAGCTGCTCTGTACATTCTATCCAGAGTTTATACTTTATTCAGTGGGGAGACAGGGCGAGTGTGCTTAATTAATTCTGTCTTGCCCAGAGCTAGAACTCCAAGATTTACATCTTTTATTTATTTTTACACATTAATTCCTATTCATTATAGGAAATTTAGAAAATGCAAATAATTTTAAAAGGGAAAAACATCACCAGATAAAAAATTTTTAATTCATACACTAAGAGTGTGGAATAAAATACTATGATCACTTTTTTTCCAGGAAAAGGGGGAAAGAGCAGCTGTGGAGAGGTGTACACATGCTATTACAGTAGAGAATTAAGCAAGGGCTTTCATGTTTCTTACTTAGGGGTTTATGCATGGATTGGAATCAACTTTGTTTTGGGAAGATTCGACCACGAAGATGGTGAGTGATACTGTCTTCTTAAGACAGTTCTAAGGGCTGAAGATTTATGTCATAACCAATCACTAGCATGTAAGTGCTAATTTTGATTTGTTTTTATCCTTCTTTTTTCAAAACTGAACATGCTTCTTTTATTGCTTTTTAACTTTCCTCATTTATTTCAGTCCCAATTTGCTTTCTTTTATTGCTTTTTAACTTACCATATTTATTTCAGAAGCTGATGCTGAGGCTCCCCAGGAATTAGTGACAGGACGCAGAAGGACAGTGGGGATACTGGATATGGGAGGAGCTTCTCTCCAAATTGCTTATGAAGTTCCTACCTCAACTTCTGTCCTTTCTCCACAAGAGGTATTTTACTTTTTGGGGAAATTCAGTTGCTAAGAATGCCCATCTTTGAGAAGGGAGGGCACTATGTTTTGACTTAGGCCAACTGTCCTGGGTCCATATATTGCTTCAGATCATTGCTGGCTTATGTTATCTTGGGTCAGTTACCTCTCTGAGCCTCAGTTTCCTCGTGTGTAAAAAGAGAATAATAGTTATGTATTTCATAAAGTTGTGAGTATGAAATAATACCACTTGTATAAAGTACTTAACAAGCTGCCCAATGTGTAGTAAAAGCTTAATACATTTTAGCTATTATAATTATACTACTTATCTGGAAGAGTTGCCTGAGGATTAAACATGATAATGTAAATCCCAGAATACAGTATCTGATAAATACTCATTAGATGTTATTCCCTTTCTTTTAGATGGGATTCCATCTCGTGCTTCTGTTATTCCTTGCCTTACTAGAATGTAAAGAATGCATTTTGAGGGAGAAGTTTTATCATTCAGAAGAAAACAAAATAAAACATTTTTCAGCACCTAGTATGTGCAAGACATAAGACATGTTAGACTGCCCCCAAAGCTTGTGATCTATCAGTGGAGACAGCCTGTGATAACAGGCAGACCACGACAGTTCTATAATTTGATCTAAACTAGGGTTTCTCATCATTGACACAATTGGCATTTTGGGCTGAATAAGTTTTTGTTGTAGAAGGTTGTCTGGTGCATTGTATGATATTTCACAGCATCCCTGGCCTCTATCAGATGTCATAATGCCCCTATATCCCCCAAACTCCCAGTTTTGACAATTAAAAGTGTCTTCAGACACTGCCAGTTGCCCCTGGCTGTGCAAAATCACCTCTGGTTGAGCATCTTGGGTCTAAACAGAGAGCCACGGCAGTGTGGGCACTGACAGGGTGAACCACATTCACAAAGGCTTGAGTAGGTGGCTTCCATGCTGCCTTCATGGAAAGTAAGGTATTTACCTGGTCCTTGGATGATAGCAGCCCTTTGCATGGTGGAGGTTAAGGGAAGGCCATCCATACGGAGGTGACAATATGCACAAAAGCACAGAAAAAACAGCAAAGAGCCCAGCATGTCCAGGGAATGATGACTAGCCTGTTGTAGTATGGGGGTTTTAAGTGTGATAATAGGGAATGCTGGGAAGTGATAAGATAAAGAAAGTTAGATCATGAGGAGTTTGGGGAGCCATGCTAGGGGATTTGGCTTTTTTATCTGTAGATAGTAAGGAACAAGCAAACTTTTTTGACTAGGGCGGTCATACGGGCTTAAGTTTCATCATCTATGAAATAATTAAACTCTGAAAGTCACCAGCTCTGAATTTTGTGACTATGTTAATCGTGTGACAAGGTTAGGGTCATTTTATGTCTTTGTTTTAAATAGCTCTATGAAGATGAAAGAATGCTATTAATACACAATGTCTTAAAGAGTAGTCATAGCAAATGAAACCTGGTGTATTAGCAATGTCATCAGTCAGTTCAGTCGCTCAGTCATGTCCGCCTCTTTGCTACCCCATGAATAGCAGCACGCCAGGCCTCCCTGTCTATCACCATCTCTCGGAGTTCACTCAGACTCACGTCCATCGAGTCCATGATGCCATCCAGCCATCTCATCCTTGGTCGTCCCCTTCTCCTCCTGCCCCCAATCCCTCCCAGCATCAGAGTCTTTTCCAATGAGTCAACTCTTCGCATGAGGTGGCCAAAGTACTGGAGTTTCAGCTTTAGCATCAGTCCTTCCAAAGAAATCCCAGGGTTGATCTCCTTCAGAATGGACTGGTTGGATCTCCTTGCAGTCCAAGGGACTCTCAGGAGTCTTCTCCAACACCACAGTTCAAAAGCATCGATTCTTCTGCGCTCAGCTTTCTTCACAGTCCAACTTTCACATCCATACATGACCACAGGAAAAACCATAGCCTTGACTAGGCGGACCTTAGTCGGCAAAGTAATGTCTCTGCTTTTGAATATACTATCCAGGTTGGTCATAACTTTTCTTCCAAGGAGTAAGCGTCTTCTAATTTCATGGCTGCAGTCACCATCTGCAGTGATTTTGGAGCCCCAAAAAATAAAGTCTGACACTGTTTCCACTGTTTCCCCATCTATTTCCCATGAAGTGATGGGACCGGATGCCATGATCTTCGTTTTCTGAATGTTGAGCTTTAAGCCAACTTTTTCGCTCTCCTCCTTCACTTTCATCAAGAGGCTTTTTAGCTCCTCCTCACTTTCTGCCATAAGGGTGGTGTCATCAGCATATCTGAGGTTATTGATATTTCTCCCGGCAATCTTGATTCCAGCTTGTGTTTCTTCCAGTCCAGCGTTTCTCATGATGTACTCTGCATATAAGTTAAATAAGCAGGGAGACAATATACAGCCTTGACGTACTCCTTTTCCTATTTGGAACCAGTCTGTTGTTCCATGTCCAGTTCTAACTGTTGCTTCCTGACCTGCATACAGATTTCTCAAGAGGCAGGTTAGGTGGTCTGGTATTCCCATCTCTTTCAGAATTTTCCACAGTTTATTGTGATCCACACAGTCAAAGGCTTTGGCATAGTCAATAAAGCAGAAATAGATGTTTTTCTGGAACTCTCTTGCTTTTTCCATGATCCAGCGGATGTTGGCAATTTGATCTCTGGTTCCTCTGCCTGTTCTAAAACCAGCTTGAACATCAGGGAGTTCACGGTTCACATATTGCTGAAGCCTGGCTTGGAGAATTTTGAGCATTACTTTACTAGCGTGTGAGATGAGTGCAATTGTGCGGTAGTTTGAGCATTCTTTGGCATTGCCTTTCTTTGGGATTGGAATGAAAACTGACCTTTTCCAGTCCTGTGGCCACTGCTGAGTTTTCCAAATTTGCTGGCATATTGAGTGCAGCACTTTCACAGCATCATCTTCCAGGATTTGAAACAGCTCAACTGGAATTCCATCACCTCCACTAGCTTTGTTCTTAGTGATGCTTTCTAAGGCCCACTTGACTTCACATTCCAAGATGTCTGGCTCTAGATTAGTGATCACATCCTCATGATTATCTGGGTCGTGAAGATCTTTTCTGTACAGTTCTTCTGTGTATTCTTGCCACCTCTTCTTAATATCTTCTGCTTCTGTTAGGTCCATACCATTTCTAGAAATCAATGTCATACCTTTCTAGAAATCAACCAAAACTAAAATTTATTTTACATCATATTGCAGGAAGAAGCTGCGAAGATCTTGCTGGCTGAGTTCAACCTGGGCTGTGATGTGCAACACACTGAACACGTGTATAGGGTTTACGTCACAACCTTTCTGGGTTTTGGGGGCAACTTTGCCCGGCAGCGCTATGAAGATCTTGTATTGAATGAAACTCTTAACAAGAACAGGTATGCTTGACATGGGATCTGTAATTCTGAAATAGAATGTTGTCAGGCTGCAAATATTTGGGAGAAATGGTTATATCCTACCAAGATATTAATAGATATGTCCTTGCTTCCTCCTTCCTTGCCACCCCTGCCAGTGGGGTAGCTTTGTGTTGTCATTCAGTCGCTCAGTCGCTATTCTTTGCGACCCCATGGACTGCAGCACACCAGGCTTCCCTGTCCATCACTGTCTCTCGGAGCATGTCTATTAGTAGTCCCATTTGATCTTCATCGGAGTGCCTTCTAATCTTTGTTATTAGGACTTAGAAAAGCACAGTGGCTTATTGCGGTATGCCCATCTTCAGACATGGCATCACAGGATAAGTGAGATCAATTAAGTCATTAATTTAAATTGTGTAGTATAACATAGCTTCTAGAAGTTTCTTCCACATGGAAGTGCTCAGAATCTGTTTGACAAATTACAGTAGAGTTGCCTTTTACGTGGGACTTAAAGATTCCATAGCGTGCATAAAATATTCTCTCTTTAAGTCCAGAGTAGACACTTTTTCCTCCAGCACTGGACGGATCACTGATTCTTCATTTGTGTACCAGATGAAGTATTTAAATCGTAGTATACGTATAGTTATGAGGTTTTTAGTATTTAAAATTCTTTGTATCATCATGCACTTTAAAGGACAGCATAATAGAGAACAGAGTTATTTTCCACCATGAAACTATTCACCCCCATTTGTTTAGCTGGAAACAATAGCTTGAAAAGGTACTGGTGTATCCCATTTGTAATCATTTCTCTACAGCAATCAATTGTCTTATACAGGGAGCATGTTAGACAAAATATGGTGTCAAGTCTTTTTTGTTTTTCTGAGTCTCAGCTCCTAAGAGTTCAGGGTGCTTTGGGAGAAGTCTGTTATTCGGGTGATTGATGAATGCATTAAAAGCAAGCAGTGTGTTTGTGTTTTGAAGATACTCTTACGTATCCAGGCCTCCATACAAATGTTGCTTGGCCTAGCGCTCAGATGGCTCCCATTAGCACCGTGGTGTCTGAAGAACAGTTACGATGGAAGTTTCACACCAATTTTGTTTTGGTCCTTCTTCATTAGCTACTGTGCTTCCTTTTCCATTTTCTTCCTTTGTTGTTTTGCTCGTCCTTTATATCTGCCTGCTGTTTTCTGCTGCTTCAGAACAGGCTTGCATCATCTTCTTCTCATGCGTAAGTTTTTTCTCATTATGTATCTAAGTTACCTAATTCAGAAGACTGATTACTCATCTTGTGAAGCTGCTAATGTATAGAGAAACCTGTGCTTCCTACGATGTTAAAACTTAATGTTTCTCTCTTTTTGATAATTTTCTGAGCTTTCCTTATAGGTGGTGTCACATCCTCAAAACAGGCTCCACTTGTTCCAAAGCATTTTGTTGTGTTGCCACATTCCCATTCCATCCTTCAGCCTTTACACGTGTGTGTGCATCTTCATCCACAGTTGTCTTAGGAACTGATGAATAGTTCATTGTATTTGGCAAACTACAGTTGTATTTGGTCTGCACTTAATTTCTACCTTTGGCCAGATCTGCATATTAATCTCTTATTGCTAGACAAGTACAGACTTGAAATAACCAGAGCTGTGTGATGGCCATGGTGGGAATCAAAACTTGGCCCTCCCTCCCCCGCAGAGCGGGGCATGTCCTGGGTCACTGTTGCCATCCATCGCCACTGCACCACTGCCGTGGACTGTCCTCAGGACCATCCTCAGCCCTTCCCACTTCACCTCCTCCCAGCTGTCTCTCGAAACATTAGAACTGTGATCAGCATGGTGAAATCTTTGCACTTTTAAGAGGCAAGTGGTAATGAAGACCAGTTGGAGAATAGCAGATTCACATCTCCAGTTTCACTGTATATTGGGAAATATGTGTGTTGACTAAAAGACTGAACAAAATCACTGCCATATTTCTCTTTCTTTTTCTAAATTGAATTTGCATAACTTAAAAGTCCGTGTGATACAGCTAAGTGGTAATGCTCATCCTTGTGTTTAGGGCTGTCATGTAGAAGAATAACAAGACGTCTGGGTAGCACCTTCGAGGAAGCTGGGTGCAGTAGTGATGTGTTTTGTTTCTTTTTGTTATTGTGACAGGTTGCTGGGCCACAAGACAGGTCTGAGTCCCGACAATCCTTTTCTGGATCCCTGCCTGCCTGTGGGACTCACAGACGTGGTGGAAAGGAACAGTCAGGTCCTGCATGTCCGAGGACGAGGGGACTGGGCAGCTTGTGGGGCCATGCTGAGCCCCCTGTTGGCTCGCTCCAACACCAGCCAGGCCTCACTGAACGGCATCTACCAGTCGCCCATTGACTTCAACAACAGCGAGTTCTATGGCTTCTCCGAGTTTTTTTACTGTACAGAGGATGTGCTGCGCATCGGTGGCCGCTACCATGGGCCAACATTTGCCAAGGCTGCTCAGGTACATTGTTAATAATAAAAATGACTCATGCTGGCAGCAGCCATTTATTGGATGCCTAGCTTTGTACCAGACACCGTGCAAATGGCTTTGCACGTGTGAGCTCACTGGCTTCTTGGCAGGAGCCCTGTGAGCCTGTGTTTTACAGATGAGGAGGTGAACTTAGAGAAGTAACCTGCTATGCTCAACTGCCTGCTAGTTAATTAATCTTAGGTCTCCATGGGTGTCCAGTTACCAAAATTATCACCCAGATCTAATATTGCCATGGGGCTAATGGTTTTTCCTCCAGCTTGCTAGTAGTCTTGTTTAACGTTTGTGGACAAAGTGTGACCTCCAGATATTTTCCCCTTACTGGGTGTCCCCAGGTGTAAATGCTTTTGGAGATGATGTCACACAGGTGGGCAAGTCCACTTTCGTTTTCTTACCTTGAGCTTTATAGAGGCCAGTATGGACAGGTAAAAGTTTAGCTAGTATTCCACAGTTCCTGTTCAATTTGGACTCGTCTCTTTTTCATTTTTGTATATTTTTCTCTTTTAGCAGAAAAACTTATGGGGAGATCTGTCCTCTCATATTTTTTATTCTCTTCCTCTGTCTTTTTCAATTTCTGTTAGTATAAGGGCTTTCAGAAGAAATAATATATGTAGTATATGTACTGTTCTGTCCCCTAAAGGCAGTCCCTAAGAAATATTGAGGAAAGCCTGGTTTGTATTTGCCCTTTCCTCTCCAGCCTCCAGGAATACTGTCATATTTCCTTTCCTTTCCAACGTTCCCTAACTGTCCATGGCCTGAATCTTTCTCTCATTTAAAAATTTTTTCAAATCCTTTTCCCTTGAACACCACAGGACTCAAGTTATTACTTGCCCAAACGGCTAGTGGCTTAATATGTTTTCTTTCTCAGGGTAAAGATGATTTTGTTCTTTTTTTTTAACCTTGACTCAACTATTATCTTCCCAATGACATCTTCCTTGGCCATCCTATGCAGAATTGCAGCCCTCCCCAATATTACCCTTTTCCCTTTCCTGCTTTATTATCTTTCCCATGAGCACTTATGTTATCTAACACACTCTTTGTCTATATGTGTGTATATGTATGTATGCATGCATGTATATTTGGTTATTGTCTGCCCCCCCCACTGGAACGTAAGCTTCATAAAAATAGAAATTTTTGTTTTATTCACTGCTAGAGCCACAAAGTAGACATTCAGGAAATACTAGTTTATTAAACAAACCAAAAGGAATGATTCCTTTGGTGAGAATTACAAGGAGACAGACCAGTGATAGAGTTTTGACCATTCTGTGCCATCTGTTTGACTTGTTTATGTCAGTCGTATATAGGGTAGAATGAAGCTGTCTTTGGCTTTTGATGTTGCTACTCCCGATCCTAACCTTACCCATCTCTAAAGCCTAAAAGGCTCAGGAGCCATGTCAGGCTGGCTTTGTATGGACATGGAGGCAATAGGAATAAAAAGGAGTATTCCTAGGCCACTCAAGTCACCTAGTGGCCTGAGTTCAAGGACTTGCCTTGCCCAGGACGTGGCACAGTGTTAAATGACTGAATATACCATTTCTGTTTTCCTGTTAACTAATAACCCACAAGTAACTTTGGAAATGGAAAACTGACTGTAGGGGAATTACAGAGTTTACCTCCCATTTCATGTTGCATCATTTCTGTGTGTGTGTTCCAGGATTACTGTGGCATGGCTTGGTCAGTACTCACTCAGAGATTCAAGAATGGCCTCTTTTCATCACATGCAGATGAGCATCGACTCAAGTAAGAAACTTCCTTTTCTCCTTTAGGTGTGCCCTTAAAATGTATGAACAACGAATGAGAGAGAGTGAGTGATGGTACAGATTGGATTTACACTGAAAGAGAATTTGGTTATATTAGATTTTGATTTTCTGAAGGGTAGAGGCCAAAATAGTGAACTTACTTTAGTGAAGCCAAGGGAAACAAACCGGTGGTTACCAAAAAGTGTTCTCTCCAAGTGGTGTGAAATCAAAAGTGGTGGTCTTTTTGTTTTTACATTTTTATTAAAATGTCAAACATGCAGAAAAGTAGAACAGTAACAGAAACACACGTATAACTGTCACCTAGTTTCAGTAAATAGCAATATTTTGCCAGTTTGGCTCATCAGTCCTCCCATTTTGTAAATGTTTTAGTTAAAAATTTTAAACATAAACGAAAATAGAACAGTATAATGAACTCCTGAGTACCTACCTCCCAGCTTCTCTTCTATCAGCTGTCAACTCCCAGCCCTTCTTATTTCATCTATTTTCCTACCCCACAAATTGGTTCTTTTGAAGCAAATCCCAAACATCATATAATTACATTTGTAGATATTTCAGTGTGCTCTCTGAAGGTACAGGTTGTTAGGGGGAAAAAGAAAGCAAAAGAAAAACATAGTCACAGTAGCATTGTTGCCTTGCTTGGAGATGTGCCTCACTTTTGCGGTCAACTTGAAGATAAGGTAGGCTCAGATTTGGCTCCACCTAGAGTGAGGAAAGTGAAATGGGGAGAGAGGGGTCTTTTTGACAGTGAGAATATGCATAAAGCATTAGTTTTTTTTTCTTTTTCTTCCTTTAAAAAGTTATTTTTTTCACACAGATATCAGTGTTTTAAGTCAGCTTGGATGTACCAGGTTCTTCATGAAGGATTCCACTTTCCCTATGACTATCCAAATCTGCAGACAGCACAGCTGGTCTATGACCGAGAAGTTCAGTGGACGCTGGGAGCCATTCTGTATAAGACACGCTTCTTACCACTCAGGTAAGTGGATTGACCAAGAATCTTGAGCTTAGAGGATGGTAGTTGGTGCCTCAAAATAGGTTTCTTAAGTGACCGCTCCCTCAAAAGAGAAACAAAAAACATCCAAATTCCCCTTATTACTGCCATGTGAAACTGCTGTTACTTACCACATATGTTGAAACAGAAGGAAGTCTTGAGAATTATTGGTCTGGAGTCTGTTCTTCTTTGTAATGTCGGGAATTCAGTAATTTTTTACTTTTTCCCCTGCTGTGCTGCATGACACGTGGGATCTTAGTAACCACGGATCCAACCTACGCCCTGTCCTTGGCAGTGAAAGCGCCAAGTCCTAACCACTGGACTGCCAGGGAATTCCCAGGAATTCAATTTTATTTATCTACAACAAATCAGTCTTTATAATTGAGCTCTCATAAACAACTTCTAAGATACTGACTGATGAACTGAAGTTACTCTGAAACTATCTCTGACTCGTTGTTCATTCAGTCGTGTCCGACTGTTTGTGACGCCATGGACTGCAGTACGCCAGACTTCTGTCTTTCACCATCTCCCAGAACTTGCTCAAACTCATGTCCATTGAGTCAGCAGTGCCATCCAACCATCTTGTCCTGTGTTATCCTCTTCTCCTCCTGCCTTCTCTTATTTCCCTGCATCAGGGTCTTTTCCAGTGAGTTGGCTCTTTGCATCAGGTGGCCAAAGTACTGGAGCTTCTGCATCAGCATCAGTCCTTCCAATGAATATTCAGGACTGATTTCCTTTAGGGTTGACTGATTCGATCTCACATCTGACTAAAGAGCCAGTGTGTGCTGTTCCTATACAGCAGTCTTTCTTGGTGGCCAGAGTCACTCTTGAGATCATGTCATTGACTTGGATGGCTTTTGGGTGAGCCAGAACAAAGGACATGAGATGCATTTCGGAGATATCTTGCTCTTAGGTACCATAAGATAGTTGGGATCATTTTTAGGTGCTCTCTCTTCTGGACTATTTCAGATGAACTCTTAATCTTTGGTGCCTGTTTCTTTAAACACAGTACTGTCACAAGCCAGGTGAGTGAGAGAAGTGGGAAACTGGAGAGCATGTGCCCCAAACAAAAGGCTGATAACTGTCGGGCAGAAGTGCTGTCCCAGCATCTCCCAGCTCTCCTTGATCAATAGAAGCCAGAAGTCCACACTTATTATGTGGTCTTTCTGTCTGGAGATTCACATTTTTAAAAAACACTGCAAGTCAAACAGAATGAAAATGGATTGTTTGG
The DNA here is from genome assembly GCA_006410675.1 of Oreotragus oreotragus. Classification (NCBI taxonomy): domain Eukaryota; kingdom Metazoa; phylum Chordata; class Mammalia; order Artiodactyla; family Bovidae; genus Oreotragus; species Oreotragus oreotragus. The sequence continues at coordinate 22,021 of SJYX01021566.1, read as the reverse complement.
ACTACAAGAGAAGAGCTTCTCTTTTAGATGGACAGACCATTGCATTTAGGTTTACATGTCTCTATTTTTTCTTCAGATTACAATTAGTTAAGTGACATCTTTCTCTGGATATATCCTTAACTCTCAGGAAGCATAGCAACTTTTTTTTTTTTTCAATACTTAGATATACTCTGATTTCTTGAATAGGTTCAGGGGCCACCCTATTCTCATTAGTACCGTATTTACCAACTGTGTAGGCTGAGGTGGTATGGGGTCACTGTTAAGACATTTTACAGATGACCAGTCTTGGTCTTAACTATTCACTTTTTTGGCTTCTCATTTTGTCTCCTGATTTTAGAAGGGGTAGAGGCTCCCTCTCGGCCAGGGAAAGGAAGATACAGGAGGAATCTGGGCCTGGGGACATGTTTCAGCTTTGCTTGCTCTGTGGAGCTGGTATTATAGCATGTTTGCATGGATGGAATAAATGGGATAAAACCACTGGACCTTTTAAATTGGCATAAATATTTCTCTCTGAAATTAACAATTCTTTCCACCTTCAACTTCTTATTTAGGGATCTACGGCAGGAAGGTGTCCGACAGGCCCATGGTAACTGGTTCCGTCTCTCCTTCGTCTACAACCACTATCTCTTCTTCGCCTGTATCCTGGTGGTGCTACTGGCCATCATCCTGTACCTTCTGCGGCTCCGTCGGATTCACCACCGACAAACTCGAGCCTCAGCCCCACTGAACTTGCTGTGGATCGAGGAGGTGGTGCCCATGATTGGGGTACAGGTCGGGCCATGAGGCTGGGCAGGTTCAAGGAAAGCTCAGATTCCCCAGAGCTGCTGCCCATTGAATTCCACCACTTTCTGGTACTGGCCTCAGATGCTGCTTTGCCTGACTTTGTGGATATTTGGCCTTGGAATTTCTACTTCAATATCTACTTTAATTCCTTCTCAATATCCAGGTCCTCTTCTCTGAAGAGAAGCTGTAATTTAGTCTGTGAAGAACTAAATGAGAGATTGGTGCTAACAAAGGGGACCAACTTTAGTCCAGCTGAAGCATGCTTCTACTTCTTTATCTGAGAGATCTGGTGTGCTCCTGGGATCGAGACTTTTCTCCCCTTGCTTTAAGCATGAGGTTCAGCATTGGGCACGCTGAAAGCCTAGCTGAAACCAAACTTGGAGCATCTGATTCAAAGCCGAAGACATTCTACCAAGTGCAGCAGCCCCTTCTTTCTCTGTAACAGAGATATCATTTATGTGGAGATCCACAGCCTTTAATAGGGATCCAAGATTTTTGCAGATCAGCAGAACAGATAAGAACTTCCAGGCAACGAAAATAACACAATTTCTCTGCTTCCTCGACAAAGAAGCCTCTGTGAATGTGGCTCAAGATCCCTGACTCCCTGTTGCTGATATTAGTTAGATTTTAAAAGGTTAGAACCCTTTCTAAACGAATGGTCCAGTGAAGATTTTAACAATGTATTTTCTGATGCCTCCTATGACGAGAATTGAACATTTTCCCACGTCTCTGTGGCCCTGAGGCTGTTTGGGCATTAATTTTTCTTTTTGAGCCTTAAGGGTGCTTGTAGGGATGGAGAAACTGGGATGGGGAGTGGGGACCTGGATTTGTCTGGTCACTGTCCTCTTGGCTTGTTTTTACAAGTCCTTACATGGGAAGATTCAAGAAGAGTTCTTTTATTTCACCGCTAAGATCAATATGTAGTTTGGGAAGGGATGCATTTGGGTTGTTTTTAAAGAAGGAAAGAACAGTATCAGGAGAGCGGGCCAAGGCAATAAAATCCAAGGTCTTATTTATTAATGTTTTTCTGAGAAACAGTAGTTTTCTCAGTTGGGCTCTTGGAATATTTGAAAAGAAGCAAATCACAAACTTTGGAATAGACAGATAAATCTGTTAATAATCCACCTGGCAACTTTCAGGATATTTCCTAAGAGATTTCTCAGTCATAAACAGCATTTCCATTAATGGGGACAGGGGAAAAGCCATAGTAATTACATTTTTATCCACTACCCTTCAGGATCTTTGCTTCCTCTCTGCATTTAGCCTTTAAATTGCACAAGGATTTCTTTTTCATCCCCCGTGGAACCTTCTTTATACTTTAATCTTTCCTCTGTGTAGCCTTAAATGTCCTGCTTAAGAATATGCTCCCAAAGTTAAAATAGTTTTCTTTTTTTTGTCAGCTTTGAGTTCTAGGATTACAAGAGTAAGGGAAAAGTCCTTGACTTTATAAAGGAAAAAAAGTGGAATTCTTAAAAAATAAATTTCATACTGAGAGTAGAAAGGAGTTAAGTGCTTCATAAAACCAAGAAAAATAAATCCAGATCCTCCTGGAAATAAACTGAGATGAAAGTGAGTATACTTAAAGTAGGTGAAAAGATGATGAGTCTTGAATCGTTTTCAAATTAGATAAAAATGAATCCAGCAGAGTCTTACAGGTTCCTTTGGAAGAACTTTTAACTTTTCATTAGGGCTTATGTCTCAGCAGTTTAATTTTTAAGATTTCTAAGCTGCCTTGAGTTTTTTTGACTTATTTTTGTGTCTGTACTGTGAGCGAGCCCTTGCCTTATGAATGCTGCTTATAAATAACATCATAGTATGTTTTTGCCAGCCATTGCCTTCTCAGGTAATTCTTTTCCCTCATCTTCATTTCCAAATACTGTTTTTGGTTTTCTTATTTTCTTGTGTGATCTACTCAATGATCTTCTCCAAAGCTACCTAGCTGGCTAACAGTGATCACATTTGTATGCTCAGAATGAAATTGAAGCATGGAGGAGGCAGTGATCAGTCCAGTTTGAAAGCTCTTATTAAGTTATTCTTCATCCTGGTTATGATGATAATAACTACCATTTGCAAAGCACTGACTATGTACCAGACACTCTGTTAATAATTTTATGTATGTTATTTTAATCATCATGACAACCTTTCAGATTGGTATTGTTCTTTTTATAATTGAGAAACTCAGGATACTTATCATTTTTTCCATATAAATGTATTTCTTATTCTTAATTAGTCTGTTTTTTTTAGTGTATTTTATCATGTTTATTATTTTATCTAGGCTTTATTATAATGAATAAGGCATCTGAGTTCCATGGTATAAAAACAAGGACAAATTTTTGTCATACCCCTCAGAGAAAGAGTATCTGCTGTTGGTTTGGGCTCCTGTGCCGCTTCCATCGCTCCCAATTAAAAAACTTAAAGGAAATCTTATTCACTAGAAACAGAAGCCATTTATCCCTTGCTGAGGATAAATGGTGAGGGCCAATGACTTCTATATATTGCTTTCTCAAAATGAAATATTCTTGCATATAGAATCACACAGCCTTATCTTTTAATCCTCTTTTTGCCCTCAGTTTTTCAGGGTATCTATTTGCATTTCTGAATTCTGAGTGGTTTTCATGTGAAAATGATTATGAGTTCATAAAATTCACATTCCACTAGTTTCTTTGAATCTTGCCAAGCAATCTTCCTTACAACAGTAACAGCAAACCTGAACTATTTTAGTGTTTTAATAGGTCAGAAGTGTCAAAATTTAGTCAGTGGTTTATAGGAGCAAGGCTTATTATTCTCTATGCAGGCACAACCCATCACTTTTCTGAGTTCTTATCATGAATTATTCTTATCACCTAATTATTTGGCATTACATTCACTTAAGTTGCAGTTAATTCTAATCCAAATTTTATTGGGTTGGTGCAAAAGTAACTGCGGTTTTGCATTTTTGAAATTTGCTGTTTGATATTGGAATACATTCTTAAATATGGTTATGTTATATATCAGTTTAATGCACATTTTTTGCTTTCTTTTTTTTGATAATGACATTACTTGCTGTTTATATTTATTTTAAACTAGGGAAATGATGTTAATTAGACAAAAGAGCAAATAGGAGCAATTCTTTTATTCAAGTTGAAAATGAGTTGTAAAACAGCAGAGACAACTTGCACCATCAGCAATGCATTTGGCCCAGGAACTGCTAACAAATGTAGAGTGCAGTGGTGGTTCAAGAAATGTTGCAAAGGAGACCAGAGCCTTAAAGATGGGGAGCGCAGTGGCCGGCTACTGGAAGTTGACAGTGACCAGTTGAGAGGATCGTCGAAGCTGATCCTCTTAAAGTACACGAGAAGTTACTGAAGAATTCAATGTCAGCCATTGTATGGTTTGGCATTTGGCACTGGCAGCAAATTGGAAAGGTGAAAAAGCTCATAAGTGGGTGCCTCATGAGCTGACCACAAATCAAAAATTGTTGTTTAAAAGTGTTGTCTTATTCTATGCAACAACAATGAACCATTTCTCAATCGTACTGTGATGTGCGACAAAAAGTGGATTTTATATGACAACCGGCGATGACCAGCTAAGTGGCTGGACTAGAAGCAGCTTCAAAGCACTTCCCAAAGCCAAACTTGCACCAAAAAAAGGTGGTCTGCTGCCAGTCTGATCCACTACAGCTTTCTGAATCCCAGAGAAACCATTTCATCTGGAAAGGATGCTCAGCAAATCAGTGAGATGCATCAAAAACTGCAACACCTGCAGCAGGCATTGCTCAACAGAAAGGGCCCAATTCTTCTGCATAACAATGCCTGACTGCACATCACTCAACCAGCACTTCAGAAGTTGAACGAATTGGGCCACAAAGTTTTGCCTCATCTCATCGTATCACCTGACCTCACCAACCACTTCTTCAAGCATCTCAGTGGATGCTCAGCAAATCAGTGAGATGCATCAAAAACTGCAACACCTGCAGCAGGCATTGCTCAACAGAAAGGGCCCAATTCTTCTGCATAACAATGCCTGACTGCACATCACTCAACCAGCACTTCAGAAGTTGAACGAATTGGGCCACAAAGTTTTGCCTCATCTCATCGTATCACCTGACCTCACCAACCACTTCTTCAAGCATCTCAGCAACTTTTTGCAGGGAAAATGCTTCCACAACCAGCAGGAGGCAGAAAATGCTTTCCAAGAGTTTGTCAAATCCTGAAGCATGGATTTTTATGCTACAGGAACAAATAAATTATTTCTCATTGGCAAAATGTGTTGATTATAATGGTTCCTATTTTGATTTTAATAAAGAGCTGTTTGAGCTTATAATGATTTAAAATTCACGGTCCAAACCGCAGTTAAGTTTGCACCAACTTAGTACCATCTCTCTACACTTCAGCTCCTTGAATTGATTTTCCTTTGTCTAGGAAATTTTAATCACTTTCAACCAACCTTCTCTTTATTCCTCCAGTATTATCCAAAGTATCCCGCCTCTGTCCTCCTTAGCCCAGGTGATTTGACTTCAAAGGCCTTGTTGTTCAGCCACTAAGTCATGCCCGACGCTTTGTGGCCCCACAGACTGTGGCACACTATCTCTGTCCTCCTTAGCCCAGGTGCTTTCTTTGACTCCAAAGGCCTTGTTCAGTCACTGAGTCATGCCCGATGCTTTGTGGCCCCACAGACTGTGGCACACTGGGCTCCTCTGTCCTCCATTGCCTTCCCAGTTTGCTCAAATTCATGACCACAGGCTTTAGGCGATGACTATCAAAATGTGCTTGACTGAATTTGCCATGCACTTGCTAAGCTAGTCATTTTAGGCGTTAACATTTATTATCATGTCCATATTTATATTTTTGAGGTACAGTAACTTCTCACTGGTTATGGATTCTAGCCCTGGCTTTGTCATTATGTAGCTCAGGAACCCCAGGCAAGTCACCTGCCCTCTCTGGTTCTTTTTTCATCTATGACTAACCAAGATGATTGGCAGCCAGTTCCAAAGGGAGAACAGTTGGCATAAGGAACTAAAGGCAGAGAAGTGATAGTTTCAGGAAGAGGGCTGGGGCCCTTGGTTTAGAAGACCAGGCTGCCCAGAAGAACCAGTGGTCCGGTCATCTCTTACTTTACTCGTAACCCATGAAATAAAGGTTGGTGGGAATGGAGTTTCCAAAAGCAATCACAATCAGAGAGTGAGATTTTTTTAATTGAAACTTAAGATTTGTTAACCCCGGTGACTTTATGATGAAACTAACACTCAGAATGTTGTAATACATGCAAATGAAATGCTCATTGATAGAATCTTCTTGCAAGACTGTTTTAACAGAATATATAATAGCTGACTGCAGCTCATCATGCTCAATCTTTAAATTATTTCTGATATTCATTTGTGGTTGCTCACATTTAGGAATAAAATATGAAATACTTTGTCAGAAATATTATCAGGTTTTCAGTACATCCACCCATTCTGGCTTCTTTAGTTAATATAGCCAAGCAACTCACAGAATATATATAAGCTGACTGCAGCTCATCATGCTCAATCTTTATAATTGTCTCTGATATTCATTTGTGGTTGCTCACATTTAGGAATAAAATATGAAAATACTTTGTCAAAAATATTATCAGGTTTTCAGTACATCCATTCTGGCTTCCTTAGTTAATAAATCCAAGCAACTCATGTTACAGTTTTACCATCTTAGTTATTTAAGGTATAAATGTTTATTAGAGCTACTTTAAGGAACTTGGTTGTATTTATGGGGCAGTTTCTAGACTCCCTTACCCAGTGTGCCATTTCTTTTTGCTGTTTTTAAATTTCTTTCAAACCAGTTCAGAACTAGTATCTAATTCTCCTTTTGGCTGTGGTATGCAGTGAAACTTCAATTGGAATTAAGGGAGAAGTAGTAGCAGATGTTTCCAATTCTCCCAAACTAGTCTCCGGTTATGCTGATTTCATAGTCCTGCACTAGGGCCATATGGTCTGTCAAACTGGCAAGGATTTGCTGGTATTACAAAAAATATTTGTTAAAAAGACTTTAAAAAAATATCCGCATAGACTTCATTTATATTAGTACATTAGTATGTATTACTAATTAGTATATATATACTAATATATTAGTATACTAGTTTCCCCTCTAATATCTCACTATTTCTCAGCACCATTATTAGAGGGACAGAAGAGGAATAATACATTTGTTGACTTTCTCTGCAAGTCTGAGCAATAATATTGTTTTATTTGGAAAACTGAATCATTACCCATACTCCAAGGGCCTTCTACTTTTAAAATGTATTCAATCATTGCTTGCCATTTTTATGAAGACCAAACTTGAAAAAAAATTGAGAATCCCAGGGTGAGTATAGCCATGCACGCACGATGACTTCAGGCAAGCTGAGGCTCTCCTTTTTAGGTAGTGCAGCCACTCATGGGTCTTCTGGCAGCGGATCACGCCTCTCCGCTTCTCCAGGTAAGGCAGCCCTGCGACTTTCTGAAGCAGCTCGTCCTACAGAGCCACCTGCCAGTTGAGCCTGTTAGAACCGCTGGTGGTAAAGGCGCTGCCCCCTAATTAGCTTCATAGAAGTCTTTCTCTGCAAGCAAGAATCGCAACCACTTTGATTTCTGGAATTTGTTGTGTTTGAAATTTTTATTCTACAATTCCCCTTTAGCTGAAGCCTTCAAATATACACCTTGTCTCCTCCATGATTTCCGCCTTGAGCATGGGATCCTGCAGTGCTGAAAGGCGTCTTTTTATTACAACCCTCAATGAAAAACTCCCTTCTTGCTTTCAAAAACCAAAGGCTGCCTGTATGGTATTGCTTTGGGTGGTGGGGGGTTGCTAAGTTTGTATGTTTTTCTAACACTTAACATTAAATAATAGTTTTGCTGAACAGTTATTGAAATTCTGATACTGTTAAGTCAGTCAGTGTTGAACAAAATAGACAATGCATATTAGAGGAGGTGCATTGTCCCTTATGCAGGGACATGGGTATAAATGTTACATATACCAGTATACAACCCACCATCATGCCAGGACCATAAGAACTGCTGCAGATAAACTGGTTATCCTACTATTGTGATCATCAGTGTTGATCTTTGCAGCCAGCATCACTTTTTGTTGTTTTAAGTTGTTGGACTCTTGCAAACCTCATGGTCTGTAGCCTGCCAGACTCTTCTGTCCATGGGATTTCCCAGGCAAGAATCCTGGAGTGAGTTACCATTTCCTTCTCCAGGGGAGCTTCCTGACCCAGGGACTGAACCCAAGTCTCCTGCATTGGCAGGCAGATTCTTTACCACTGAGCCACTCGGGAAGCCCAGCATCACTTTAGGCAGTGGCTAATAATGACCCTTGCCACAATGGACAGCATTTGTCAAAGTAAGTTAGACAAAAGATATTCTGCATTAATTAAGAAAGCGAGGTATTTTAATTTCCTTTGGTATTTTAAAACCAACTGACAGGATTGTTGGCTTTTGAAAATATTAAATTCATTTCATCTTCTGGGTATGATGACTTAATTTGAAAGCAGTGTCTGGGACATCAGTCTGTAATCATCCATTTTCCATTTATTCATACAATATTTGGTGGTATGTGTCTGGTGCTGGGAATAATGCAAACGAAATAATTCAGATAATATCCACTTACCAGGAGCTCAGAGATGGGCATTAATAAAGTTATATCACTAAATGCAATCAGATCTGTTTTTCCAAACTTACTCATCTTTAATAAAAGGAAAAAAATGAAGTAAAACATCTGCAACTTGAAATTATTTAATTCATTTGGTGCCTTTTTTTTTGGAGGAACAGTAGCAGCATTAGCATATGGTTCTTTGAGTTGGATCAGACTGCTCTCTCCAGACTCAATTATTAACTAGGAACAACCTTAATTTGGGGATCAGGAGATGACAGTTTGGGAACCTGCCCAGTGACTGCTGCTCTCATTCTTTAGAGAATTCTGTCTGGAAGAGGTGATAACCCACTGGCACAACACAGTGGATTAAATGAGATGGGGTGAGGGGAAATTTGGAGGGAATGGGAATAGGCTGGTCAGAACCTTCTAAAGTAAGTAGGCTACTAGGGCTGCTGCTGCTGCTGCTGCTGCTGCGTCGCTTCAGTCGTATCCGCCTGTGCGACCCCATAGACAGCAGCCCACCAGGCTCCCCTGTCCCTGGGATTCTCCAGGCAAGAACACTGGAGTGGGTTGCCATTTCCTTCTCCCAGACTTGTCAGCACATCAGAATCACCCAAGGAATTTGCTAATTATGGCTTTCAGAGACTGTGATTTAACTGATCATTGCTAAGGCTGGGGTCAGGATTCTGAGAGATTCTAATGTGAGAGAAGCTGGGAACCACTGCTGGCAACAGCAAAAGCTGTTTCCTGGCCAGGATTTTTATTAACAAAAAAATCAAAGACAAACTGCTACTTCTGTTTTGCTAAGAACCACTTGAGGATGATACACTGTTGGTCACACCGAAACCCAGAGGATACTGGAGTTGAAAGGGAACTGTGATTATTAGTCCAGCAGCTGTACGGAGGCACATCTTAATGTCATTTATGGCTCCCAGATCTGTTTAGCCTGCATAATGTTCTAAAAAACTTGAGACCATTCACATAAAAATCTGGATGTTTGGTTTGTCTGAAAAGTTGGATCTCACAACTGGACCTACAGAGCAGCAACAGGTTAGCACTCAGCAGAGGTTTAGCCCCTTGATGGGCACCTGCTCTCTGGTTCACCTGTTTGCACCAGCCTGCCCTAGCAGGCATCTGATTGGGTCCAGGTGGCTCCTACCTTCTACAAAACTAAAAACTAACTTTCTACAACTTTTACCCACTGCTGCCAGCTCTGCAGCACAAAGGAAGCTCATTCCTTCTGCAAGAAGGGGCTTCAACTTGTCAAGGGCAGGATCCTTGCTGTCTCTCTAAATGTTCTCCAGCTGAATACTCCTAGCTCTTTCAAGTATTTCCAGTGTGAAACCGGTTCTGGACTCCTTGCTGTCCTGGTTCCTGCCTCTTGATACATACATGCTGGTGAGTATCCTCCTTAAAACATGCACTACCAGAATAAAATGCAGCACTTGCAGAGTGGTGTTCTGACTATGGCTGTGACACTTCTATTCATAGAATCTTAAACACCACTAGTTTTTACCAGTGTCATCACATGGCTGGTTCATACTGAGCCTGTGTCCAACTGAAGTCCCTAAGTCTTTTTTTATATGAAGATGATAAGCTAGTTTTCTCTATCCCAAACTTATATAGCCTATTTATATGAAGATGTTACATTTATGACTGGCTTAATTTCATCTTGATGATGTCACTCTGGTACTGTTTTGTGACTGTCATCTATCAGCAATGTTGGATTGCTCCATCCTCAGATACGGTCTTTGTGATGCCTTCATCCAAACTGCTGATTTAAAAATGTTGAATAAGACAGAGCCCTGTGAAATATCAACAGAGGCCAAGATCCCACCAATTCATTAGTCAGTAATTTGTTTAAATAACCAAAGAGATGTCCATGTACTACACCATCAAGGCTGTATTTTTCTTATCTCTAAGGCTCTTAGGAAACCCTTTCAGGAACTGATTTATACTATTCTCCATCCATCTCATTAGTGATGTAACAGCCCTATCACAGGAGGAACGAGGTTAGTGCTTTCCCCCATTTTGAAAATCAAGACACTAGAAGAAAACAGCTATTTCTTGCTGAAGGCTATCTGGCTACTTTACGGTATTGCTAATCCATCCATCTGAATCTATCTCTACCTGAGGGAAGTACAGTTGAGATCATAAGAATTTCTGCTCAGGCAGAATCCAGGACTTAGGAGGTCAAGGAAACAGATTATACATGTAGAACCAACAGCTTGTCAACATTTAAGAAAACTGACACAGAGCCTGTTAAGAAGCAAATGACAGACAATTCTTTCTCTACATTAAATCTGATTTTCAACAGATTTAAAAAGGAACCTTAAGCAAAACCACACTTAATGACTTGCTTGATCCAGTGATTGTCCCAAAAACAGGCAAAGAATTTAAATAACTTGACCTATTTGGAAACCACCTGGTATGCCAAGGTCCTCCTCTCAGAAAAGCGCAAATTCTTGTGCTCTCTGATGATCTCTCAAAAGCACAGTTTCAGTCCTAGGAAGCTGATCCTCTGAGAATTATTTGGGGACTCTTCGGAGTTCATTCATGAGCCAAAGGGCAACACTGAGCAGAGCCAGGGAGCCCGACTGGTGAGTGGCAGCCAAAGGGGTTGGGACATACATCAGCAGAGTACTAATACCCAAGCCCACCTGTCACAAAGAAAAGCAGGCAGTAAGTCAAGCAGGAAACATTCAGAACTGAAATGACTGGCATGGATAACCAGACACACAAACCCTCCACACTTTCCCATCAGAACTTTAAAGAATATATTTTAAAATTTCACAAGCAAATAGACTTAGAACAAAAGAAATTCAAATTAGATAAAACTAAAATTCCCCCTAATTATCCTTCATCTAGCCCTGTTCTCTTCCCCAAAGGTAGCCACTATTACCAGTTTTTCACACTTGTATTTTTATATACATGTTTAAAGAAAAACCTAACAGCTTTTAAAAAATACATTGCTCTGTCATTTTTTTTTCATGTAATAATGTATGTCTTGAGATCTTATTATTTTAAACTGCTGTACAGTATTCCACAGTATGGCTATATCATTGATGTTTATTTAGGTAATTTCTAATCTTCACTTATCACAGTAATTCCATCATGAATTTCCTGGGAAGAGCTCTTTGTGCATTAGAGTATCTCCACGGCAGGCAAAAATAAGCCAATGTGCTTGATCAAAGGACTAAACATTTTAACACTTCAAAAAATATTGCCAAATGTCCTAAAAAAAAAAAAAGCTATAACAAATCATGCTCTCACCAAGAATATACAAATGTATGTTTTCCTATCCCCATGCCAATACCTGATTTTTTTTTTTCATTTTTTT
>SJYX01021565.1:175827-198993 GCA_006410675.1 Oreotragus oreotragus | reverse complement strand
CCCTGGGATTTCTTTGGAAGGAATGATGCTGAACATGAAACTCCAGTACTTTGGCCTACCTCATGCGTTCATATTGACACCTCCAATTCCAGTCCAGTACCATAGAAGGTAGCACTTTACCTCCACTTTCTTATTTGCAATGTCTTTCTTTGATAACAAGAAACCTGGCTCCTATTCATAATATATTTACTTGTTTGTTCACAATCAGTATTCACAACGTGACTAAGTAGAGTACAATATTTGTGCACATTTCTTTTTACTTCTTTTTGTAGTAGATAGTCAAAATACTGCATCTGAGGATAGTTCTTCCTTTTCCCACCTCTTTCAAATGGGCACATTATTCATCTGTAAGCCCATTAAGTTCATTTGTTATTGCTCATTCCATTTGGGTTCTCCCCACCTCGTAGTTTAATCATTTATTTATTTTTGAGTATGTGAAACATTACGTTGTTTTAAATTTATTTAAATCAAAGTATACTCAGAATACTTCCACTCCTTCCATCACTACCCTATTTCTCTTTCCCCATTTGTTTCTGCCTGTAGGTAACCAATATCACTAATGTTAGAGCTTATTTTTTTGACATTTTCTTTGTACAAATGAATATATACTGAATTCTATATACGAGTATTTTATATATGTATATATCTCCTTTTCTTTCATGAGATGAGATAAAGGTGTTATGTGTGTGCAGGCTCAATCGTGTCTGACTCTTCGATTCTCCATGCAAGAATACTGGAGTGGGTTGCCATTTCTTCCTCTCCAGGGGATCTTCACAACCCAGGGATCGAAACTGCATCTCCTGCAGCTCCTGCATTGGCAGGTGTATTCTTTACCACTGAGCCACCAGAAGCCCTAAAAGTCAGTTATTCAATTTGGATGAATTTTTCAAAGAGTGCTCATGTTTGCTCGGTTGTGTCTGAGTTTTTGCAACCCCATGGATCGTATTCCACCAGGCTTCTCTATCCATGGAATTTTTCAAGCAAGAATACTGGAATGGGTTGCCATTTCCTACTCTGGGGGATCTTCCAAGCAAGGGATTGAACTTGTGTCTCTTGAGAGGTGGATTCTTTACCACTGCATTACCTGGGAAGCATATATATAAATATATATACACACCACACACAGAGCTTATATATATATACACACACACACACATTCCCATCTGTCTTATATGAAAGATAGCATACTATAGATATTCTTGCATTTTGCTTTTTAAATTTGTTTTCTTCTGTGTGTCCTGGAAAGAAATCACTCCATATAAATTGGTCTCTATTCTTTTTTTATAGCTGCTTAGTACTTCATTGTATGGATATATCATAGTTTATCCATAGGAGATTTTAGCCACTCTCTGATGTATGGCATTGAGTTCGGTTGCTTCTAATATTTTGCAATTGTGTTGCAGTGAATAACCTTGTAAACATCCATTTTGCATTCTTGGAGAGTTATCTTCTTCAGAAGATTTATCTATCAGTAGATTCCGTTAAGTACATCTATAGATTTTGTTAAGTATTGTCCAATTTCCTTCTAGAAGAGTTGTAACAGTTTTCATTCTCACCACCAATGAGTCTTGCCAACCTAATGTATTACCATATTTTCTACTTTTTTCCAGCCTTATAGATAAGAATTTCAGTATTGTTTTAATTTCTCCAACTATATATTTTTCATATATATAAGGACTTTCATATTTTTTGGGTAAATTGTCCTTTCTTCCTTGATTTTAAAGAGCTCTTTACATATTAGGGGTATGTCTGTTGCAAGGATTTTCTCCCATTTTGTTAGTTGTCTTTCACCTGTATTTATGGGGTGGTATCTTTCCCCCATGCTTTATGTTTATTTTTATGTGGTCAGATTATCTATCTTTTCTTTTACTGCCTTTGTATTTTAGGTCTTTGTCTCAACACTGAGATTGAAGAGGAATTTACTCATTTATTTCTAGTACTTGTATAGTTTTATTTTTTACATTTTACATTTATATAAATCTGATACATTTAGAGTCTATTCTTTTGTATGACATGAGATAGATCTAACTGTACCATTTTTTTCCTAAATGGTTACCCATTTATCCTGACACCATTAATTAAAAAGTCCATCTCTGCCTCAGTGAATTAAGACATCACTTTTATCGTATAATAAATCTCTCAGTGTCTTCTTTAAAAAATTCATTTTTGTTCTTTTTGTTCTTTGTCATAGTGTGGCTTGTCTTATGCTGTCTGTTCATTGCCTGTGGCCACAAATAGCATCCCAGATTGGTGTTTGTTCTTCTGAAAGTACAGTTAATTGTTAATTATTGCACCAGTAATCTTGAAAGCGAGAGAAATGTACCCTCTGGCTATGTATTTATAAAACACTGTTACCCAAATTGAACCCAAAGTTATGTGACGTTGCTCCTTCTGTCCATATGTTATCAGTATCTGTTATAATGTAAAATCATGAGGCTGAAATGAAGCTTTCTAAAATTACTCTCAGTGCTACTTTGGAACTGCTGTCTTGAAACCTTGAAGAATGACCTCAGGAGCACCAGCTTTATTAGAGTTCGTTGTCTTTGGCTCCTTGACTTGTTTTCTTAATTCAGCTGCTGGATCTAGGTAGACAAACTGTAATACTGTGATTACGGCCAGAGCAGAGTCATAAGAATTATGAGATCATTTAGCTTTTGTGTACACCTGCATCTGGAATCCAAAGTTGCCTGGCAACAATGATATCCTTGCTAAAATACAGAAAACCTGGAACAAAATCCAGACATTGTCTTTCCAGAATGACTTCAACATTAAAGTAAGGAAGAATGCCATCTGACAGACTCCTCCTGTTTTCAAAATAAACAATGAACAGTTTGGAGAAATAGATAAGTGAAGGCTGTTGCACTATAACCTTTCTGCATTTCCTAAGGTATTTGATTAGTGCTGTAGGTCTGGCTTTGCTTACAAACACCCTGAGTTCTTGGTCTTCAAATTTCAGAGTATGAAGAAGGTGCTGGAAAGCCAGAGGAGCCGTAATTTCTTGCCTTTGCTTTGTTCTTCTGATACTGGCTTCTTTATTTCTTCCCTTCTGTGTTTTGGCCACACAGCATGCAGGACCTTAGTTCCTCAACCAGGGATGGAACCTGTTCCCCCTGCAGTGGAAACGCGGAGTCTTAACCACTGGACGGCCAGGGAAGTCCCAATATTGACTTAAAGTGAAGAAGAAAGGCGCAGTGAAAAATGAAGCCGTGGCTTCTAGTCCAGTGAATTTTCTTTTTCAGGCATGTTATTCATGATCTTGACCTCCAGAGGGGGCAAGAGGGTCATAGTTAAGTAATACTAAGTCCTGAAAAAAAAGGATTTCCTCTTTCTCCTTGCCTCCCATCCTCTCCCTCCTCTCTTTTTCTTTTTTCTCTTCCCTTTGTCGTTCCCTTCCACCCTGCATTTTGAAGAATGATGTCCTCTTCACCATTTTCTATTTTCCTGGTGCTTTTACGTGACATTCACATAAGTTTCCCTGAATCTTTATTAAGCCTATCTGTCTCCAGGTTGTCAGACATCCACTTCCTGATGGTGGAGATCTCTTACTGTTTCAGGAGAGTGATTCTAAAGGAATCTAGATAGAAATGAGTTTCCGCAGGTGGGGTTATTTCTTTGGAAATAGTATATTCATCCTTTCACCCCCATCCCTCCACTCTGCCACCTCCCTATGCATTCTTTTCCCCTTGCTCCTACCTAGCAACAAAAATGTCTGAGTGTATGGTGAAAAGCCAGAGCCAGAGCTTAGGTCTTTTTCAACAGTTAGACAACCAGCCTCCAGGTAGCTTCTGGTTGAGAGGCTGGTCCATAACCAGCTCCTTTTTGAGAATAAAGGGAGGGGGTGCTTTGTTGCTTGTTGGTCTCCTACTTGCGCGGAGCATTTGCTCCATGATGATAGGTCCCCGATATATTTGTTGCTCTCTCTGGTATATAAGTCTACAGAATGCATGGCCTAGTTCTAGCATACACATGCTTGCTCTCCTCTGTGGTTATCGCTAAAATCAGGTGGGTTTGTGTTGCCTGCATCTGCACCTTAAATGTTATGCTGCCTCTGAGAGCTTGCCTTGAGAGAGGTTTGGACTGGGTCAGGATTTCTCCTCCCTGTCCTGACATGGCTTGGCCTACAGAAGCTTCCAGCCCTGGTACAGTTGTACATGGACCAAGCCTTGTTTCATCCCATGGTTGGGCTTTATGTGCCATCTGTATGTTGGTGATTTCCGAACTGTTATTATCACTTCTGACCCCCCATTCTGAGTGGCCTCTTGAACATTATCCCTTGGATGTCAAACTGAAATTTCAAATTAACTAGATGTAAAACAACATCTTTAACTTATCCCACCTGAACCTGTTTCTTCCCCAGCATTCTCCATTCCAGAAAAGTGGACCACCGTCTGTCTGTTACTCACATAGGAGTCATTCTTGGTTTCCCATTTTCTTCACCCCTTACCTTCTAATCCATCAGCCGATTCTATTAGTTCTCCTTCTGAAATATTTTCCACACCTGCCTACTTTTCTCCCCCTTTCCTGCTCTCTCCTCCACTCCCACTAGGTAGCAAGCTGTACTTACCTCTAACAATGGAATGTAATGATGGGCTCTGTGCATTCCCTTGAGTCTCAGCTAAGACATCACCTTCTCAGGGAGGCCTTCCCTGCCTGCCTACCGTTGCACTGCCCACGCCTGCATCCTGCCTCCTACCTTTCACTCTTTGTTGTTTTAGTCACCAAGTTGTGTCTGGTTCTTTGCAACCCCTTCCAGGCTCCTCTGTCCATGAGATTTCCCAAACAAGATTACTGGAGTGGGTTGCCATTTCCTTCTCCGGGGGATCTTACCAACCCAGGGATCAAACCTGCATCTCTTGCACTGCAGGCAGATTCTTTACCACTGAGCCACCTGGGAAGCCCACCTTTCACTCTTTATTACAACATATTTTTAATTCTTGCATTACAGTGACCATAATCTGACGCTGTCTTTTGTTGTTTCATGTTTGTCTCTTCTAACTAGGTTTTAAGCCAAGAGCAGAAGGAATCTTGTCTGTTTTATGGCTCACTGTGTCCCTAGCACCCAGAACAGAGCTTGTATGTAGTAGGCAGACAATAAATGTTTTTTTGAGAAATGAATGAACTGATTTTTCTGGCTCCTGAGAAGCCTGGATCTCAGGGTGACATGTGTGTGGAGGTGCCACCAGCAAATCAGGAAGTTGCCTCCTTTCCTTAAACCTTCATTACATCAGGTGCCAAGAATATTTCTGAGGTACTATTTGTTAACTAGCTCAACCACCAATACAGGAAGTAGAAAAGATAATAATTGTGTTTCAGATTAAGCTCTTTTCATGCAAACATGGAAATGCATCCTCTCCCTCTGTTGCCTTTAGCCTAGATCAGGTGTATCCAATCTCAGCTGAATAAAGAAAGTTGGTTTGTATTTCTTTTAAATCTTGAGCCCATGGAACTGGGGGTGGTGCCAAAAGAATATAAAAAAAGCTTCTTTCATGCCAGAAAATGGAGAGTGGGCTCTGAGAGGGCTCTGTTGGAAAGGTCAGGCTGCATAAAAATACTAAGATGAGTGCTAGGCAATGTATTTCTCACCATCAGCTGATGGTCTGAATCACTTGTGGAACTTAACGTGGCTCTTGGGCTGCTTCCCAGGCCCGTTGAGTCACACATTCCAAGAGCTGTGTTCAGGAGTCTGTACCTTTTAAGTTCCATAGATACTTGTGGGACAAAGCCAAGTGAGAGCCCCTGGACTGGTGCAAAGAGGATGAGCTCTTTATGTCATGTTAGTCGCTTAGCTGTGTCCAACTCTATGTGACCCCATGGACTGTAGCCCTCCTGGCTCCTCTGTACATGGAATTCTCCAGGCAAGAACACTGGAGTGGGTTGCCATTTCTTTCTCCAGGGGATTTTTCTAACCCAGGGATCCAATCTGGGTCTCCTGCATTGCTGGCAGTCTTTACCATCTGAGCCACCAGCTTAGTTCCATAAATTCAAGGAGCTAATTGTGTTTCTTATCCTAGCATCTAATTTTTTTTTAATTGGAGTACAGCTGATTTACAATATTGTGTTAGTTTCTGCTGTGCAGCAAAATGGACCAGTTATACATACACATATATCCACTCTTTTTTTAGATTGTTTGCATATAAGTCATTACAGAGTGCTGAGTGTCGTTCCTTATGCTATACAGTAGGTTCTTAGTTGTCTGTTTTATATCTAGTAGTGGATCTGTATCAATCCCAGTCTCCCAGTTTATCCTTCTACTCCCTATGCCCTGTAACCATAAGTCTGCTTTCTACATCTGTGACTCTATTTCTGTTTTGTAAATAAGTTCATTTGTACCATTTTTTAGATTCTGCATATAAGCAATATCATATATTACTTGTCTTTTTCTGTCTGACTCACTTCACTTAGTGTGATAACCTCTAAGTCCATCCATGTTGAAAGAATGAGTTGATCTATATAAACTTGGAGAGATTCTTCTTAATATTTTGTTGCTGTTATTGTTTTTATTGTCCTTAGTTGGGGAGATGAAGATGCAGATAAATATCTATGGTAGATTCCATTTTCATTAAAGGAATGTTAAAACATACTGCCCTCCGACTTCCAGTTTGGTCTAGACAAACTGCAGCAGTTTCAGGAGATCAGCAGGTGGGAGGAGCGAGAGGTCAGGGGGTTACTCCCATATCCCTGCCCATCCCCTCCTTGCTTGGCCCTGATTTGGGCAGCTGGTCACAGCTCCCACGAGACAGCCTCTCTCTCACAGCCCTGAGCCTGATAAGGTTTTGTTAAGGTAACATCATTCCTTCCTCCTGCCCCTTAGGCTTCAGGGTGGTAAATGTCTCCTGCTATTTCTAGTTGCTGGTTGTCTTACCATTCCCTTAACCCTGCCCAACCTTTTGTGAAACCACACCATCGGTAAGCTAATAATGCTCAACCACTGACCGCCCTATACCCTCCTTTTTGGTGCTGGGCTGTGACTTTGCAAATCACACCCTTATTTGGGACCGCTCCCCACCAGCTCTGCACCTGTGGGGTGCAATAGGGAGGCTTCAGGGGCTGAGGGACCTGGTCCTCCCAGCTTACTCATCCTGGTCCAGGGGCTCACGATGGCCTGTCGCCCCACAGCGGGGTCCAGCCCCTGCCTTTCTCTGACACTCCCAGGACTGTCCTCACTGCTATAACAACCCCAGGCTTTTCCCTTCATTCCCGGGCCCCAGGAGTGTCAGCTGCTTTTTTACAGTTACTTTTCTGTGTTACCTCACAGAGTCTTTTCACATATTCAGCGCTCCGGCCCTTTTTTCTTTTTATTGTGAGAAGGAAATGGCACCCCACTCCAGTACTCTCTCCTGGAGAATCCCACGGACGGAGGAGCCTGGTAGGCTACAGTCCACAGGGTCACAAAGAGTCAGACATGACTGAGCAACTTCACATTCATTCATTCATTCATAAAACACAGAAAATTTATCGTCTTAAACATTTTTTTTTCCGCCTTAAACATTTTTAAGTGTCCAGTTCAGTGGCATGAAGTGATCTCTTTCCCACTGTTGGAAAACACATCTCCAGAACCTCTTGACCTTTAAAAACTGAAACTCTGTGTCCATTAACCAATAACTCCTCTACCCTACTCCCCCAGCCCTGCAATCACCCCTCTGCTTTCTGTCTGGATGCATTTGACTACTGTAGATACTTCATGTAAAGATTTCTGACTCTTTAAATATTCTCTTTATTAAAATATTTGGCCTTGCTTCTGTTTTCCTGATTGGACTCGGACATATCTCTGTAAACAGTTCCCTCTTTAAATAATTTTCAGTTAAACTTGTTAAGGGTTTCCCAGATGGCACAGCGGTAAAGAATCCACTGCCAATGCAGAAAACGCAGATTCTATCCCTGGGTTGGGAATATCCCCAGGAGAAGGAAATGGCAATCCACTCCAGTATTCTTGCCTGGAAAACTCCATGCATAGGGCAGCCTGGTGGGCTACAGTGTATGGGGCTGCAGAGAGTCATATATGACTGAGCATGGATGCACAGACTCCTTAAATGAGCCCGCTGATTCCTCCTGAGATCCTGACTGATATATTTTCATGGTTAGATAACAGTTAAAATAACAGTAAAGGTGAAAGCACTTTTTAGAGTAAAAAATACTGTGTGTGCTAAGTTGCTTCAATTGTGTCAGACTCTGCAACCCTGTGAACTATAGCCCTCCAGGCTCCTCTGTCTATGGGATTCTCCAGGCAGTGGGTTGCCACGCCCTGCTCCAGGGGATCTTCTCCACCCAGGGATCAAACCTGTGTCTCTTAGGTCTCCTGCATTGGCACGCAGGTTCTTTGCCACTAGCGTCACCTGGGAAGCTCCCCAAACGCTGTGTATTATTACTAGTACTAGCAGGGGTAATATTTCAAAAGAGGCTTCTGCAGTGTCCCTCGAAGCACCAGCATCCAGGGAAGAATGGTGACAGACACTAGAACATGACTGCAGTCTCAGAGTTTCGACTGACACTTCACGGCTCTAGGCCTGAAGGTCAGAATGAAAAGCCAAGATAGGAACTCTGTCCCCTTTCCTGAGAGGGTGTGGGGAACATAACAGAAGTTTCATATTTATACTCACAAATTAATGTGAGGAAGAAGCTGGAGCGTCTGTGTCCTTAAGTGATATTGAGGCTCTGGCTTCAATCAAGGCAAGGCTCTGATCCCAGATGTTGGTCCCCAGCGATTCAGTGACACTTCAACATCCTGACTTAAAATGAAAAGTCTGGTTGCTTTTCCA
Organism: Oreotragus oreotragus; assembly: GCA_006410675.1. Classification (NCBI taxonomy): domain Eukaryota; kingdom Metazoa; phylum Chordata; class Mammalia; order Artiodactyla; family Bovidae; genus Oreotragus; species Oreotragus oreotragus. The sequence continues at coordinate 190,237 of SJYX01021565.1, read as the reverse complement.
GGGTAATAAATGACTGGAAAATCCCCAAACACCAGCCAATTCACAAAGGCCAGACAATCCTTGTAGCCATATCCCTGGCCAGAGATTTCCCTGCAGGGCAAGGTCCCCCAGCCTCTTTAAGAGGAACCCTCCTTTCTGCCTGGGTCAGCTGCTACAATGAGGCTTCAGTGTCTCCCAGGGGTTGTAAAGGGACGAGGAGGCTGGGCCAGGAGGTATTGTGGGCCAGTCCAGTGAGGAGAGCTTTGGCTTCCTAGACTAGAGTGCCCTGGCTGGCTGGAATACAGTCATCCCCTGCCAGGAAAGAGGGCCTCAAAACACCGGAGGGAGAAGAGTGAGGCGTTTCTGGAGCAGCAGTTAATCAAGAAAACCTGGGCAGCAAGGGCAGGCTCTTGCTTTCTTCTGGAACTGTTTGGCTGGCTTGGTTGGTCTCTTTGTACTTGGATGGGGTAACCGTGAGAAAAAGCTCGTATGTGTGAGTTTTGTGGCCGGATGTTACAGGCCGCCCACACGAGCTGCTCCTCCAAAGTCCAGGAGCTCTGTTGTTGCTGCTGTTGTGCTTAGTCGCTCAGTTGTGTCCTACTGTTTGCAGCCCCCTGGACTGTAGCCCGCCAGGCTCCTCTGTCCATGAAGTTTTCCAAGCAAGAATACCAGAGTGGGTTGCCTTTCCTTCTCCAGGGGATCTTCCTGACCCAGGGATCAAATCCGCATCTCTGGCGTCTCCTGCATTGGCAGGCATGCCTGGGAAGCCCCCAGGGCTCTATAAGCCCCCAAAATTATTTGCAAAATTGTGTGTGTGTGTGTGTGTGTGTGTGAGTGTGTGCACACATGGGGATTTAGAACAATTTTCTGGGGCCTGTAAATGTCATCTGATTCACAAAAGGGTCAGTGTTGCCTCTCTGCCTCTTTCCCCAGTCCCAGGTTGAGAACAGTCCTAGATTAGAGTCCCTGGAGGGCAGGACCATGACTTTCATCCTTGAATCTCAAACAGCATCCTGCGTGGTGTGATCTGTGCATAGTCTTTTTGTGTTTTTGTTTTAAAAATAAAATATAGATTTTATTTGCCTCTGGAAATCTTCGTATTTTTGTATTTCTTTTTTCCCTGGAATTGTTAGCTATATATAAAGTTGAAAAATGTTATTTTTATGGAAAATCTTATGGGCAGTTGCAAGCACTTTTGTTTATCATTTAAAATTTATTTTAATTTTTTTTATTGAAGTATACTTGGTTTACAATGTTGTGACAGTTTCAGGTGTATTGCAAAGTGACTCAGTTTTTTCAGGTCCTTAATTTGTGCAGTCTTTTAGTGAGTATTTGCTAAATTGAGTGTATTTTAGCAAACTTCAACTTCTAAGGAATTCACAATAAATACTTTTCATCTTGAGGGCGGACTTGTGATGGGAGACCCTTTCCAGGGTCACAGTAACAGATTCTTCTGTCTGTGGAGTGACTGATCCAACATGAGTCAGCATCAGAGGAGATAAACCCTAGTGTGAGAGGCTGAGTATAGTACTGGCTTCTCCACCAATACGCTATGCTTTTAGTTTTTCCTACTTTCGTCATTTGAAAAATCATAGTCTCTTCCTATTTCTCTTACTACTCAATCAAGTTTTATGTAGAATCATGATTAAAAATGAGAGAAAGGAATTTTGTTTTAAACTCAAAGTCATGGTACTAGCCCAGATAGATAAAATAGAAGTCGGGTACTTGCTTTCACTTCCAGGTTATCAGAGAGGAAAAAAAAAAAAGATAAATTGAGGGAGGAAAAAGAGATGTAGTGGGGTGCTCTCACTAAGACAATTATAAAGTAACATGACATAGTGTAGGTGAGTAGGGAAGAAAGGTAGCTTTGAGTCCCTCACTTTAAGATAAAACAGTAAAAATGAGTCAGAATAGTGAAAAGACTATATATATTTTAACAATTATCATCTTCTTGACTGGAGTTATTTTCTTCCTCATTTTAGTTATGACTCCCGGTATAAGTGAAACGTTAAGATGATGGGATGGGATAGGAAGTGGGCACCATATTTCAGTGATTCTAAAAGGCGCATTTTCCACCTTCTAGCATCTCTGGGGATCAGTTGATGGTGTCAGCTGGACTCAGTGGAGACGCAGTTGTAGATAGTGCTCCAACTTGGACATAGTCGTTCATGTTGCCATTCATTCAGTCTCATTAAGTTCAATATTGTTACTGACGGTGTTGAGTTGCCCGCCAGACTCCTTAAAAGGTCCTTAAAAAGATTACACTTGGCATTGAAATGAAAAATTACCATGTGTGCAAAAATTTGTGGGAACAGAGCAACAGGTCTTTGATATGGGTGAAGCAGATATGCATGGTTGGAGGAATGGTTTTTGCAAAGCCCCCGCTGAGCACTTTCTGGATACTAGGAGAGGAAGAGCCATCCCTGAAGTAAAAGACACTGGTGCTGAGATCCATGATAGGGTTGCCATCACAAGCTCAGCTGAGCGACAGGAGAGAGTGTCAACCCTTCTTGAAGGAAAAAAAAAGTCAAAGCAAAGAGAGGTTTGCATTAACTGTGGAGTCTATCGTCAAGCAATAGTGGAATGGACAGTGTTTTTTCTTTCGTGGTGCATAAGGAAAGGTGTGTCTTAGAATCAATGGTAAATGGTACAAATGCAGGCTTAGGATGTTCAGGGAGTCACTATCATTTTACAGAAAAGGACGACAGAGCCCCAGTGCCTCCTTTGCTGGTGGGCTCGCTCTTAGGAGATTTGACACAGAGATGGGAGACTCTTGGCCATGCCTGTGAGAGTCAGGGCATCTGTATGTGGGTGACAGTCCAGGTGGCTAATGAACAGGAGATAGCATGGGTCTCAAGTATGGAGGGCAAAGAACCAGTCCTTCTCTTAGACATATGACCTTGAGACAGATGAGGGATTAAAAAAAAAAGGCATGGATTTTTATTTTAAGAAAATGTTAACAGATCTGGGGGTACTTATAGTAAAAATTAAACCTAAACACTTAAAACAGTATAGTAGTTTCATACCCCACCACAAATATAAAATATTTTAAAGTCAATTCAACTAGTAAATATTGTTTTGAAGATTATGCTTTTAAATTTGCTAAGCACAATTATGTTTCTGTGTGCATGCTAAGTTGCTTCAGTTGTGTCCAGCTCTGTTTAAACCTATGGACTGCTGCCCGCCAGACTCCTCTGTCCAAGGGATTCTCCAGGCAAGAATACTGGAGTGAGTTGCTATGCCCTCCTCCAAGGGATCTTTCCAATCCAGGGACTGGACCTATGTTTCTTATGTCTAACCTGCATTGGCAGGTGGGTTCTTTACCATGAGTGCCACCTGGGAAGCCCATGATTATGTATAAGCAGGTTAAATTTGTTAGTCCATGATTAATATCCCCAAAATAACAAAATCACTTCAGATTAATAAAAGCACAAGAAAATCAATTATTGCACATATCTATATTTCTGTCAAATGTCTATTAGCAAACGGAACATGAACAAAAAGAATGGAGACAACTTGTGTACCTATCCATCAAAAAATCCATCCCCACCTTGACTTTCCTTATGTGGATGAGAAAGCCTCAACAATTCTGGTTCTTAATCCTCCATCATGTTTATGATAGTTCTTAAGCTGTGGCTCAAGAGCAGAGGTCCATGGATAGGCTCCAGTGAGCCTGTGTGCCTCTAAAGTTATATGAAAAACCCTGAGTATTATGTGCATTTTGTTGGTATTGAGTAGAGGGATTCTGGTTGTCATCAATTTCTCAAAAGTGTCCATTTTTTGAAAAAATAAAAAATAAAAGAATCTATGAACTGGTCAGCATTGTGGGTCAGTTGTGACCTGGTCCTGGGCCCTTCTTGACTAGGGACACTTTGGCAGGAGTTTTGGCTCAGCAGGAGGCTGGGTGAGACCCAGCAGCATCTGAGGGTGCCTCTTGAGACACAAGACACCTGGAAGACGAGCTTTGTGATTCTGTCTTATTTGGGGAATTTGGCTGCTCAGATGTCCCAACTCTTCCTCAAAATAAACAAAGACAAACCACTGCATTCCTGTGCCATCCAAGTCTAATCTGGTACTTTGAGCTATTTTAAGTGACAAAAACCAGGTCCTAATCCTTTATTTTCCCTCTGGCAGGTCAGAGATACCCTGACCATGATAAGGAGAAGCTTGTGGGTGCTGAAGGGGCAGAGATCCAGGCCACTTGGCAGGGGTGGTGACTTTTATGCTCCAATTTGAAAATGTAAAAAGGTTAGTTTGGATGGATTCTCATTGAGTTCCATGGAATTCCTCTGTCTTCTGGACCTGGTTTGGCTTACACTGATTCTCAGCTTCTGCAAGTTCCAGGTTAAGATGAGCGGACTTGAGAGCTAAGACTGACCCACACTTAACCCAACATCAGAAATTATTGAAGAGCTGGTTTAAAACACAGATTTCTTGAATCACCCCTAGAGATTCTGCTTTAGTAGGGTGTCCTGGAATTGTTACATTTGTTATATATATATATATATATGTATGTATATGTTTTTAAAAGTTTATTCGTTTTTGTCTGCGCTGGGTCTTTCGTTGCTGCATGCAGGCGCTCTCCAGTTTGAGGCAAGCAGGGGCTAATCTTTGGTTGTGGGCATCTCACTGTGGTGGCTCCTCTTGTTGTGGAGCGTGGGTTTTAGGGATCATGGGCTTTAGAAGCTGCAGCTCGCAGGCTGTAGAGCACAGGCTTGGCAGTTGTGGTACATGGCTTAGTTGTTGCCTGGTGTGAGATCTTCCTGGACCAGGGATTGAACCTGTGTCCCCTGCATTGACAGGTGGATTCTGAACCCCTGGACCACCAGGGAAGTCCTTATGTTTATTTTTAAAATTAGTATCTCCAAGGGAGTTTGAGAAAGGGACCCTGAAGGGTTTTATTCTTCAAAATGTTGCGAGCTGGAATGAAGAGAAGGCTATCTGGGCCCTCAAGCATTCGGTCCTTCTTTGAAGAAATTCTGTTGGGTCTTGGAGCTCTTCTGCTTGTCTTCAGAGAAGGGAGCCCGGGGCCTATTTCTGCCTCCTCCCAGATCTGATGCGAAAGCCAGGGTGACATAGGTCCTGGGGCCATGGCTCCCGCAAGCTCTGCAGCTGGAAAGCTCCTGCTCGGCCCTGCCACCTCCAAGATTTCAGCTCTTCTCGCCACAGAGAGAATGCCTCCCCAAGAAGGGCGCTGAGTATGATGCGAAACATCGTGGCTAAATCCACAACCAAGATTTGTCTGATGGGGGCTGCCTTTTTCCCATCCCTGGATCCCACCAAGGCTGTGCACTGAAGACTGAAGAAAAGAATGTCCTAGTCAGCAGTTCCTGTGGAAAAGCACCCGTCACAGAGTACAGTTTTCATTCATTCATTCACTGAACAAATACTTAATTGCTTACCATGTGCTAAGTACTGTGTTAGATTCTGAGATTCAAGGGTGAACATGACATCGTCCATGCCTCCATGGAGTGTTTACCCTAACAGTGTGAAAGACACTGAAAGACAACTCTGAAGTTTCTCCAGGGGCAGGGGCTTCAACCTGATTTTAAGAGAGAAAGGGAGTGGCGTAGAGATATATCTTGAAGATGATTTTGCGTTGCAAAATGACTGGTCTCTCATGTTGTCTGTTTATTTGGGGGTAGGTGCAGAGGAAAAAGCTGATGGGGACTGCCAAGTGGCCCCCTCCCCCAACATAACACTGAGCCAGCGTCAGAGATTATCTAATTGATTTAATCATTCATTCAATCAATCACTTGGTTAGTTAATGACAGTTGTAAGTGCTAAGAAGTAGCCAGCATTGTGGGAGTTCTTAAAGGAATCCTAAGTCTGGGATAGGACTCAAGGTAAAGAATTCTTCAACAGGTAACTTTTAATCTGAGACCAGAAATAAGATATACGAAATGGAACAGATTGGGTGGTATGCTGGGGCCTGGCCAAAGGGGCTGAAGCTGATAAAACACGAGGGCTAGGGTCACCGTGAGGTTAGGGGGAAGCAGAGTAAGATCCTGCAGGGGCCTCTGGCCTTTTGTCTTTCTACTTGTTGGTATGTGATCTTGAGAAAGTTTCCTACTTTCTCATCTGGAAAATGGGGACACATTCAACCTGGCAAGGCTGCAGCAAGGATGGAAAGCTGCCCTGTAAAAAGTAGCTTTCCAAAAACAAAATGGTATGAGTCCTCGGGATTTGACAGGTCAGTGTACTCACTTGAATGTGACACTGTTTGGGCAGGAGCCCAGATGGGCCCCTCCTTCACTCGGACCCTCCTTAATGCCCAAAGCCTTTCTGTGTCAGGGAAGGAGGCAAGTCTGCCCTGTCCCCTCAACCCTGGCTGATGTCTGCTCAGGATCATCCCTGGGCTCAACCAGAGGTGGCATTTCCTCCAATAGGCTGACCACCCTCTGGAAGTTTCCCTTGTTTCTGGGTGTGCTGTTGCTTTCATTTACTTTTGTGATTTCTCTGACTTAATAAGATTGTAACTCATTCATTTTGTTGATTTTTAAAAAGTAAGTTTAGATAAACAACAAGGACCTGCTGTATAGCATAGGGAACTATATTTGATACCTTGTAATAAATTATTATGGAAAAGAATCTGAAAAAGAATATATATATATACACACACATACATACATGTATTTATCTGAATCACTTTGCTGTACACCTTCAACCAAGACTGTAAATTAACCATGTGTTCTTTGAAAAAGTGGTTTAAAAAAGTAAGTTTGGGAATAACAACCTGTGATTAAACAAGCCTCCATTTTTTATAACTCAGTAAATCCATATTAATGGAATCTGTGGACACTGATGAAGCAACATGACATTTGTGGCATCATGGAACAGGAATGGAACCTGGCATTTATCTAAATTTTATGTATTAAATGCCACATGGAATACAAATGGTCAGTGGAAATGTTTTGATGAAATGGGAACCTGTCTGCTCTTCGTTCTCTCTCTCTTTAAAGGTTGGGTAAACACACACATGCAGAATTTCTAGATTGGACCTGATTGTTTACCCTGAAGATCTTGTCAACTTTATGAGGGTTTATATAACACCTCTCTTGCATGGACAGGTGTACCCTCCCATTAGCAATTCTCCTTCTTGATTCCATATGTATTTACTAAGATTTAGTCAGGAAGGAGATTTCTCTGCCTTAATGATGAAGGGGTCATAGGAAAAAAAAATCTCTGGGCTGAGCCAGGGGCCCTGAGTCCTAATGTTGGCTTAGCCACCTGTGTGTATGATACCACTGGGATGCAATTGAGAGCAAGCAACAGAAAACTCTATAAGTGGCATCTTACACAAAGAGAGATTAATTTTTCCCCCGTAACGAGAAGGCTAAAAGGAAGAAGTAACTGCTCAGTTCAGCTGCCAGCTGAATGATGTCTTCCAGGTACCCCATGTATTTCCTTTTTACAGTCCATAGCACATGGACCTTTTTTTTTTTTTTTTATGAATGCTTCAGATTTTAAACATTTTCTAGCAATTCAAATTTACTTTTTAAAAGTTTAATTGGAGGATACTTGCTTTTCAAGGCAGTGTTGGTTTCTGCCGTAAACAATGGAAGTCAGCAGTGTGGGGACTTTTAATATTCATGATTGTAGCTTTATTATTACAAGATGCCCACCCCGCACCAGACTACTCAGGCAGAATGAACAGAGAATCTAATGTCTGGTTTACATTCCCAAGAAAACAGTTTTCCAAGAAACCCTCCTGGTAGATGCCACTGGTCAGAACTGTCAGAGACTCAGCTGCAAGGGAGACTGGGAAAATGTTTAATTGTTTCACCTTGTAAAGTGGAAATATCAAGGGATGAGGGGGCTGTATAGGATTAGTCAAGGGACAGCCTCTGCCCTGGTGTCCTTGGACAGTTTATGTCATTTTGGACACTGACTTTCTCAGCTATAAAATGAGGTGGTTTAACCAGGATCTAGGTGATCTCTGGAGCTCCTTTTAGTTCAAAAGCAGGAATTCTCAAACTTTAATGTGCATTCAAATCACCTGGAGGTCTTGTTAACATCCTGGTTCCAGGTGTGGGGTTGGGGAGGGGAGGGTGCCCAAGACTCTGCATTTCTAAAAGGCTCTCTCTCAGGTGATGGCTGGATCACATTTTAAATTGCAAGGTTCTGTGAATCCTTAGATATCTTTCTGCTTTCCTTAGTAGACAAACTAGCTTAAGGCAAAGACCGTACAAATTCCTTAAGCTGCCTAGAGTGACTTTGAATTCTCAGAACTGTGTGTGCACATTCCTCCGGTTTTTTTCCCCCTAGCATTTCTAGATACAGAAGAAGTGAAAGAACTAGAGCCTCCACCTTAAAGACAGTGTCAGTAGTTAGAATAGAGACTAGGGCAGAGGAAAGAGCTTTTCTAATTCAATTTTCACAATAACCCTGTGAGGTCAGTGTCATTGCTCTCATCTCACACACGAAGAATCAGAGACTCAGTAAATTACTTTCTTAAGATTGTGCAGCTGGTTTGGATTCTAACTCAGGTCTCTGACTACAAGGCCATGTTCGTACATTTCACTAGGCAACTTCTTACAGAGGCCCATGTGTGAGAGACAAGGATGAATACAAGTGTGTCACCAATCAATTGATGATTAGCTTGGTACAAACCTGTCTATGCTGCTTAGTATCCATTTTTCTCTCCAGTCCCATTCTCTACCGTCCTCTGCATATCTGGGGAGACTGATCTACTGCCTGGTGGCCTCAAGTTGGGACTGACCAGTAGAATCGCCCCAAGACACTGGAGTATGGAAGAGAAGGAGGTTGAGATGTATTAGTTCACTCCTTACCCTGTGGTTTGGGAGTTGCTCGTTCTCCACTTTAAAGTGCCCACTTTGTGCCTCTCACTGGTTCCTAGTAAGTACTCCCTGCCCCATGCCCTCGGGCCTGGGGGGTACCTGCTTCCCCCTCCTGATGGTCCCTGGGTGCCTCACTGTCCCTTTGCCCTGCCCACTCCTCTGTAACTAGTCCCTTGATTGCCTTTTTGAGGTGCTGCTTGTTTTCTGATGACATCGTGATTCACTGACTCATTTCCCAAAAGTGTCCAGGTAGTGGTGTGTGTGTGTGCTTAGTCAGGTCTAACTCTTTGAGACACCCTGCACTGTAGCCTGCCCTGGAATTTTCCAAACAAAAATACTGGAGTTGGTTGCCATTTCCTACTCTAAGAGATCTTCACGACCCAGATATCCAACCTGCCTCTCCTGCATTGGCAGGCAGATTCTTTACCTGGGAAGCCCCAGGTAGTGGTAGAGATGGTCAAATATTTATTACAGACAGTAGCAGGAGATTTGGGAGGCTGCAATGGGCAGACCTTGGGGAGCAGGCAGGGCTTCCCCTAGGTGGTGACAGGTGGGGAGGATTTGTAGAAACAGTGGAGACAGAATATTTGAGAAGAGTATCAGGCAAAGGCAAGGATTAGAGGTGCCTGTGTTTGAGGATCAATTGTATAGTAAGTTGCCCGGGGTGAAACCAAATATGAATGGCTTATAGTAATAAGAATGCTAACATTCTGCAGAGCTGTGTGTCACTGTGTTCAAAGTGCTTTACTTGAACTCCCTCATCTCCAGCAGTCCTGGATTAGCCTCGTTTTTAGAGAGGGGAGGAAGTGAGCCACAGAGAGGTTAAGAACCAGTCCAGGATCACCCAGTTCCAGGATTAACTTTGGTGGTCCGGCTGCAAGCCTACCCTCGGAAGCATTAGGCTGCGGAGAGGACAGATGGTATCGACTGTTTTGCAGCAGGGCTGAAAGCTGAAGGGAGCCGTGTCTAAGAGAGGGAACCAGGGCATGCTAGGGAGCAGGGGAATCAGCTGTGCTCTCCTCTTCCCAGAGGAGAGTTTCCGCAGAGCCTTCAAGTGTCAGGGCAGCTGGCTCTGGGTCGAGTGACAATCAGATTGGTTAATGTTTTTCATCCTGCCGGCTTCTGTATGTGATGACAGAAGTCTGTCTCTCCTTTCCACGTGCCTCAGGTCAGAATTCTTTTCCTTTACCTCGGTGGCAGGGACAGGGCCTGGAGGAAGATGATGCCCCAGTCCTGGCAGAGCTCCTGTGTCTGCTTTGTGGGGATTTAGAGACAGCCTATTAGGTATTAGCATAATTGCTTTTGTTTTTAATCTGCTCGGAAATGAATTTCTTTAGCAGCCTAAATAGCTGCAATTGGCCAATTTGTTCTCTTTCTAGTTTCCATGTGGGAAAGTAGATTTAACCCAAGTCTAATTTTCTTCGTCTGTACAATGGTGGCAGTAGCACGCACCTGCTGGACACGTGAGTACACGGGAAGGCCACACTGCAGAGGCTGCCCCAGGCGAGGAGTTCACAGATGTTAGTGGTAAGTTCTGCCCCAGTTCACCTTCTTTCTTTCCATTTAGTCATTGTGAAATGTTAGGGGATGTATTGGAGGGTAGTTTCTCTCCCTTCCTTCCATCCTCTCCTTCCTTGACACTCCTCATTGGTGAAAACTTTCAAATATACCTAAATATAAGGAGACAGTGAAATGTTCCTTCCTTATTATCTAAATTTAACGATATTCAGTGGCTTGCAACTTTTGCTTATCTAGTTCATTTTTGTCAAAGTATTTAAAAAACAATCTCAAATGGCATACATTTCACTTCAAATATATCAGCATGCATTTCTAAAAAAGAGATTATTTTCCTAACATAATGCCATTAATAGACCAGCAAAATGGAACAATAATCCCTTAATAGCAAGTCATACCCAGACTGTATTCAAATATCTCCAGTTGTCTCGTAGTTGAATTGATTGTCTCGCGATCCCAACAGGGCAGGGCACAGAGGAGAGAGCAACCAGTGACCCAAGGCTCTGTTTACAGTTCTGAGAGTCCAGGAATTTCTTTGCATTTTGCACAATGACTCAGCGTTGGCGGTAAAGTGCACCCTAACATTTGTGGTTTTGACTGTCTGGAAACAACTGCAGATGTCCATGACATTTAGCAGTGTCTGTCCAGGCATAAATGTTAGTCCTAGACCCTTGCAGGACTGTGCCTGGAGGGACTGTCCAGCGAGAGTGTGTCTAGTTTGGAGCTGGCAGTTGGCTTTTTAGTGATGCGGTGTTGTTCTCACTTTTTGTTCTTTCCTGATTTAGGATTTCAGATTGTACCATTGAAAAAAGATTGGAGTCATACACAGAATGATTGGGTTTTTATTTTGCCCAGTAAGGATATTAAAAATGATCTCCTATCACCCATTATTTCATAAAAGAAAGGGCCTTCAAATACTAAAAGAGCAAGACTGATATTATCTCAAAGGGTTGTCTTCAGTTGGCCACCTGATGTTGAGATACCTGTTTATATATATATACATATGTCTGTGTGTGCAATGTGTGAACCATACATTCCATGGTTCTAGTTTTCCCATTTTCCGTTAACTGGTGAGGACTTTCTCATAGTTTGGTATTTGGGAAACATTCTTCCACTCAAAAGTTAGAAGAATGGATAGTAAAAACTGGTAAAATGAAAAAAATGTCATTCTTATTTGAAAAGTAGTCCTTGAATGGGAGATGAAACTTTAGTAAAAGTTGAATACAAAGTAAGCTTGCAATGTAGGGCAGGCATAGGAGAGATGCCACCTTTTTGAACTATGGTTTGGGAAGCATGTTGGAGGCAGGTGTAAACGTGTCCATATTCTCCAATAATTCTGGTGTTGGATCAAGGGCTGCCAAGAATTATTTTCTTAAATCATTATACTTCTTTTGGCTCACAAACATTCTTATTGATCTTGCTCACATTTTCCAAGCCTACATTCCCATCCTAGTTCTGTAACACACACTCCTTGTCCATTGTGTGAGACCCCAGCGATTTCCTACAGCCTGACACTGGTACTCAGTGTGTATCTCCCAGCTACTCTGCTCTGAGCTTCAGACCGATGATTCCACTTGCCCTTCCTCCTCTCCATACAGAGCTCCTGCTCAGCCGCCTCAGGCTGGCTCCCCCTCCTTGCTTCTGCATGAAGTGGAGAAGTTGCTCCTGCCAGAACCTGGGAGTTCCTTCTGACACATCCATCACCCCGAATCTACCCTATTACCTAGTCCTGAAGCATTTACTTCCAAATATATTCCCAGTTGAGTTGGTTATGTTGTGACCACTGCTACCACCTCAGTCTTGGTCACTGTTACCTCTTGCTCAGGTTACTGCAACTGTTCCTGTTAATCTCAAATCCCATCAGTCCATTCTTCACAGTAGCTGGGATAACTTTCCTAAAATGGAAGTTACATCATGATGCACTCCCTGTTCAAAACTCTGAGGACGTTTGGAACAAAACGAGAAAACGAAATCCCTAACAGGAGCTACATAGCCCAAGTGGTCTAACTAGCTCCCAATTCTAACTTCATCTCAAGCTGCCTTCCTCTCCATTTATTGTGTTTAATTGACACCTGCTGGTCGTTGATTGCCTTGAACACTCAAGGCGCTGTCCCGCTTGGGGGTAGGAGCACATGCTGTTTCTACTCCTTTCAAAGTTTCCCACACCCACCCCACTCTCTGCTCTTGGCCCTCTGCACTGTGCTTCCTGAGGGCAGACCCTTGACTCTTCCTCTCAGTAACCAATAGCCAACATCTAGCATAGTCCTAGGCAGGGGGTGCTTGGCAAATCTCTGTCGACTAAGTGAACGACTCTGCCAATTAATATCAAAATTCTTCCCTCCCTATAAAAGGACAGAAAGGAGATGCTGAATAAATTTTAAAAAAGAAAAAAACCCATATCTTTGCTAGATCGACCAAATTGGTATTGGGCCTTGAGTATTCACACCAGTATTTATTTTTATAGTTATAATAATGGAACTTTCTGTAAAATAAATCATATTTTAAGTGAGTGCTAAGTTCAGTTCCATTTAATCGGCATTCCCCAAATTGCCAAGGTTCCTGTAAAGCTCCTGTAAAGGATTACCTCTCTGTCTTTAATAGGGTGCTAAATCTATCCATTTCTCTGAAAGACAGAGACCTATAATACATCCATTTAAAAAATCAGAGTGCTTTATTAGTACTGGTTATTGAGAAGGCTAAAATCAAACATACTTAAAATGGCCCTGTAACTTAGGTTCATGCTTCTATTACAGTTTTAAAAGAGACGACTCAGCATATTTGTAGAACCATTTTCTAGAGTATTTTTCAATAGATTATATAATTTAAAGTTTTCTTTGATATATCAGAAATGAGATGTCCTCTGAGGACTGTAGGTCCACGTTGAACTCCCCCTTTTCTAATTCCCTTTTAACACTTTGTCTGAGTGACTCCCATTTAGCACCATGTCTTGTTTGCTGATTATCTCTGCTTTCTGATTCAGCTTTTCACTACACGCTACACTAGTCCCCATTTTTATTTTGTGAGTATGATTTATCTCCTCAACTATATTATAAGCATCTTATAAACAAGAAGTTGGTGTTTCTTTCTCCTTATGCATCCCCAGAATAACAGTCAGGGCAGGCTAAGACATGTAGCAGTAACAAAATGTTTCCAAATCTCGGGGGATCTATTTCCTACTCCATTTGCACTCATGGGACCCCACTCCAGTACTCTTGCCTGGAAAATCACATGGACGGAGAAGCCTGGTAGGTTGCAGTCCATGGGGTCGCTAAGAGTCGGACACAGCTGAGCGACTTCACTTTCACTTTTCTCTTTCATGCATTGGAGAAGGAAATGGCAACCCACCCCAGTGTTCTTGCCTGGAGAATCCCAGGGACGGGGGAGCCTGGTGGGCTGCCGTCTATGGGGTCTCACAGAGTCGAACACAACTGAAGTGACTTAGCAGGAGCAGCAGCAGCAGTGGGCCAGCAGGGAGCTTCAGATGATGTGTGTCATGGGTCTCTGAGGGACCCAGGCTCATGAAAGGCTTCATCTTGACACTTGCTTGCCTGATGAAAACATAAGAAACCATATTACTGGCTTTCAAAGCTTCTATAAGGGTATAGGACATACCATTCCATAAGCATGTCATTGGCTAAAGCAAGTCACAAAGTCTTGCACGCCTAACTTCAAAAGGGGTAGGCAAGTGAAACCTGACTGTGCGCCTGGGAAGAGCAGAGTCAGCAATACCAGAGGAGCTGCACTCAGTACCTGCAGAGCCCTGCCCAGTTCCAGGCTCATGGCAGGAATTATTTGTGTTTGACTGAAGACTGAAAACATCTGGAATATATGTGAGTACAGATAAAGGAGAAGGCAGTTGCTAGTTGAAAATGACGAAAGTATTGTTTCAGTTCAGTTCAGTTCAGTTCGGTCGCTCAGTCATGTCCGACTCTTTGCGACCCCATGAATCGCAGCACGCCAGGCCTCCCTATCCATCACCAACTCCCGGAGTTCACTCAGATTCACGTCCATTGAGTCAGTGATGCCATCCAGCCATCTCATCCTCTGTTGTCCCCTTCTCCTCCTGCCCCCAATCCCTCCCAGCATCAGAGTCTTTTCCAATGAGTCAACTCTTC
>SJYX01021565.1:106402-173304 GCA_006410675.1 Oreotragus oreotragus | reverse complement strand
AGATGTTTTTCTGGAACTCTCTTGCTTTTTCCATGATCCAGCGAATGTTGGCAATTTGATCTCTGGTTCCTCTGCCTGTTCTAAAACCAGCTTGAACATCAGGGAGTTCACAGTTCACATATTGCTGAAGCCTGGCTTGGAGAATTTTGAGCATTACTTTACTAGCGTGTGAGATGAGTGCAATTGTGTGGTAGTTTGAGCATTCTTTGGCATTGCCTTTCTTTGGGATTGGAATGAAAACTGACCTTTTCCAGTCCTGCGGCCACTGCTGAGCAAAGGAGAAAAGAAAAGATATAAGTATCTGTTTCAGTGTATCCTTTCTCCTAGTTTTAACTCGCCTCTTAACATCTGGAAATAAAAGCCCTGGGGAATATCTCAAAATAAAGGACCCACGTGAGTACCTGTCATTATGCAGCCAATAGCCACGTATTGGCAAGTGATCTGGTCTGCCCCCTAACCTTGTACACTTCTCTGCCAATGATTTGACGGACTGCAGATGCTGATACAGAAAACACTTGCCAGCAAACACCATGAATCTGGGAGGGGAGTGAGGGATTTGGTGAAAGAATTATGATCTAAAACTGGACTCATGGGTTAGAATAATGGGTTCATTCTAAGGGATCATTGTGTGATGTTTGGGTCTAAAGACTAGTTTTTGATAACTACAGGATGGCAGAGCTTTGAACAGCAGCATGTGTGAAAAATCGCCAAGACTTTCTGTTGACATGAATCGTACTGTTATTCATTGTGGAATGGGGTTGCCAAATGAGCCAATGGAATGTTAGTTTGTTGGCATGGACAGGACAGGGCAGGGATTCAAGGATTCTGCACAGCTAGAGTGTGGAGGCTTAAGTTCATTTTGGGATGTCACCATCTGAGTAACCTTGGCAGATGAGCTTGCCCAGTGAAGAGTAATGGGGTTACCATTGGAACAGGAACACTTAAGGACTGGATGGAAAAACTGGATCAATTGAACCTAGAAAACAGAGAGATTGGATTGGGGAAGTACAGGATGAGGGAAGGCGAGGACTACCAAGGAAGAGAGGGAATATACTTTTGTTTTGCTGCTGAAGACAGAATAAGGGTAGGTAATAGGGATACAGATTTGACTCATGATTGGGAAAGAACCCTGTGAAAGTTAAGTCTCTTGTAGGTCATATCCTTGAGGAGGTGTATGGGTCCAAAGACAGGAGTGAATGGCTATCCCAGCTTGCCCAAGACTGAGATTTTTCAGTGTTATCACCCTACCAAAGAGGATCACCCTTAAAGTCATCTCAGGTCTCTTTCCTCTTAGAGGTTTTGTAATTTCTGGGATAGATACTATGTTGACATTCCCAGAAGAATTTCAGGCAGAGTAATGAAATACAGTATTTTTGGTTTCTAATCTCTGATTAACTTAATCACGTAGGACTTTTTTGTGCTCACTGAACAATTGTCCCACACTCGTATTTAAGATTTAATTATTGCTGCTCAGTTCATGCCCTAAAATTGTATCATATAATCATTTCCCTGCAAGTTCAAGGTCATTCATTACATAAGTGAGTGTTTCAGAAACAAAGAGCTGCACCTTTCTTAGGAAATCACAGTGGATAATTTCTTGATTGTTTGAATTGTTATTCTTAGAAAAAGCATGAAGGAGGTGAACGGAAGTGCAGGAAGTTAAATATTTCCATTATAATAATATTTTACTTAGCTTATTCACAATGAAAGAGCTGTGTGTGTTTAACACATCCAAGCAAAAGGTTTATTCTTTTAATCATTTATTGTTATGTGTGTGAAATCAGATTGCAAACTTGCAGTTTGTTTATTCTTTGGGGTTCAGTGTTTGTGCATTTAGAACCAAGAACTCTGCCAAGAGGTTCTGTAGGTTTCTTGTGTTATTCTTAATGATGTGCTACCTACTCGTTCTAGCTGTTTAACTTCAATAAAATCATAAGTGATAGTTACCAAGGTGAGCCAACTTTCCTAAGTCTTTTCCCTTTTAACTCACTTGATAACGCTCTGTAAATAGAACTCTTTGAGAAGAGAAGAGTAACTGGTGAATGGGCTCTATTTTCATCTGTTTGGTGATTTATGGAGAAGAGGCGTCCTTTCAAGTTTCTGGCTTTACACCCAAACCCGGAATAGAAACCCATGGAGGTGAGAGGATCATGGAAAGACTCTTGATGTGGCTTAAGGGAAGTGGCGATTAAAAGAAGAGAGGATAGTAGTGGGAGACCAGCTGTTCATTGAAACCCATCCCACCACATGCTCCCTCCTGCTTTGGTTTGGCATCATGCCTTCTGGGAATTCTTGAAAATTCACCTGACTCTTCTCTCTGTCTCTTGAACACATATCACCCTCTGTTCTTGGACTTGGTGCTGTTCATTGTAGGTTTTAGTAAGTTTTAGACTAAAGAGCCAGGAAAAAAGTCTTGTCATTCATGATAATAAAGGCGATAATGGTGAATATGGTCTTGGATATTCTACTCCTTTAGGTGTCATCCATGCAAGTGAGGCACACACCACTGTGTAACACTGTGTATACTGTGACTCTAGAGCCCCAAGTGTCTGCCTCCAATGTGAGAGACCCGGGTTCGATCCCTGGGTCGGGAAGATCCCCTGGAGAAGGAAATGGCAATCCACTCCAGTATTCTTGCCTGGAGAATCCCATGGACGGAGAAGCCTAGTAGGTTACAGTCCACGGGGTAGCAAAGAGTCGGACACGACTGAGCGACTTCACCTTCAATGCAGTGAAGAAGGACAGTCATGCATCCCCTGGAAGGCCTCTTGGAGTAGAGATGCATTTGTTAGTAGAATCTTCGACCCTACTCACAGTCTCAGCAACCTGCTACTGTTGTTCAGTCTCTCAGTCATGTCCTACTCTCTGTGACCCCATGGACTGCAGCGTGCCAGGCTTTCTGTCCTTCGCTATCTCCCTGAGTTTGCTCAAACTCAAGTCCAGTGAGTCAGTGATGCCATCCAACCATCTCATCCTCTGTCACCCCCTTGTCCTCTAGATCTCGATCTTTTCCAGCATCAGGGTTTTTTCTAATGAGTGTCAGGTGGCCAAATTATTGGAGCTTCAGCTTAGCACCAGTCCTTCCAACAAATATTCAGGACTGATTTCCTTTAGGATTGACTGGTTTGATCTTCTTGCAGTCCAAGGCACTCTCAAGAGTCTTTTCCAACATCACAGTTCAAAAGCACCACTTCTTTAATGCTCAGCCTTCTTTATGGTCCAACTCTCACATCCATACATGACGACTGGAAAAAACATAGCTTTGACTCTATGGACCTTTGTCGGCAATCTGCAGTCTGTTAAATTCTCACAAAGAGCATTCTGAACTATCAAACTGGGCACAGAACTCTATGCTTACCTTGTGCAGACTTCCCATTGATTTGTAAAGAAAGTCAGGACTATGAATCTTTTGAGTGAATACTGCTCTTTTGATCCAACATCTCTCTGAACTTTTTATAAATCAACCTAATGATAAATCTTGGAAATCCAGAAAAAGGCTCACTAAAGGTAAGTAGTTAGTGTGTTCATCAGTGAGCACTAGCTTTATTTTGTTCTGTGGTATTTCAGCCATTTTTAAACACCCATGAGAATGTGATTGCCCTTTTCCTGGTATGTCTCTGAAGTTCTCTTAATGCAATAAAGGTGGATTCCACCCCCACCACCACCCCACCCCGCCCATTTCAAGTGATTGCTCACTTCTTCTCTCTCTTCTCTACTCATTTCTCCCTGGATTCACATCCTTGTTTCACACGCTTCCTGTTGAGGGAAGGTGAATTTCTTCTCCCCATTTCCCTTGATTGGAGTGGAGATGACACGTGGTTGTGTCAATAGAATGGAAACCTGCTCTCCAGAGTGGTAACCCAAAGTGTGAAAAGTTGAGAAATAATTTGTTTGTGGGATAAAAGAGTATGAGAGAGACTTCTGAGTTTAGGGTCTGAAAACACAGGATGGGGAGGAGGATGTGGATGAAGTGACTTGATATCACAGGATGGAGCAGGAAGGTGGTGTGTCCCTTGTGGGAGAGCCTTCTGTGGATCCATTGTGGTGGGCTGTCACTAACCACCTATTTGTGATCCTCATGTCTCTTCCCACAATGGATATCACATGATCTCAGGTTTACTGTGATTGTACTTTTCGAAGAACAGTGTTTTAAATTTATGAATTTATTATGAAAGACAATGGATTGAAATTTATACCACCCATCGGGAAATTCTCCTTCATTACTATAAATAAAATGGGTAACTAATGAGAATCTACATATAGCACAGGGAACTTGACTCAATGCTCTGAGGTGACCTAAATGGGAAAATAATCTAAAAAACAGTGGATATACGTATACGTATAACTGACTCACATCACTGTACAGCAGAAACTAACACAACATTGTGAAGCAACTATGTGCTAAATCACTTCAGTTGTATCCAACTCTTTGCGATGCTATGGACTGTAGCCAGCCAGCTCCTCTGTCCATGGGATTCTCGCAGTGATACTACTGGAGTGGGTTGCCGTGCCCTCCTCCAGGGGATCTTCTTCACCCAGAGATTGAACCTGTGTCTCTTATGTCTCCTGCATTGACAGGTAGGTTCTTTACCCCTAGTATCACCTGGAAGCCCTGAAGCAACTATACTCCAATAAAAATTAAAAAAAAATTCTTCCCAAGTATGCAGGGCATCACAGAGCTGAGTTATCTCCATACCCAACTGCTCTTCATATCTGCAGTGTTTTCCTACAGGCTACCTGTCAGTGTGATGCTCACATGCCACCTGGCCTGTCATCTTTAATCTATCCCATGCCTGAACTGCACTATCAGATTATAAATCCATCCAAAGGTTCTTGTTTTATTCAAACTGGCATCAAGGCAGAATTATCCAAAGACAGCCAAGCTGTTTTCCCTTTCCTTGCTTTCAAAAAGCTTTATAATATAATAACATGCATGGTTTATAAATTTAGTTATTCTAGGAGAAACAATCTCCAAGTTATTGTTTGTTTTATGACTTTTTCTCTCACAGCATTATCAGATGCCTGAAATAAAGAGCTAACAGCAGCCTGCCCTTTTATCTCCTATGTGATTTTGTCTGTGTTCCCCATATGATTCTCAAGCACTTAAAACAAGTTCAGGCTCCATCTGTCATTTTCATTAAACCTACAAAATCACTGCAGGTGGTGTTTTCTCTCGTACACTAAAGTTTCAAATGAGCTATTAGGTCCAGTGTCTGAGGGACTCAACACAACCATGCTGATTTCTTTTTTAAAAAATGCCTGCAGACTGCACAATGATCAGCCTCTCATCTCATTTGTATTTATCATTACACATGAAGGTTTTGCCAGAGATAGCAAAATTTGCTTAACACTATCTCTTTGGTTCAGAGAATGAGTGTGTGTGTATGTGTGTGTGTGTATTTTAGCATAAAGAGAAAAAGTAGTAATGAGATAATTTTCACCAAAATCATTTGGAACGTAATAAGCCAATAGTGTTCCTTAACATAAAGCCAAACTACTCTGATATGCTATTTTCCTACCACATCCTAGAATGGCTGGGTTGTAAACTGGGATTATGTTCTATTGATTTGTAATCACTGTTAGACCCTTATGCTGATAATTAGCATTCTCTCTATGTGTTTGTGGATTACAGCTTTAACCCTGGACATATTTCTCTTCAGATGAATTACTTTGGAGTATAAAGAAGAATTTCTGTGATTATGTATATTAAAACCTGTCCTGCCATCACTTTTCTTTTTAACTAGCAAATACTTATTGAGCTTACTCTTGCACATGCGAATGTAACATATGGGGAGAATCTAAAACCCGTGATTTGAACTCTTGCCTGGCAAAGCCCATAGACGGAGGAGCCTGGTAGGCTGCAATCCATGGGGTTGCTAAGAGTTGGACACGACTGAGTGACTTCACTTTCACTTTTCACTTTCATGCATTGGAGAAGGAAATGTCAACCCACTCCAGGGTTCTTGCCTGGAGAATCCCAGGGACGAGGGAGCCTGGTGGGCTGCCATCTCTGGGGTCACACAGAGTTGGACACAACTGAAGTGACTTAGCAGCAGCAGCAACGGCATGAAGTTTCCACATGGGTTCACATACGGATTAGAGGCACGAATATGAGATTATTAAAAAGAGGCATTTTAAAAACTGTCAGTGAAATGTTTCTGCTTCCTGTGAACAAGGACAAAAACAGACACTGCCAATGAATAAGTTAAATAAATGTATTTAGTTAGGTTAAGGTCATATGAAAAGTATGGTTGTGCATATTCCTTGTACAAACACACATATGTGCATATATACATGCACGCACACACTTAATTAGATCAGTAGCTTTCAAACATATTTTATCTCTTAAAGTAGTAAAGACTGACTGAAGGGAGGGCAGCAGAAGTCTTACCCTTTAAGCTCTTTATGCCACTTCCTGTCTACATCAAGTAGCCTGAGCTTAAACTAAAAAGCCCTGGCTTGGACTGTTAAATATACAAACATTTATCTTAAAATATTAATTACTACAGGAACTTTCCTGACATCCAGTGGTTAAAACTCTGCACAATTCCAATGCAGGGGGTAGTGGTTTGATCCCTAGTTGGGGAACTAAGAAACCACATGCTGTCTGGCCAAAAAAAAAAAAAAAACAAACACCAATGTACATTAAACTATTACAGTTGCGACTGATTTACACAAAGATGATTCAGTACACAGACTTGTAGTCCTAGTGGTTGATCACCGTGTTGCTTAAGTAATCTTATTTTAATGTATTTGCTGCTCCTCCTTAATTCAAACCTTCCACTTCATTCAGCCTATTTGGTCTTCAAATTCTGCTCTCTCTGACAGTTGATGTTTTGGGAGCACAGCAGTGATGATGCTTTGATCCCTGGATTTCCATTAACAGCTATTGTAACCTACTCTTATCTCTTTGATTTTGGCCCTTTCCTCACCTATCTCTTAAATGTTTTAAAACTTTTGTTTTTTAACTTTTGCATGGAGTCCAAAATATTTACTGTCAGAAGTAGGATTCTTTTGTCATTTTGTTCAAAGTGCTAGCTGTTCTCTACTATATGAAAAAAACTCTAGCAGAGAGCTTGGCCCAGTGGCTAGTACCTTTGCCAAACCTGACTGTAAATGGGAAGTTATAGGTTGTAAGATAAGTAGCTTCAGTGGGACTTGGAAGGTGAGAAGAAAGAGTGGTCTAACTTTGTAAAGGGCATGAAGGTAGAATTGTTGTATTTTCAATGTATTTCATTAAAAAATACTCATTGTGGAAAAGCTGGAATATACCAAGAAGTGGATAAATACAAAGAGATGTAAAAATCATGTAGTCCTACCACATAATCTACCACTTATATGTTTTGGTTTGTCTTGGAGAGTAGAGGGCATATGACAGATGAACACTGTCAGTAAAAGTTGACTTGGGTGGAGAAGAAGGTGAGGTATCTGTGATAGGAGTTTGAGACTCTGGCCCAATAGATGCTCAGGCAATATAAGGCAAGATTGGGAAGGAAGTTACCATCATAGTTTAGAGGATTCAAGGGCTCAAGATGATAAGTGAAGTGGCTGGGATTTTAAAGCCCAGGGCCGGGCACTCCCCTGGTGGTCCAGTGATTAAAAATCCTCCTTGCAATGCAGGGCGGTTCAGGTTTGATCCCTGGTCAGGGAACCAAGAGCCGATAAACATGTCATGGAGTAATTAAGCCCATGTGCTACAACTAGAGAGCCCGTGTGCCAGAACAGAAGATACCACCTGCTGCAACTAAGACCCAATGCAGCCAAATACATAAGTAATAGAAAAATAAATGCCTGCCAGGGCACTGAACCAGGGCTGAGGAGAGTAAGAAATGTGAGCAGAAGAAGCTGAATTGGAAACAGGCTTGGATCCAGGACAGGAATATCTCCTCCACAGAATTTCTGTGGCCAGAAAGGGGGTATTCAGGTCAGTAAGATAAAAATATCATATAAAAAAGGCTGACCTCAAGGTCCAGAGAGAATAGGCAGTTTCTTCTCTGATGACCCAAAGTATGCCTCCAAGGTGCAAGATGGTGAACTCATCTAGGGGGGAAAAGAGGACTCCAAGGAATGGTGTCTAAAGTAGGACATTTGGACTAGAAATTCAGGGAGTTGGAAGAGGGGAATAACTCTAGGTCTCTCTAATTTATCATCCAAATTAGGACACTCTTGGGAACAAAGGAGTGCTGTTAATAATTGTATCAGGACAACCAGCAAAACCCAGGGCTGTCACCTTAGACACTTATTTTGTCAATTAAGTACCTCAACCATACACAGTTTATGACATCACTAGAAGGCAATGGCACCCCACTCCAGTACTCTTGCCTGGAAAATCCCATGGACGGAAGAGCCTGACCAGGCTGCAGTCCATGAGGTTGCTAGAGTTGGATACGACTGAGCAACTTCACTTTCACTTTTCACTTTCATGCATTGGAAAGGAAATGGCAACCCACTCCAGTGTTCTTGCCTGGAGAATCCCAGGGATGGGGGAGCCTGGCAGGCTGCCGTCTATGTGGTCACACAGAGTCAGACACGACTGAAGCGACTTAGCAGCAGCAGCATAGAAAGTTTTGTAACCAAATTGGCTTTTAGACGATACATACCTAATTTATTTTCCCAATAAATAACTGTGCTCAGTTCAAGATCTCATCATTTTTTCTTCTGAGCTTTTAGAAGAACCTCTGAACAGCTTTCCATTCTCTAAGCTGATAGATAAAGCCATTCTCTTACTCTTTGTTACCAGAGAGCTATATCTAAATCATTAATCATGTCTTGTTCCTCTCTGCTTAAAATTTAGTGCTTTGCATAGTCCTTGAGATAAAGTTCAAACTTAGCATGGTATCCAGTTCAATGTGTTTGGTTCCTGGTGACATTCAGAACTCAGGAACCACGTTCGAGACCGCAGCCCTTCCTCTGACCTCCTCTCCCTGCTCATCCCTTTGTGTGTGTGGAGTGATGTTTTCCAGCCTCCATGCCTTGGTACGAGCTGTTCCTTCTGCCTGGCACAGCCTCCCACATGCTTGGCTCATTCTATCTTTTTTTTTTTTTTTCTTTTTCAAAACTCAGCTTAAGTTTCACTTTTTTTTTTTTTAAGAATCATTTCCTGATTGTTCCCAGACTAAGGGTACTTCCTCTGTGTTCTCCCTCTCCACCGAAATATGTGCCAGCATATATTTTTTGTTAGAACTATATTGCACTGATTAGTAACAATTTTCTGTCTTCTCAAAAAAATGTATCCCTTTGAGGCTGGGGCTATTTCCTGTTTACGTTTTTTTCCCCCTCTTTATTATACCATCTAGCAAGATGACTCTTCTATATATCTTTATTTTTTTAGAAAAGTATGAGCTTGAACCTATGTCAGTATTAATCTCTGAGAGATTCCCTTTGTTATTAACTGAATGTTTGTGCTCTGAAATTCACATGTTGAAGCCCTAATCCTCATGTGATGGTGTTTGGAGATGGGGCCTTTGGGAGGTCATCATGATTAGATGAAGCCATAAGGCCCCTGTGATGGGATTAGAGTTTTATAAGAAGAAAAAACAGATAGCTGTTCTGTCTCCATGAGCAAGGAAATACCATGTAAGAATCAGGGAGAGGGTGGCTGTCTGCAGGCCAGGGAGGATCCTCACTAGAACTCGGCCATGCTGACACCCTGAATTCCTCCTTAGCCTCCAGAACTGTGAGAAATTAAATTTCTGTTGTTTAAACCACCTGGTCTCTGGTATTTTGTTATGGCAACTGAGCAGACTAATACATCTTCAGAGGAAGATTATGTTTTATCATTTTGTTTGCTGTCTTGCTGTAGGAAACATTTCTTTTAGTTCCATGATAACTCAATATGTAAAAACATTTTTTCCTTAATTAAAAAAGTAATATATGCTCAATGCACAACATTTAGAACATACACACACACACAAAGGTGTCTACGCACCCCACAAAGGAAAGATCCCCCAGAATCCAGTACACAGAATAACTGTTAATATTTTGGGGTTTCCTAGAGGAAAACAAAGGAACAGAGGTCCTTGATGTGGATCTTGGAAATGATAAGGGATATGATACCTAAAGCACAAGCAACAAAATAAAAAATAAAGGCAACTGCCTCAAACTAAAAAGCTTCTGCACAGCAACAGAAACCAGCAACAAAGTGAAAAGACAACCTGCAGAATGGGAAAAATATGCAGACCATGTATTTGTTAAGGGGTTTATATCCAAAACATAAAAACAAATCATAAAACTCAACAGCAGAAACACCAACCCAATTAAAAATGGGCGAAGGACCAGAATAGACATCTTTCTAAAGAAGGTGTATAAAAGACCAACAGGTAACATGGAAAGATGCTCAATATCACTAATCATTAAGGAGATGCAAATGGATACCACATGAGATGTCTCTCACATTTCTTAGAATCACCATCATCAAAAAGACAAGAGATAAATGCTGGTGAAGATATGGAGAAAAGGGAACACTTGTGCACTGTTGGTGAGATTGTAAATCGCTACAGGCACTATGGAAAATGGTATGGAAGAGCCTCATAAAGGTAAAAGTAGAACTACCATCAGTCAGTTCGGTAGAGTCGCTCAGTTGTGTCCAACTCTGTGACACCATGGACTGCAGCACGCCAGGCCTCCCTGTCCATCACCAACTCCCGGAGTTTACTCAGACTCATGCTATCCAACCATCTAATCCTCTGTCGTCCCCTTCTCCTCTCACTTTCAATCTTTCCCAGTATCAGGGTCTTTTCCAATGAGTCAGTTCTTCGCATCAGGTAGCCAAAGTATTGGAGTTTCAGCTTCAACATCAATGAATATTCTTCCAGTGAATATTCAGGACTGATTTCCTTTAGGATGGACTGGTTGGATCTCCTTGCAGTCCAAGGGACTCTCAAGAGTCTTCTCCAACAGCATAGCTCAAAAAGCATCAATTCTTCAGCACTCAGCTTTCTTTATAGTCCAACTTATATCCATACATGACTACTGGAAAAACCATTGCCTTGACCAGACAGACCTTTGTTGACAAAGTAATGTCACTGCTTTTTAATATGCTGTCCAGGTTGGTCATAACTTTTCTTGAAAGGAGCAAGTGTCTTTTAATTTCAAGGCTGCAGTCACCATCTGCAGTGATTTTGGAGCCCCCCAAAATAAAATATGTCACATTTCCCCAACTATTTGCCATGAAGTGATGGGACCAGATGCCATGATCTTAGTTTTCTGAATGTTGAGTTTTAAGCCAATTTTTTCACTCTCTTCTTTCACTTTCATCAAGAGGCTCTTTAGTTCTTTACTTTCTGCCATAAAGGTGATGTCATCTGCATATCTGAGATTATTGATATTTCTCCCAGCAATCTTGATTTCAGCTTGTGCTTCATCCAGTCCAGCATTTCTCATGATGTACTCTGTATATAAGTTAAATAAGTGGGGTGACAATACACAGCCTTGACACACTCCTTTCTCTCTTTGGAACCAGTCTGTTGTTCCATGTCCAGTTCTAACTGTTGCTTCCCGACCTGCATATAGGTTTCTCAGGAGGCAGGTCAGGTGATCTGGTATTCCCATCTCTTGAAGAATTTTCCAAAGTTTGTTTTGGTCCACAGTCAAAGGCTTTGGCATAGTCAATACAGCTGAAGTAGATGTTTTTCTGGAACTCTGTTGCCTTTTTAATGATCCAACAGATGTTGGCAATTTGACCTCTGGTTCCTCTGCCTTTTCTAAATCTAGTTTGAACATCTGGAAGTTTACAGTTCCTGTACTGTTAAAGCCTGGCTTGGAGAATTTTGAGCATTACTTTTCTGGCGTGTGAGATGAGTGCAATTGTGCAGTAGTTTGAGTATTCTTTTGCATTGCCTTTCTTTGGGATTGGAATGAAAACTGACCTTTTCCAGTCCTGTGGCCACTGCTGAGTTTTCTAGATTTGCTGGTGTATTGAGTGCAGCACATTCACAGCATCATCTTTTAGGATTTGAAATAGCTCAACTGGAATTCCATCTCCTCCACTAGCTTTGTTCACAGTGATGCTTTCTAAGGCCCACTTGACTTCACATTCCAGGATGTCTGGCTCTAGGTGAGTGATCACAACATAATGATTATCTGATTGTTTGGCTCTAGGTGAGTGATCACAACATCATGATTATTTGGGTCATGAAGATCCTTTTTGTATAGTTCTTCTGTGTATTCTTGCCACCTCTTCTTAATATCTTCTGTTTCTGTTAGGTTCATACTGTTTCTGTCCTTTATCGAGCCCATCTTTGCATGAAGTGTTCCCTTGGTATCTCTAATTTTCTTGAAGAGATCTCTAGCCTTTCCCATTCTGTTGTTTTCCTCTATTTCTTTGCATTGATCACTGATGAAGGCTTTCTCATCTCTCTTTGCTATTCTTTGGAGCTCTGCATTCAAAGGGGTATATCTTTTCTTTTCTCCTTTGGTTTTTGCCTTCTATTCACAGCTATTTGTAAGGCCTCCTGAAAGAACCATTTTTCCTTTTTGCATTTCTTTTCCTTGGTGATGGTCCTGATCCCTGGCTCCTGTACAGTGTCGTGAACCTCCATCCATAGTTCCTCAGGTACTCTGTCTATCAGATCTAGTCCCTTGAATCTTCCACTGTATAATTGTATGGGATTTGATTTTGGTCATACCTGAATGATATAGTTGTTTTCCCTACCATAAAATTCAGCAATTCCACTTCTGAGAATACATCCAAAAGTAACAAAAAGACTAATGAGAAAAGATATCTGCACCCCATTCATTCCATCACTATTTACAATAGCCAAGACATGGAAACAATATGAGTGTCCATCAATGAATAAATAAACAAGTTGTGCTATATCTATATCTATATAATGGAAAAAATGAGTAAAATGAGTGCTATATCTATATCTCTATATATATAATGAGTAAAAAATGAGGAAATCTTACCATTTGCAGCAACACACATAAAACTTGAAGGCGCTATGCTCAGTGAAATAAGTCAGACAAAGACAAATAGTACATGATCTCATATGTGGAATCTAAACAGTAAAAATGTAACTCATGGAAAAAGAGATCAGCCTGTGGTTACCAAAGGTGGGGGAGGGGCGGGTAGTGGAGAGACAACAGGAGGAAGGCAGACAAAAGGACAAACTTCCACTTATAAAATAAATACTAAGGATGTAATGTACAGACCACAACTAACTCTATGCTATGTAGTGAAGTTGAGAGTAAATCCTAAGAGATCCTATTACAAGGAAAAAAAATCTTTTCCTTTTTTCTTTTTATTGTGGCTAGATGGAAGATGGATTTTATCTGAACCTACTGTTGTATCGTTTCACAATATACGTAAAGCAAAGCATCATGCTGTATACTTTGAACATATATACAATAATATATATCAATTATTTCTCAGTAAAACTGATGTTTTTGGTTTCAAATATTGCATCATTATGATATACATATGTTATATATTATATACTTATGCACATATTCCACAAAAGTGAGATCATCATCTATTTATCACTTTGGAGACTGCTTTTGATCCATAGTGGATATTCATATTCTTCAGCAACATCATTTTGGCTACACAGTTTTCTATCCAATAAACATGTAACTCAACTTTAGAATTAATTCTTGGTGTATATTCTTCTCTAAAATGGTTAGAATTTTGTTAGTTTAGTAGTCTCCCCAATACAATGGGTTTTTCTATGCCCGTAAAATTTAGTTTCTACTGGTTTAAGTCTGGCAGTTTTACCGAGAATCTTACAAATAATTTGCTCATTCACTGATTAATATACTGCATAGTAGTAGTAGGCTACACAGTTTTCTATCCAATAAACATGTAACTCAACTTTAGAATTAATTCTTGGTGTATATTCTTCTCTAAAATGGTTAGAATTTTGTTAGTTTAGTAGTCTCCCCAATACAATGGGTTTTTCTATGCCCGTAAAATTTAGTTTCTACTGGTTTAAGTCTGGCAGTTTTACCGAGAATCTTACAAATAATTTGCTCATTCACTGATTAATATACTGCATAGTAGTAGTATGGTTGTATTTCTGGAGGAAAAAAATCAGCAGTATGTAGCAAGAATCCTAAAAATATGCATTACTTTTGTTCCAGTATTGTACTTTAAAAAATTGATTGTAAGGAAATAATCATAGATGTGCAGACAAAATTTATAATCATTGCAGCATAGAGAGTGAAAGAATGAATGTGACATAAACCATCAGCAGTGGAGAAATAACTGAAATAATTGTGGTCCATCCATAGGATACAATAGTTTTCAGCCACTAAAAGCACTGTTTTCGAAGAGTATTTGAAGATGTGGCAATTGCTTAAAATAGAATAAGTTTTTAAAAGTTTACAAAATTATGCATACAATATGTGATCTCAGTTTTACACAAAACCGAAAGTCTGTCATAGAATGTAAGACAAAACACCAAAATAGTGATAGTGTTTTCTCTAATACCTGGATTCCCACTAGTTTTAATTTCTTTCCTTTATCCTTCTCTGAATTTTCTAGGGTACCCTTGGGAAACTGTTTTACTTTCATGATTTAAAAGCTTTTAAGTAATTTAAAAACATTCAGGATATTTTATTAATTTTTGAGAAATGGAACACCTTGTATTAGAATCATTGTTTCATTCTGGTCAGATGAAATGCTTCAAAAGCAAATTAAGGACTTGCCTATATTTATCTATCTATCTATCTATCTATCTATATCTATCTATCTATATATATATATATATACACTACACACTTTTCCTTCAAGCTCCAGGTCCTGGGAAATTTTCTCCCCAGCACCACAAGCACAAATCCAATTTAGCCACCAGTCACACTGCATTGCAACGGCATGTTTCTTTTCCTTCCTGGTCTATAGCATTCAGTAAAACATTGAAAGCATGAATGCAGAAATGGATGATTCATCGGAGGCCAGTGTTGCTCAGTCTCTCTTTGAAACACCAATAACTGAAGAAACCCAAGCTGGCACTTTGGACTTGGTGGAGTGATATCAGCTTTGCCCAGGAGAAAAGCGACTCAGGGTAGGATAAGGGATGGATCGTGGCATTACAACCTCAGTGAATATTTTTCATTTGTGCTCTTTATCCTTACTCTCCCTAGCTCTTACATTCCCTATATGAGCCTTCACCCTTAAAAAAAAAATTAATTTATCTTTGGCTGCGCTGGGTCTTCCTTGCTGCACGGGCGACTGGGGGCTACTCTTTCATTGCAGGGTGAGGGCTTCTTACTGCAGTGACTTCCTTTGCTGCAGAGCACTGGGCTCTGGGGCTTGCCAGCTTCAGTAATTGTGGCTCCCGGGCTCTGGAGCACAGGTTACATAGTCATGGCACAGAGGCTTCGTTGCTCAGCGGCACGTGGGATCCTCCCAGTTCAGGGATGGAACCCCGTGTCTCCTGCACTGGCCGGCAGATCTTTATCACTGAGCCACCAGGGAAGCCTAGCCTTCACCTTTCTGAAATGAGAACTGTAAAGCAGAAAGGCAGCTGCCTGCTCTGTTGGTCAGCTTCCTGCGTCGTTCGGTCTTTGACCCTGCAGTAGAGCTGATCTGTGTTCGCATACTGAGTTGTCATTTCCAAGTGGATCGGAGGAGGCTGCTGGGGTCCCTCAAAAGCCTAATGAAAGAACAGTCTTAAAGGGACTTCCTTGGTGACCAGTGGTCAAGAATTGGCATTTCCAGTGCAGGGGACATGGATTTTACCCCTGGTCAGAGAACTAAGCTCTCACATGCCTGGTGGCCAAAAAAAAAAAAAAAAAAAAAATCGACAAAAACCAGTCATGTAGTATAGACATTGGGAAGAGGGGCTACTGACTAAGGGTTTTTTGTTTTTTTTTTTTTTCTATGACAGCATAAAAACATAGGAGTAGGGCCAAGAAGTAGGAAGCTTGCTAACAAACAGGGAGCCCTATAGAGGTCTGGCTGCTGTTCTCACGTGAAGAAACAGGAGTCAATGAGGGGATGGCTGGAGCACAGGACTCTTTCTGTTAACTTCAAATTCCATTCCTATGGTGTAGGACTGATTAATAGGACATGGGTCACATTCTGGCTACCAATGCCATGCCCACAACTCCTGCTGCTATCAGTGGGAATGTGGGTTCATAGCTGAGGGCAGTTTGATTTCCTCAGATGAAGAGAGAGTGTGAGAGAGAGAGAGTGTGTATGTGTGTATGTATGAGAGAGAGAGAGTGTGTGTGAGAGAGAGACAGAGAGGGAGAGGGAGAGAGAGAAAGAAGAAGGGAGGGAGAAAGAGAGAGAGAAATACTGAATATTAGTTTTCTTTAAGAGGAAGGACTAAAAGACATCCCTGTGTGTTTGGGATGGTCCTTTCTTTGCTGTTGTGAATGGCTCTACTAATAGAAAGAATTAACAAATATTCCATCTTTCGTAAATCTCATTTAATATTCATGCCTGAGGAACTGAGTTCTTGCCCTAATCTAGCTTGCTGTTACTTCTCAGCCCCAGAGGAAAGACCATCCCAAAGGGATCTCTTCCAAATTGGAGAGAAGAGGGTGTGGGTGGAGACAATGAGAAGATTGAGTCTGCCTTCCAAGGAGTTTAATTAATGCCCCTGCCCTCTAGCCCTGAATTGCTTTGTGGCAAATGGCTCATCTTGGTTTTCTGAAGCCTACTGCCTCCTGTTAACGAAGGCCAGTCAAGGTCACCGTGATTGGCCTTCTGTCTCAAATATCTTTCTCTGCCCAGCCAGGGTAATTCTCAACCTCTATTTTGTCTCCTGATAAGGCTGCCTTTCTGCATGGGATTCTGAAAGACTCATATTTGATGTTCAACTCTGGCCTGGAGAATTCCATGGAATATATAAGTCCATGGGGTTGCAAAGAGTCAGACAGGACTGAGAGACTTTCACTTTCACTTTACAGATTATTGCTGAGAAGCTATTTCCATTGTCCAGACACAGAACTGACTCCTTTTTCTATTTAGTTTAGGAGCTTTTTGTGGAGGGTAGCAGAGAATTCAACTTTATGATTTGGCAAAAACAAACTGACAGTAAATTTGTTATCAGTACCCTGAGGCAATGTAGGACCTATAAAAGTGGTCCAGGTGAGGTGTCTCCCCCTTCCCAAGGTGAACTTTAGTGTCAAGAACTTACTTTCTTAATTAGTATAACTTGAAAATAAATTTTATCTTATAGGACAAATGCCTACACCTTGTTTTTCTTCTTTAAAATTGTTCTAGATATTCTTATTCCTTTGTTTTTTTTTCATATTAATTTAAAAATTGTATTGTCAAATTACAATTAAAATTATTTTGGGTTTGATTGCACTTTTGTCAAATTTATAGAATAATAGGAAAAGAGTTATCCTCTGTAGGATATTAAGCTCTCCTCTTACATGATAGGTTGCTCCATTTACTTAGCCTCCTTTCATATTTTTCAGGAAAAGTTAATAATTTTCTCCATGAGTCTTGGACATATTATTCTAGTGAATAATTCAGTACCTGGTACACAGCAGATGCTTAGCAAATTTTTACTGAATGTATATTTTTGATGCTGATATTTTGATGTGAACAGAATGAGTTCAACAAAATTTTTTATACTGATCTCGTATCTAGGAATCTTTCAGAAGTGTCAACTCTAATATGGTACATTTTCTTGCATTTTCCTATGTATATAATAATATAGTTTGAAAATCAAAAGTTTGTTTTCTCTTTCCAATCCTATGTATTTAATTTTTTTCATTGACTTATTTTACTTAATATGATCTCCAGGTCAGTGTTGAATGGAAAAGATGACAGAGAATCTGTTTCTTTTCAGATATTTGGAATAATAATTCCCTCATGTATTGCATCTGTTGGCATTTCCTCTTGGTAGTTTATCCATTTCATTTGTTGACTATAATACTTTATTTTGAGCTCATTATCACCAGGGGTGTTTGGATATCTGTGAGCCTAGGCAATTTAAATGTCTTTACAGAGAATAGCTAAAACATGTTTTCAGCAAAGTTATGTATTTCTTGAGACGGGTTACCTGGGCCTGGTTACAACAGAGAAGAAAGAGCTTGCAGTAACAGAAAGACAGGTTCCAAGTGAGAGAGGACAAAAATTGATAGAGCAAGATCCTGGAGAAAGTGAGAAGCTAGAAGATGAGGCGCCCAGGTATAACTTTATAGAATATAGTAAGACTACTTCTTTTTTTGTAACAGGAGGGAAGATTAAACTGGTGAAAAATCCAGAGGCTTTTTTGAGTAAAGAACTTGAGAGAATCTCAAGTTTTCATAAAAGTAAAACATAAGCTGGTCTTTATAGTTAAGTCAGTCAAACAGACATATGTCTGGGGAGATGAATGCTATAGAAGTGGCATGTGACAACAGGAACCGTTAACAAGAAAGACTGTCAGTAGGGGTTAGAACCCAGCCAGGGTTTCAAGAAAGTGTTCACATGGGTCACTTTGGTGATTTGTCCACATCACTATGAAACAAGGGGAAGAAAAGGTAAGAGTGTCCCAGACTGATGATTGACAGATCAGCCATAGCTTGGGAAGAACAGTCTTCAGCTTCTGGAAAGTATCTTGTTTAAATAATTTTCTCTGGAGTCCAGGATGGGTAGGAGGTAAATGGAGCCAGGACACTGATGAAAGAGAACACAAGAGAAGGATCTAGAGAATGGAGGCTCATAGAAGGTGGGGACAGATGAAGCAGGTATGAGAGAGCTGTAGGATGATAAGAGAAGAAGATTTAGAGCAGAAAGAGGAATTTTTTAGCTTGAGGTTTTGGCGATGGAGTAGGTCACAGTGCTCAGCACACTAACAATCATTTGTGACTCCTTTCCGTCCTATGCTTGCCATCTGGAGGAAAAGTTAGTTGCTCCGAGCCGCAGTATAGGAGGCTCTCAATTGAAATTTCTTTTTCTGAAAAACATGGGAATAGCCAGGCTTGCAGAACTACTATGCTACCTTAAGAAAAAAGAAAAGAAAAAGAAAGGTACGTTAGGTGCACATCAGTTTACAAAAGTCTCCAAGGATTGTGTCTAAAATCTTCATAGCCTTTGAACCTTGGCTCTTCAAGCCCTTGCCCATAATTCCTGGAATCTCTACCTTCTGGTTGAGGACATGTGGCAGATGTTACAGCCACTCCCTCAGAGCGGTCCAACCTCGCCTCCCCTCGGCCATGACTGGCTTTTTCCTCAGTGAGCCAGCTGTGCCCCCTGCAGCCGCCTTGGGAGCACTCCTCCAGAGTGGTGACTGTCGTTGGCAACCCTGTGGCTGGGCTGTTGTCAGCGCCCACTGTGGTCGCATCTGCTCTCCTTTCCATAAGATGTACTGGCTGGTTTGGTGCTTTACCAAATTGCAGTGGGCTCTGTGGGTCCCTGTCAGCATTTCTTTCCCTTTTTTCCTCTTTTTCTCCATTGTTTCTGGGAGGGGGTAGAACTTTGTCACTGAGTCATATCTGGCTGTGATGCAGGAAGTCAGAACAGTTTTTAACCTTTTCCTGTTAATTTGTAACCCCTACGTTACCTCCCAGTGGAGCTCTGAGGGTGCCTTGAGGGAGAAGATTCATAGGAAGGAATTGATTTAATGAGGAGGATAATAGCTGGGGATGGGATGTCATTCCTCCCAGCACAGGCTTTCTGCCCAGCTTGCCGTGGGGAGGGGTCCATTCGGGACTTGCTTTGGCATCAGCATAAATGATATACATGCAGGAAATGCAGAGATGAGATTGCATTCATTCTTGAAAAATTGTTTATTTGTGACTGACCTACTTAGAAAAAATGGAGTAGAAAAAGAAGGGAAGTTTTGATGCAGAAAGAAAAATAATTTAATGGAAGGTAGAAATAGAAGACCACAGTGAAAGGCCAAGCAGATGGGCTGCGTCAGTTTGAAAATGTCCCTGGACAGAACTCCTGCTGGCCGTGCCATGGGTTTTCCATTCCTGCTGACATTGCCAAGTCATAAGTCAAGGGGACATATTCGAAGAGCCATCTGATTGTGCTGGAATGTGCATGTCCGGGAAAGCCTCTGGGTGGGGTGGCAGAGTGAGAGTGGAGCAGCAGGGAGGGGTACTGGACAGGGTGGCCACTGCCTGTGGAGTCCAAGATCTCTCTTGTTTTTTCAAAGAAACTTTGGGGTTTTGGCCCATGAAGGACAGCCTGGTGAGTCACTTCTGCTGAGCTGGGGGTGGGAAACTGCAACTCTGTGCTCCCTTAGGATTCTAAAAGTCTTTAGGAAATTTGCAACCATAGATGTTTTTTATTCCCTCTTTATTTATTTTTTTTAAACTTCACAATTAACAAAACCTTCCCCATTCGGTCCCAGGAGGATCAAGTCCTTTTTCCTCTCCTTTAACCCATAATAATCCTTAGCACCATCTAGGCACTTTTCAGATGAAGAAGCTGTGGACTGCCCTCAATCCTGCCCCCTAAATCAATTTTTCCCCCAGTTTAGGACCAATCCCTGATCAACTGCTTCACAGTTTCAGGGCAGTCATGGCTTCGTTTTTTCATATACTGATATTTGACATGGACATTCATCAGAAGGGCTTTTTCTCTGTAGCTCATTAGGACTATTCTTAATTACTTGTTGCCAGGTGGGAATTAATGATGTGATTCCCAGTGGTAAAGAATCCATGCAGGAGATACAAGAGATGTGGGTTTGATCCCTGGGTAGGGAAGATCCCCTGGAGTAGGAAATGGCAACCCACTCCAGTATTCTAGAAAATTCTGTAGACTGAGGAGCTGGGTGGGGAGGGAGGAGGTACAGTCCATGGGGCTTCAGAGAGTCAGACATGGATGAGTACACATACCCAAACACAGAGTTTTTGTTGTGACCAGGTGGCATGCTAATCTCTAGATAGCCATAGTTTAGTTTTTACACTCCTATGAAGTAGGGATTATTATTATTCTCATTTTATAGAGGACTGAAATGAAGTTCAAAAGTGTCATGAAGACAACCCAATGTCATGCAGTTTTAAGTGCCCAAGGCAGCCTTTGAACTCAAATCTGTCCTACGCTGAAGCCTAAGGTCCTAACCCCTCTGCAGAAAACTCTCAGTCTAGTCTGTGCCTCTGTCTCCCCTAAATTCCATGTGAACTTTTGCGTATGTGTGTTTTTTTTCTGGGAAGAAGGATCATGGCTTATATCAGATTTTCAAAGGGACTGTGGTCCCACAAGGCACTGAATTATTAGAGTTGGTGGGTCAGTTAGGATGTTCTTGGTTGCAAACAAAAGGTAATCTACCTCAGGCTGGCCATGTGTCAGTTTTCATACACAGTTTCATTAGGATTCCTGCTTCATTTCTCTGTTATGCTCTTGGTTCTGCCCTTCTTCATGTGTTGTCTGGGTCCTCTGGCTTCTCTTATTGGTACCAAAATGCCTGCAACAGTTCCAAGTACTGTTCACCACTGGAGCATCTCTCTCTCTCCCCACCATCCTGCACCACTTGTGAACTTCACTCTGATTAGACTTTCTGAGGTCACGTGCCCCTTCTCACTTGTTCACTAGGGTGGACACTGTGCACTAATTGGTTGAGGCCTATGTTCCCTGCCCATTCCTGCATCAGTCCCATTTGTAAAGAGAATAAGATTACACTGAGTGCCTGAGGCCACTGAGAACCCACTTCTGGGGCTGGGGGAAGGGTCATTGTTACTCAAACTGAGAGGGTAACAGGCAGGAAGGCCAGGGGTCTCCAAATGGAGGAAATAAGCTGCAAGTGTCAGACAATTTTTATCTCTCCCTTAAGTGGCAGGAGGAACTACAAGTGTCAGATTTTTTGTCCTTCTCTATATAAAATTAAAGAGTCTGACATGACTGAGTGACTGAACTGAACTGAACTGAACTGACACAAAATTAAAAGGAGATTTCTCTTTTTCTTTTCTCAAACCTTGGGCTGATAATAGTTCAACAAACCAGTATTCATATCAATTGTTTTATGGCTGGGGGATGACAAACCTCATGCCATCCTATCTCAAAAATGCATATTGTGGGGAAGGGGCCTGGTGAAACTCCCTCACCCTTGAGGTGTCTCTCTTATCTGATTAGTAGCTTTCTAACAGACATAAAAAGTCCAGCTAAAGACTAGCAGGGGGGCATTCTTTCTGCCCCCTTCTGATGTCTATGTCAGAAGCTTTGTCTATCTCTTTTATACTTTAATAAAACTTTATTTCACAAAAGCTCTGAGCAATCAGGCCTTGTCACTGGTCCCAGCTTGAATTCCTCTCCTCCAGAGGCCAAGAAGCATGGGGTCTTTCACAGCTCAGCAACAGCCTTTCAAAACCACATTTCTGTTTCATCATGGTCCAGGGAAGGGTGAAATGGATGATGGGTTGTCGTCCAACAACGCCGACACAGTTAGTATTCTTCCCTTGATATCTCAAAGATCTTAGAACAAGCTCCCTAATCCAGTGGGTCAGGATGAAAGCAAATTCAGCTTCTAGGAGGAAGTGTTTTGGCATTTCATTGTTTTCTTTGATTTGAGGAGTTTAATATCGTGCCTTCTCCCATCCCCAATCAGAGTCTATTTAGTGAGACAGAATGCCCCTACCAACTCAGGGATATTTCCTTTTGATGCACTTCTCATTAGAGTTGCTGCTTCTAGAAATGCTTTTATGCTCTGAGTTATAGACTCTTTTGGCATATTTTTCCACTTGTTTAAGAGTGTATAGTCTCAGACTCCAAAGGTGGGTGGGAAAGAGGAAGAGCATTTGAAAATGATAATGTGAAGGAAGACAGCAGTCTTTCTGTGAGAAAGCAGAGTGATGACTGCATGTGTCTGAAAATATAATTATCCTCTTTTGTTTGCTTGATAGAGTTTTGATAGATAGAATCTTGACAGCTCTGTTATGAAATGTTAAAATGTAATTTAGGTTAAAAAATCATAATTATCTTAAATTATAGTCTGAAGTCATTTTCCAGGCTTTGATCCTTTTATCGTGTGTGAAACAGCAGGGGCTGCAGGTGCAGTAATTCCAGCTGCTGTGTTTGCATAAAAATATGAAAGAAGTGGTTCATTGGCTCACTGGACACCCCTCGGGTCAGGGGAGTTGATGTAGGCACTGACAGGAAACCAATGGGATTCATTTCCTGCAAGGAAATCCCTGGATGATGCTCTTAAATTAAAAGCCAAGGGGGTATGGAGGTGCTTCCATCCATTAGAGAATAAAGCCCAAGCTTTTTAGAGCAATATTCAGGCTCTTGAGGACATGGCCTTCAACCACATTCTCAGGCTCCAAGAGATTCATGATGCAGTGGGGAAGAGTGTGGGCTTCAGAGTTAGACAGTGGACTAAAAATCACTGCAGATGGTGACTGCAGCCATGAAATTAAAAGACACTTACTCCTTGGAAGAAAAGTTATGACCAACCTAGATAGTATATTCAAAAGCAGAGACATTACTTTGCTCATAAGGTCCGTCTAGTCAAGGCTATGGTTTTTCCTGTGGTCATGTATGGATGTGAGAGTTGGACTGTGAAGAAAGCTGAGCGCCGAAGAATTGATGCTTTTGAACTGTGGTGTTGGAGAAGACTCTTGAGAGTCCCTTGGACTGCAAGGAGATCCAACCAGTCCATTCTGAAGGAGATCAGCCCTGGGATTTCTTTGGAAGGAATGATGCTAAAGCTGAAACTCCAGTACTTTGGCCACCTCATGCGAAGAGTTGACTCATTGGAAAAGACTCTGATGCTGGGAGGGATTAGGGGCAGGAGGAGAAGGGGACAACAGAGGATGAGATGGCTGGATGGCATCACTGACTCAATGGACCTGAATCTGAGTGAACTCCGGGAGTTGGTGATGGACAGGAAGGCCTGGCGTGCTGCAATTCATGGGGTCGCAAAGAGTTGGACACGACTGATAGACTGAACTGAACTGAAGGTTTAGAGAAGTTACGATTTGCCCGAGGACATGGGGGAGTAAGCAGTGGATTTGGCCCCAGATGCAGGCAGGTCAGTGGTGGAGCCTGCTCTCCTTTGCTCTGGCTACCACTTCCTTGGCTCATCAGCTGCCATTCTCCCCTCTCTCTGCCACCGTTAGTCAGAGATGCCAGGTTTGCTCTTGCCTCTGGATCACAGTCCAAGCTGTTCCTGAACATTCCTCCCTCTTCTCTCTGCCCAGCTAATTCCTAGTCATCCTTAGGTTTCTATTTGGACGTCACTTTCTTTCTGGAGTCTCTCACCTTCCCATGGGAGCACAGGTGTCTGTCCCTGGGGAAACTCAGGAATACGGAGGGAGCCTGGATTCCCGAGTTTCCACCATTGGAACAATACCACAAAAGATCGTAATTATCTTAACTATATGTAACTTGTCTACCACTATCAAGTCCAGCCAAAGGGCTGTCACACAGAAGTATTCGTTGTTGAATGAAGGCAAGAATGTAACCTTACTGATAATTATATTTTAAAAACTTAGACGTGTCCGGTTCTCTGGTTATGAAAGGACTGCCACAGTTTCCTTACTATCGGCACCAAAGCCCTGTTACTCAGGCAAGGCAGGAATTCCGTTCCCATTTTAGAGAGAAGTAAACTAAAGCTGAAACTCCAATACTTTGGCCATCTCATGCGAAGAGTTGATTCATTGGAAAAGACCCTGATGCTGAACTGAGCGACTGAACTGAACTGAACTGAACCACTCCATCTGGCTTGCTGAGCAATGCAGGATTTACTATTTAAGCTCTCTGAGCTTGTTTCCTCCATTTGCTATGAAAGAGAAAAAGACACACAAACTTTCCTTGTGGAGCCAGATTATGCCAACACACCTCTGTCCTCGCCTAGACATCCCCTCCCTCCTTCACCCTCCCTTATATTCCCCTATTTTTATTTCCTGATCTCTCTCTCTCATTCACCCTACCATTAAGGAGACTGGACATTCATTGGGGCAGGGGCTGTGTGTCTGCCCCTCCCCTCTTCATCTCTAGTTCCAATAGAGTGATTTGTAGTTCGGTTCATGGTTAAGTGCTGGATACAACTTTGTTAAAATGGAAGTTCACTAGCATTTTTCATTATTCACTTGCTCTTCTTAGCAAATGTTGATAAAAATAAATAAAATACTGAAGTGAATCAGGAGGAGAGTGGGTTGGTTAAGGCAAGGCATGACTTTGCAGCGTGGGTACTGGAGTCAGAAAGTCCTGGCTAAACTGCTGGCCTTGGGCAGGTGACCGTTCAGTTTTCTCTGTAAAATGGGATGATTACAGGACTCATATCTTTGGGTTGTATGAGAAAAAGCTAAGATAAATATAAAATAGACTTAGAGAAATATTACTTAACATGTACTATTAATAATTATTAACAGTAATAATTAGTTCTGTGAGGTAAGAACTTTATGTACACTCAAGAGATTCAATGAAGATCTTAGATTCTTTCATGAAATGAGAATGAAAGCAAGTGTGGAGAAAGGCTTTCTCTTTTCTTTGCTCAAGGTAGAGGCCGAGATGCATCTCACTGGATGTCTCCCTCAGCCAATCTGAGCATTACTGGTGGGCAGTGGTCACAGGGACAGCTGTGCCCAAGCACACTGCTGCCTGTGTCCCTGTGTCAGGAGACTTCCAGCCTCTGAAGCATGGCCCCTTTTAACATCTTCAGAAGACACTTCTCATGAAGACTAAATCCTGCATCCATATTCTTTAGAGTCAAAGATCAGTATTGTACAACAGACACAATGAGCTCATTGTAGCTCAGACAGCAAAGAATCTGCCCGCAATGTAGGAGACTAGGTTCGATCCCTGGGTCAGGAAGATCCCCTGGAGAAGGGAATGGCAACCCACTATAGTAGTCTTGCCTAGAGAATTCCATGGACAGATCATGCGGTTACAAAGAGTTGGACATGACTGAACAGCTAACACACACACAAAAACATTGAAAAGATATTTTTTATGAATTTTTTATGTAGGTTAGCTCATTTAATAGTCACAGCAGTCCCTTAAAGTTATTCCTGTCTTAGGACTTCCTTGGCAGTCAGGTGGTTATGACTCTGTGCTTCTAGTGCAGGGGCATGGATTTGATCCCTGGTTAGGGACTAAGGGGGCTTCTCTGATGGCTCAGCAGGTAAAGAATCCACCTGCGATGCAGGAGACACAGGAAACATGGGTTTGATTCCTGGGTTGGGGAAGATCCCCTGGAGCAGGACATGGCAAATCACTTCAGTGTTTTTGCTGGGAAAATCCTATGGACAGAGGAGCCTGGAGGGCTACAGACCATGGGGTTGCAAAGAGATGGACATGACTGAAGCGGCCAAGTATGTAGCACAGGGAACTCAGATCCCAGATGCTGCACTGTGCAGCCAAAAAAATAAAAGTTATTCCTATTGTTATCCCAACATCACAGACAAGGAAACTTAAGCACAAGGCAGTCAGGTAAACTGCCCAAAGTGAGATGGTTCAAGGTAGTGGAGACAGGATTTGCTCTTAGGCTGCCTCACTGTGGCCCCTGTGCTCTTCTCTACTGCCCACAGGCCCTGCTGCCCCTCCACTCATGGTGTTTGCATCCCAAGAGGTAGGTACCTCTGGATGGTACCCAATCCACTGATACCCAAGTGGGTGTTCCTCCCCCCAGCTGACTGAGTCAGTCTCTGATTTGCTATTGAATGGTGATCAAAGTTACTGCATCTTTGGACTTTAATGCCACAGCTATCATTTCAAAGAGAGAACCATAATTTAAAAGACACTTAGTGACGTTTAATGAAAGGTAACTCTTCTCATGCTTGAGGTGAGTTGAAAGAGAATTCAATATGAGCCAATCAGTTGCATGAAATGACTTTGCTTAAGGCCTGCATGGGTCTAGTGAAGGCAACTGAATAGGGCCAAGTACAGGAATGGGCAGGCACCCATTTGTTTCCCTTCCTCCAAAACACAGGACGGCCTTACTCTCAGGCTTCCCAGACACTCTTCCCACTCTACAACCCGCCCACCCCCCAGTTCAGAAACCCTGCACACCTGCAGGAAAGCAAAAACCAGTTTCTCAGTAAACACATTGCACGTGTTTATGCAAACCCCAGAGTGGAATCAAGCTTTGGGGGAAGAGAGAACCGTTGTTTACCCTACCAAGTTCTCAGATGCCAACAGACTAAGTGCTAATAATCCTGAAAAAGTTGTTGTGGAAAACTGCTTGGCCTCAGGCCTCTGTATACAACATGCTAAGACACGCAGAAGGGTTACTCAACCAGGTGCCAGCAGGATCTAGGGGAGCTGAAATGCCCTACTTAGCTCTATCCTGCTCAGAAGGTTTCTCTGTTCCCTTGCTTTTAACCATAGGGCTGTAAATTTGAGAGCTTACTGAGATGT
This sequence comes from Oreotragus oreotragus, assembly GCA_006410675.1. Taxonomy (NCBI): domain Eukaryota; kingdom Metazoa; phylum Chordata; class Mammalia; order Artiodactyla; family Bovidae; genus Oreotragus; species Oreotragus oreotragus. The sequence goes on along the minus strand of SJYX01021565.1, from coordinate 146,111 downwards.
CAATTTTGAGAGGCCAGATTCTGTATAATGCTGCATATGTGATATTCCAGACTTAAAACCTTTAAAATAAATGGAAGTATAAGTACTGGAAGGGCCAAATAAGGAAAACTATGAGCTAAAGAAAGTCTGAAACAAGATGTGACAAGCCTGTTACAAGCTATTCATAAATCCATTCTGATTCATAGCAGGAGCTAAAACAACCTGTGAACCCAGGACTGCTGCTGGTTGAGTGAGAGTGCTGGCATGATGATTTGATTTCTTCAGCAAGGACAGGGCAAACGGAGGCCTTTGGGAGGGAGATTGCTGTAGCAGTTAAAAATGATCCTCCAAGGCCAAATGGTCTTTTGGCTGAAGAACTCAGAGATTTGGTAACCAGAGTTGGACTGAAACCATGGAGTTGACTGAGGAAGTTCTCAGCCAGAGGCCACCTGGATAGACTTGTTAGGGGTGGTGGGTTCTTGCCTGCCTTCACCCACACACTGCAGTGTGTCTCTGGAAAGTGAGGTTCCCAGAGCCCAGTTTCCCTTAGAGTAGGGGAAACTGTCTACTTCAAAATTACCTAGACCACTTGTTAAAATGTGCAATTTAGGTCTCATCCTAGACTCCCTGATTGAGAAACTCTGTCAATGCAGTTGGCAAATCTGCTTTTCTAGAAAATACTCCCGATGACTCTTTGTACTTAAACCACTGCTGAAATCTATGGGCTTCCCTGGTGGCTCAGGTGGTTAAGAACCTGACTGCCAATGTAGGAGATGCAAGAGACATGGGTTCAGTCCTCAAGTGAGGAAGAGCCCCTGGAGAAGGAAGTGGCAACCCATTCCAGGAAATTTTCCTGGAAAATTCCATGGACAGAGGAATCTGGCAGGCTTCAATCCAAAAGGTCACAGAGCTGGACATGATTGAGCATGCATGCACACCTCACTGAAGCCTAATTGACAAATACATTCTTGGGCTTTGGCATATAATCTAACCTTTTTTTTTTTAAATTAAGAGAGGGAAGGATCTGTAATGGTCCAGGATGGACATAAAAGGGTAAGAATTTGATGCATCTGAGTAGATTTACTTGGTTAGAACAATGAATTGGCAAACGTATTTTGCTGAGAAATTCTGAACATAGAACAGCTGCCCAGTAATGTATTTATTGATTTGTTATGTCACCACTGAGAGATACCCAGGTCCTGTGGCAGATTCTTGTCCTCCAAAAATTTTCACTATCCTTGATAAGTAAAGGCCAAACACTGACAAAACATTTATGGATCCTGTGACATAACATATAATTGGGTATTAGGTTTCCTGAGGTAAATGTAAGCTGGATTGTGAAAAATTGGTAAATTTGGACTTGAAGAAAGAGGACAGGACATGCCTGGCAAGGAGAATATAATACCTGGTGGCCAGAAGTATAAGTGGGCTTGGGGGCTGATGGTACAGTAAGAAGACCTGAGTGACTTGAGTTGGGGTGTGGGAAGGTGTGCTGGGTGGTATCTAGGATAGGCTGGGTCACCAAGGGCCTTAGAAGCAGGTAGATGAATATGGATGAGAAAAGAGAACTGCAGAAGATATTGAAGGCTGTTGAGTAGCAGAGACAATACCATTTCATGGATCCAGAAGGGCTAGGAGCTTCCCTAAGCTGGGTGTCACTTGCATGCTCATGGGAAAAATGATATGAAGTCAGATACATTTGGGAAGAGTCAGTTCAGAATCTGCATTTGAGTTGGATGCTCAGGGAAGATGGGGCAGAGAGAGCAGTTCTAGGGCTTCTAGGCCCTAGCTGGATGGGGAGAGAGGCACCAGATCAGCCCAAGATGACGGGAGCCAGATACAGAGTTGAGTCAAGGTCATGGGCTGTGGAATCTACGGTGGAAGTGGCCAGAGCTTCCCAGGCAGGGCAGGAGGCCAAAGCAGACACTGAAGCTAGCAAGTAAGGAAAGACTTGGAACAGCAGAATCTGTGGAATTAGTCTGATTATCCATGGTGAAACGAGGCTCATGGGATACGTTCTTTGGAAATTCCAACCAAAAGTCTGTGTCAGGTCTTAAAGGGGTAGCCCTGCTCCCTGCATGGACATGGTTGGGGCAAAGCTTCACCAGCTGTGGGTTATAGTTACGATTGGTTTTCCTCCACATGGCACACTGGCAGGACCCATCTCTAGTCTGCCCAGAGCTGCAGTAATAAAGGGCATAACTGCTTTCTAGGAAAGTAATGATGCTCAACTTCCTGGTGATGCTAGCCAGTGAGCAAACCTATCCTTTGAGGCCATCCATGTCATAAAGTCAGAGACTAGTCAAATAATAAGGGAGATTTTAGATTGAAGCTTGGGGATTGCAAAGATGTTTTTGTCTCCTGTATCAATTGCACTGGTTTGATGGTGGCTGCATGGAATCTGGGTTCCACAGGAAAGAGTGTACTGATTGATCAGGGATGTTTGCCATGGGCATAGGGAGAGGGAGTGAATTGCGGCAGCTGCTGACCTCCTGACTCATATGTGAGGAGACTGAAGCCCATAGATGGGGAGTGTGTGACCCACAGTTGCAGAACTCAAGGACAGAGCTAGGGCTGGACCCAAGGTCTCCCAACTCCTGAGCAGCGTTTTTCCTCTGGATCACACAGCCTTCCTTCTCTGTCCCTCTCCACAGGCTGTCACACTCACTTCTTTCTCCCAGTCCCACCCTTGGCTTTTGTTAGACTTTGCATTAGGAACTTGGCCACAGAACTGATTTGCACAATGGCTAAACTTGTTACACATGTGATCAGAACTCTTGGGGAAGGATTCTAGGAAGAGGAGTTGCAGATTGATTCAGAATTCCCAAGTGCTGAAGAGGTGATTAGCTAGGGAGCTGGCGGGCGTTCAGTGAGTGGAGAAGCAGGAATAATGAGGAAAGGTTTTTTAAGGTAGCAGCAGTGGATCATCCATACTGTTACTGAGCTGAGGATCGAAAGCTGAAGTTGAAGGCTGTGAGCTGCTCAAAGTGGGCAGTGTGGGGTGGATGTGTGGTGAAGAGAGGACCTGAGGAGCCGCTGGAAGAGGCAACTGGAGTCTTGGAAAGCACATGGGCAATGGCTCTGCTGGTGTAGGATAGGCACACGGAAAACGTGAGCCAAAAATCCAGCCATGTTTACTGCATCTCAGTGGCATAATAACCCCGAGAGTGGCTGCGATTAGCCAGATTTTACAGAAATGGGAAATGAGCTGGATCTCCAAATGGTTACTTCACTCATGCAGGATCTACAGGTGCCTGATTGCACTGCTGCTGCTAAGTCGCTTCAGTCATGTCCGACTCTGTGCGACCCTGTAGACGGCACCCCACCAGGCTCCGCCGTCCCTGGGATTCTCCAGGCAAGAACACTGGAGTGGGTTGCCATTTCCTTCTCCAATGCATGAAAGTGAAAAGTCAAAGTGAAGTCGCTCTGTCGTGTCCAGCTCTTAGCAACCCCATGGACTGCAACCCACCAGGCTCCTCCGTCCATGGGATTCTTCAGGCAAGAGTATTGTAATGGAGTGGATTGCCATTGCCCTGTATACCCCAAATCTCATCTCCTTCTCCTGGGAGTGAGAATGTCTTCCCAGGTACCCTACTCCTTAAATGAAATAAAAGGCTCATCTCTTCTGCTTATTGCCCAGCCAACCAGGGGAGTGAGAGGTGGGGGTGGGGTGGGGAGGACTTTCAGCTTCTAGTCTAGGGAACAGAAATCTAACCTTATTTAAAATTCCTAGAGGAGAGACCAGGTCTGTGTTGTGTTTGTTCTTGAGCTGTGTGCATGTTTCATCGACAAATTAACTTCAGAAGGAAATAGTATGTTTGAAACTTTCATGTCTCTGCATGTCATTTCTGTTAGTGGAGCTCATCTCCTCTCCCCTATTCTGTTTTTTGTTTTTGTTGTTTTTGCTAAAAGAATCAGTGATAAACTATTTGTTTAAAGAGCTCTGCATCAACAAGGTCCTACTGTATAGCACAGAGAACTATATTCAAATCCTATGGTAAACCATAAAGGAAAAGAATACATAAAAAAGAATGTGTGTGTATATACATATATACATAACAGAATCACTTTTCTGCACAGCAGAAATTAACACAACATTGTAAATCAACTATATTTCAATAAAGAGTAAAATAAAATAAAGAGATGCAGCCTGCTAAGTCCAGACTGCCCTCAATTGCTTGTGGCATTTTGAGACATTAGATGTTGTTATTTGAAGCTATTCACAGAGGCTTCCAGCACATGCCCAGCCAGGCATGGCCTCAGGGTAGACAGAGCTCAACTCTACCACTGCCCCCATCAGGGTAATAACAGGGTAATGGCTCCTGTCTCACTCTCAGCTTCAGAAAGTAAATCTGAAACTCTAGGGCCTGGCTGGAAACCACCCTGTCCTTCTCCTGCCAATTAGGAGCTGTGCCCTTGAGGCCTATTGGCAGAGGTAGTATGGCCACATACAGGCATTAAAAGCAAGCCACCTGACCGAAGCCATCTATTGCCGCTGGTGCTGGCTGCTGGCAGTGAAGGCGGAACCTAGATGGGGGCTGGTTAAGAGTCACCCCCACCCCCCATCTCTCTTCAGTCTCACAACCACACCGTGTCTAGTTTAACTTAGTCTAATGGTCTTAGAATCACACTATGGAGTAGGGAGAGTCCATCAGTCTCGTTTAACAGACAAGGAAACCAGGCTACAGACTTATTAAGTGTCCTGCTCAAGGCTACATTGAAATCCTAACATTTATTTTTTGCTTAAAATTTTTTTTCTTTTCCAGTTTTATTGAGATGTAATTGACAACGTTATATAATTTTAAAGTGTACAACATGATGATTAGATATATGTATATATTGCAAAATGATCACTACTCTGTCTAGTTAATATTCATCAACTCACATAATTACAGTTTTTTCCTTGTGATGAGAACTTTTAAGATCTCCTCTTTTAACAATTTTCAAGTATGCAGTACAGTCTTATTAACTGTAGTTATCATGGTGTACATTATGTCCCCAGGGCTTGTTTATCTTATAACTGGAATTTTGCACCTTTTGACCACCTTCATCCATTTAGCCCACTTCCACCACTTCGCAGCCACCAATCTATTCTCTATATCTAAGAGTTTGCTTTTCTAGATTCCATAGGTGATATCATACAGTATTGTATATACATATGTATATTGTATCTGACTTATTTCACTAAAATCCTAACATTTAAAAATAGAAACTCAACTTCTCCATGTCTATAGAGGTGATTCTTTAAATGAATAAAAATCACCAAATATTATTTTAATTACATCGCTTCTTTCTGGGAGGAGATACTTGCAATGCAAGTAAAAATGAAAGAAAAAATTTGAATACTTGACTGCTTTTTTTCTGAGAACCAAATGAAGTCTACCCAATTGACTTAACCACATGATATGTCAACACTAGACTGTCTTGCTTTAAAGGTTTTGCAAGTGTTCTATATTTTTACTTTTAAAAGACTGAATCCAAAAGTCTTTGCTATAATGATTTTTTGACAATTTGCATATAATTTTATTAAAGGAATAGATTCTCAGTAGAAAACTTGAAAATTGCTGCTTCTAAACTGCTGCTAAGTCACTTCAGTTGTGTCTGACTCTGTGCGACCCCATAGATGGCAGTCCACCAGGCTCCGCCACCCCTGGGATTCTCCAGGCAAGAACACTGGAGTGGGTTGCCATTTTCTTCTCCAATGCATGAAAGTGAAAAGTGAAAGTAAAGTCGCTCAGTCGTGTCTGACTCTTAGTGACCCCATGAACTGCAGCCTACCAGGCTCCTCCGTGCATGGGATTTTCCAGGCAAGAGTACTGGAGTGGGATTGCCTTCTCCCGAAAATTGCTATAAAGGCAGAAAGCAAATACCATCCTAAAGTAAAAAGTCAGAAATAACTGTTTACATTGCTATTTTTTTTTTCAGTCTGTCTTTCTAGGCTTAGACATGTTTATTTATGCAAAATTAAGATTTTGCTTTATACAGTTTGGAGCCCTAGTTTTTTCACTTTACATTACATCATCCTGTTTCTGTAACATTAAGATTAAAATATATTATTTTTCTCTTTTTGAAACATTTTTTTCATTTGGCTGGGACATTTCTCTTTCAGTTGTCATGAGAATCTTCTAAATCTCTTTAGTGGAAGCTCTTCATCTCTCTAATGTCTACCAGTGGGAGGTACCCCCAAACTCAGTCCTAAGGCCTCAAGCCCCCTCCCTTGCCAGTGGTACCATCAGGTACCATGGCTTCAGATACCATCAATCCAGTGCCAACTCCCAAATTCTAGCCTCAACACTAGACAAATGTACAGCTGCCTATTTGCCACCTCCACTTAGATAACTAATAGTCATAACTTATTATGCCTAGAACCTGCCTACCAATGCAGAAGGTATAAGAGATGAGGGTTTGATCCCTGGGTCAGGAAGATCCCCTGGAGGAAGGCATGGCAACCCACTGTAGTATTCTTGCCTGGAGAATCTCATGGACAGAGGAGCCTGGTGGGCTACAGTCCACGGGATCGCAAAGAGTTGGACATGACTGAAGCAACTTAGCATGCAAAGCTAAACTCCTAATGAACACATACCCCAGGTTCCCCTTCTTGGCAAATGGCAACTCATGCTTGAGCTGTTCACACCATGTCTGAAGTTTTCTCTGACTCTTTTCTCTTATATCACACAGCCAATCCTTCTGCAAATCCTGCCATCCTTGAACTTCTTGTAGGGATCATTTCACGTTGGATATAAATCCAGTCATTATGCTGTACACCTTAAACTTATATAATGCTGTATGTTGATTCCATCTCAATGAAACTGGAAGAAGAAAAAAAAAAGACCAAAGCTAGAGGAGGAAATAATGTCAAGCTGAGATGAGGACCAGACACTAATAAATCACCTGAGGAAAAGCAGTCCTTGGATGTGGACAGATATACATGTTCAATCAAATTGCTTTTCTTCTGAAAAATAACCTCTCATGTTGAAAAGTCATCTATCATTATTTCTTGATAGTAATAATCTGATTTCTTGATGCTGGGATTAGTTTTCACATGTATTAGATTTGCCATGTTACACAAGCTCCAATTGCACTGTGGTTTGACTTAATGTGATATAAGCAATTGGTGTGGGCATCTTCTCTTTTAAGGGTAAACCTTTTAGTTTGCTTGCATAAAAACAAACAGTAGTAAACAGAGTTACTATTTACTTTCTATTTCATTTTGTAAAAGTTTTATTGAAATATAGTTTATTTGCAGTATTGTGTTAGTTTCAGTTATATGGTAAAGTGGTTTATATATATATATATATATAAATGTATGAAAATGAAAGTGTTAGCTATTCAGTTGTGTGCGACTCTTTGTGACCCCATGAACTATAGCCCACCAGGCTCCTCTGTTCATAGGATATTGTCCATATATACATATATATATTTTTTACATTCTCTTCCTTTATAGATTATTATAGGATATTGAGTAGTTCCCTGTGCTATGCAGTAGGTCCTTGTTGGTCATTTAATTTGTATATAGTAGTGTGTATATGTTAATCCCAAACTCCTAATTCATCCCTCTGCCCCTCACCCCTTTTAGTAATCATAAGTTTGTTTTCTCTGTCTGTGAGTCCATTTCTGTCTTTTAAGTACATTCATTTGTATCCTTTTTTTAAGATTCCACGTGTAAGCAGTGTTAGATGATAATTATCTTTGGCTTACTTCACTTGGTATGATGATCTCTGGGTTTATTCATGTTGCTGCAAAAGGCATTATTTCATTCTTTTTGTGGCTTAGTAGTATTCTATTGTTAAATATATATAAATATATATACACATATTACATCTTCTTTATCAATTCATTTGTTGATGGACAATTAGGTTGCTTCCATGTTTTGGTTATTACAAATACTATAGCTATGAACATTGTGGTGCATGTATATTTTCAAATTATATTTTTCTCCAGATATATGCCCAGGAGTATTTTAAGCAGTCATGAAAGAAACCATCTGAAAGTAATTTTGAAAGCATTTCAGAATGTTTATTTTTTAAAATTTCTGCATCCTCATTTGTAATCTGGTGAATGCATTTTATTGTGATACCTTGTTATTTTAAAAAATAATTTCTGAATTTCTATAAAATCTCTCTTGATTAAGAAAAAATTCCTACCAATTTTCCAGTTTGTTCTGCCTTTCAAGTTGTCCAGAATCAGATGAAAGTCACCCCTTGTTTCACCTTTACTGCAATCACCCTGGCTCACATCCTCCTCCTCCCTTGGTTGGATGATTTCAGTAGCCACCTGAGGGGTCTTCATCCTGATTCTATCCTGGCTTCATGCCAGTTTATACTCAAAAGGATTCTAATCTCACTTCTAGTTAGATACTTCCATGTTCCATCACTGCCTCCATCCCCACCCCCCGGCCCTCATCCACTCTGCTCTACCCACACTGGTGTCTAGCTTGCTTTTGCCCCTGTAGCTTTGTTTGACTGTGTCCTAACTGGATATATCGATTTCCCCCCTGAGAGCTGCCTGTCTATTTTCCTTTGCTTCATGTTTTTGTTCAAATACCACCTCACTTGTGAAGCTCTCCCTGAGTAATATTTATACACAGCCTTCTCTCTACCCAATACCTCCTCCCCACACTCATACTTGTTTTTATTTTTTCCATGTTGCCTTATCTAGTTAGCATTCATATTAGTTTCCTAAGGCTGCTATAATAAAGTAGCACAAACTGGGTGGCTTGCAAAGTGTGAATTTATTCTTTCCCAGTTCTAGAATCAAGGTGTGGGCAGAGGTGGTTCCTTCCAAGGGTCTGCGAAAGTTGTCTCTGTCCTAGCTGCTGGTGATGGTCAGCAGTCCTTGTTATTCCATGGTTGATAAATGCCTCACTCCAATCTCTGCCTTCATCTTCACATGGCTGTCTTCCTTCTGTGTCTCTCTGCTCTTCATGTAAAGATAACCTTTGTATTAGACTAAAGGCAAACTTTTCTGTAATATGAGCACAATTTAATGTAACTAATTCCATTTGTGATGATCCTATTTCCGAATAAGTTCACATTCTGAGTTAGGGATTCAACGTATCTTTTTTGGGGGGAACACAATTCAGTCCATAACCGCATGCAAGGCAATTAATTTTTTTATTTGATTAGTACCTGTCTTTACCCACCAAAAAGCAAGCAATTTCTTGTTCACTAATGTGTCCTTCATGCCTGGAACAGTACCTTGGACAGAGTATGAAGTAAATAAATATTTTCAGATGAATGAATAATTATGAATATGCCATTTTCTAATTTTTTTTCTCAACTTCTTGCAATTTAGTAGTGTTGGTCCATACTGAATTAACAAGGAAATGTTATTCATTCAGATTTTTTTTTTTTTGAATTTGTGAAGGAAACTTGAAGGAAAGGATGCCCTGGTTCATTTGTGTTAAATATCGGCTAAGTAAGGGTTGAGCCAGAGTTTTAGTGAACAGTAACACCAGATTCCCAGCTGACACACCGCTGAGTTTCCCACCCTGAGCCAGTCCTAAGACCTGTCAATTCTGTGCATGTGTCTGGGCTGCTGAAGAGACATCGCTTACCACAGAGATAGGTGCCATTACTCATTTATTTTATATACTCTAATCTTATTCCAGCCCCACACTGCCTGGTAATTTTCCTTCATGGTTTCCTTCATGGTTGGCTCTCTCTCCTACTCGTCACAGTGCTCAATTAGATTTTTTTCTACCCTCTTTATATTTTGTCATATTTCCTCTCCCAGAATCTAAGTAAATTTTACCTTCTGCTTCACAGATAAAATAGAAACCACCGACAGACACTTCCTCAGCTTTCTGACACACACCTGCAAACCAACCTGTGTCCAAATTCATGCTTTTTTCTCCCTTCTTGTCATAGTGTGAAAGTGTGTCTCCTCCTGGCCATAGCAAGCTTCTTCCATCTGGGACCACAGCCCCTGGCTGTCTTTTCAGGAACACATTCCTGCAGTTATGCCTCCTCTTCTAGTATCTTTGAACATTCTCCTTCTACATCTAAAAGTTATCATCTCTTTGATCATAAAGTATGTTCCTTTGATCTCTGGTTACCCTCCATCAACTACTTTATCTCTGTTCTCCCTTTATAGCCAAATCACTTGAAAGTGTTATTTGTGGTTGCTCTATGTCCCTCCTCTTCTCCTAAGTACATTTCAACTCATCACAATCTGACTTTTAACTTGGCCAAATTAAGAGACAAAAAAAAGAAAAAGAAAAAGAAAACTGCTTCCTTGTTGCGAAATAAACTCTGATATATTTTATGTTTTTTAAAAAATATTTACTTATTTATTTCTGTCTGTACTGGGTCTTAGTTGCTGTACACACTCTACTGTAGTTGCTGTGAGGAGGGGCTACTCTCTAGTAGCCGTGTGCAGACTTCTCACTGCGGTGTCTTCTTTTATTGCAGAGCACAGGCTCTAGGGCACCTGAGCTTCAGTACTTACAGCACGTGGGCTCAGAAGTTGTGGCTCCTGATCTCTAGAGCACAGGTGCAATAGTTGCTCCGAGGTACGTGGGATCTTCCCAGACCAGGAATTGAACTCTTGTCCCCCTGCACTGGCAGGTAGATTCCTTATCACTGAGCTACCAGGGAAGCCCTAAACTCTGATTTTTTTGACTACCTATTTCTTGAAACATTTCCCCTCCCCATTAATTTGCAGGGTATCTTCTCTTCCAAAAAGCAAATACTTTTTTTCTCCTTCAGGTTCATGTTCATTCTCTCTCTCTCCTTCTCCCTCCTCCAACAGCCACCTCTGCCCCCCAACTCACCACCCTAGTTACTTTTTTAAATCATTAGCTGGAGTTCTAGTTCCAAATCTCAAGACTTCTTTTCTCTTCTTCTCTGTAAGGGATACCTTTTTCCTGACTGTTATTAGCCTGCTTGGTCTGCCATAACAAAATACCATTGACTGGGTGAGTTAAATGACTGAAATTTATTTTTTCACAGTCCTGGAGGCTAGAAGTCAAAGATCAAGGCATCAGTATGCTCAATTTCTGGTGAGGACTCTCCTCTTGGCTTGTAGATGGCCACCATCTTCCTGCGTCCTCACATGGTGGAGAGAGAGCAAGCAAGCTCTTTGTTATCCCTTCTTATAAGGGCACTAATTTCATTATGAGAGCCACACCCTTATCACCTTATCTAAACCTGAGTACCTCCCAAAGGCTCCATCCCAAAAAACAATAACATTGGGGATTAGGGCTTCAACATATGACTTTTGTGGAGGACACGACTCAGTCCATAATACAGACACGATTCAGTCCATAGTACAGACTATCCCTTAATCCTGTTTCCCAAGAGTCTGTCCTTGGTTCTCCCCTCTTGTCATACTATATGTTTCTGTGGCTTCAGAGAATCCAATGATGGTTCCCAACTCTGTATCATCACGCTTTTACTAATTATAAGTGCTATTAACAAACACACACATATCTATATTTTTTCCTACTTAGGAGTTAACTTACCTTTTCCCCTCAAGTTTTGCATAGTTTCATAGTTATCGTTAATGGCTAATGACAGAAATTTTAACTTTCTTCACTGATTCTGTATTATAGGTCATTTAAATAGCTTCTAATTTGGGAATATTATGAAAAAAAGTGAAAGTGTTAGTTGCTCAGTGATATCCAACTCTTTGTGACCCAATGGACTGTAGCCCACCAGGCTCCTCTGTCCATGGAATTCTCCAGGCAAGAATACTGGAGTGGGCCATTCCCTTCTCCAGGGGATCTTTCCTACCCAGGGATGGAACCTGGGTCTCCTGTGTTGCAGGTGTGTTCTTTACTGAGCCACCAGGAAAGCCCAGGGGTATTATAGATAGCACCATAACATATTTTCAGATATATATTTTTTTCTCATGTTATTTCTCTATAGGGTAAATTTTCAAGAGTCAAAGAGGTTAAATATTTTTATAGTGTTTGATATATATGTCCCTCATTTGAATCACAAGGTTGGGAGGAGATTATTCAAACATTTTTAAAGACTATTCACATACACATCCATCTTTTAAGAAAAATGGCCTCCCAACTTTTTGCCATTGTTATAATTATTAACTAATTCTTTCTCTCTTAGGGACAGAGCCTCCTATTAACTGGTTACCACATATCAGACTTGGGCCAGATCTAGAAACTGAAAGCCATGCTGTATGGGCTTTGTGTAAGGGAACCAATCACCTTTGGAAAACTGGGAGAGGGTGTGCCCATTAAGTCCCTTTATACCGTGAAATGCTAATCAACTTCCTATTTTTAAAAAGTATGAGATGATCAAAGAGAAGGCCAGTCACTCAGCTGAAGGTTGTTGCTTTGTCTGGAGTAAGAGTAAGCCAATGGCACTAATTATTAATGAAACTGTACATTGCAGTCAGTCCTGAGAATCTATGCTGCTGATGGATAATGCTCCCCCACTGCCTTTTGCTGAGCCTTCCCATGCTTCTCTGCAAAAATCTTTAATGTTTGTTAATAACTGGTGCATATATCCTCCTTATAACCCTGAAGGACTTAATTAGCAAAGCCAGTACACTATTGCTTTACAGAAGGGACATGCCACTTGACAATCTCACCAGTGATAATATCTGTGGATCACCTGGGTCACCACAACCTTATCAATTCTGAAGATTGGCATGGAAACCTATTCTAGAGAGTTCAGTTCAACAACTAAAATTGTAGCTCAGGGTTGATTTATTTGATTACTCGTTTGAAAAACTCAGTGTTTCAATGATCTGTAACTTTCACTTTCACTAGTTATTGTAAATTAAGTTCATTCACAAAGAATCTGGCCTCTAGAAAATTAGTCACTATTGTTCTGTTCTAAACAATATTATTCATTTATGGGAATTCATCTCATATTGATCTCAAATTATTTAATAATGAAATCACAAAACGACCTAGACATGAAAGTCCTGAGATTTACAGAACTGGAGGCTCCACATTGTCTACTGAAACCTCTCATTTGATTTCTGTTGAGGTTGGTTCTTAGAGCTGTGACCAACCTGAATGCGTTCATGTTTCTGTGTAGTATTGACCCCTATGCAGAAGATAACAGTCTCCTCCTTGTATAATTCCCTCCCCTTGAGTGCTGGTAGAGTGTGTGAATTGGTTTTAGCAAACTAAATATGGCAAAGGTGATTTACAGAACTGGAGGCTCCACATTGTCTACTGAAACCTCTCATTTGATTTCTGTTGAGGTTGGTTCTTAGAGCTGTGACCAACCTGAATGCGTTCATGTTTCTGTGTAGTATTGACCCCTATGCAGAAGATAACAGTCTCCTCCTTGTATAATTCCCTCCCCTTGAGTGCTGGTAGAGTGTGTGAATTGGTTTTAGCAAACTAAATATGGCAAAGGTGATGGGACAGTCACTCCCACAGTTATGTTACTGTTACAAAGAATCCATTGCAGCAGACAGGAGAAATTCTCCTTTGGCTTTGAAGAAGGAAGCTACGACATGGCAATGAAATGTAGGAAGTCTCTAGAGCGGCCCTTAGCTGACAGCCAGTGGAGCTGGCTCAAAAAACAGATAACATAGTCTTATAGCTGCACAAAACCAAATTCTGCCAAAACCCATGTGAATAAGGAAAAGGACCCCAAACTCCAGAAAGGAGCACAGCTGGGCTGACACCTAGATTTCAGCCTTGAAAGACCGTGGGCCGAGGATCCAGCTTAACCACGCCTTGTCTCCTGACCTCCAGAAACTGAGATGGTCAACTGGGGTGGTTGTAAGTCACAAATTTGGTAACAGAAAATTAATACAGTCTCCTCAGGGTAGTATGTAAGAGGGTGGGTTTAAATCTCAGCTTTTCTATTTATTAGCTATTCAGTCTTGCTGCTGCTGCTGCTAAGTTGCTTCAGGGAAATTACTCAACATCTCTGAGCCTCTTACTTTATAAGAATAGTACTTATTTCAGGGTGTTAAATATTGAATGAAATAATGCATGTAAGTCACTTGGGATGGTACCTGACACATAGTACATTCTTAGTAAATATTTTTTCTTACCAACAGAGATTGGATATTTTTAGTCTCGTAATGCCAAGCAGTTTCATTATTTCTTTCCTCTATGTACCCCATGTTTTGAATATTTTTGTCCATTACATTAATTTAATTTATTACCTGGTGTGCTGCAGTCCATGGGGTCACAAAGAGTCAGACACGACTGAGGGACTGAACTGAACTGAATAATGAGCGATGTTGAGCATCTTTTCATATGTTTGTTAGCCGTCTGTATGTCTTCTTGATCATTTATTCTATTATTTCCTACAGAAAGAGACCTGTCTCTTATACACATCTCATTCATCTTCCCATCTATTTCTAATTAATCAGATCAGCTTGAGATATTCTAAATAGAATATTCATAATTAATATAATTTGGTTAAAAGCAAAGACATTTGGTATTATGGTTAATGCAATTCCCATTAGCTTTTGAAATATTAGGAAAGAGTGGTTGAATCATGTTAAACTACAAGATTTGGAACCCAAATATAGTGGACTGATGGTAGGTAGACCTTGAGTGACTTTCTGAAGTTAAGCAAGGTAATCATGCTTTCTTTTATAAGCTACCACATTTGATCATTGTTGAGTGAGTGAGACTGTGGAAAGAAAACTTAAGTTCAAGTAAAAGGAAAAAGTGCCAAGAAAGCAAAAGAAAGACCTTAGATACAATATTAAAATTAGTTAGGTACTTAATGCCTGGAATTAACTTAAAAATTGGGAAGGTTTTAGGAATTATGCAGTATGAACATTAGCGTTATGGTAAAGTGAATAAATGGCACCCCACTCCAGTACTCTTGCCTGGCAAATCCCATGGACGGAGGAGCCTGGTAGGCTGCAGTTCATGGGGTCACTAGGAGTTGGACACAACTGAGCGACTTCACTTTCACTTTTCACTTTCGTGCANTCAATGGCACCCCACTCCAGCACTCTTGCCTGGCAAATCCCATGGACAGAGGAGCCTGGTGGGCTGCAGTCCATGGGGTCGCTATGAGTCAGACACAACTGAGCGACTTCACTTTCACTTTTCACTTTCGTGCATTGGAGAAGGAAATGGCAACCTACTCCAGTGTTCTTGCCTGGAGAATCCCAGGGACGGGGGAGCCTGGTGGGCTGCTGTCTCTGGGGTCGCACAGAGTCGAACGTGACTGAAGCGACTTAGCAGCAGCAGCAGGAGCAGCACCAGCAAAGTGAATAAATACATTCTATTTATGTTTACCATTTATATTTAAATGTTCTTATTTTATAACTTATTTTGTGTATGCTGTGCTGTGCTTAGTTGCTCAGTCATGTCCAACTCTTTGTGACCCCCCATGGAGTCCACCAGGTTCCTCTGTCCATGGGATTCTCCAAGAAGGAATACTGGAGTGGGCTACCGTGCCCTCCTCTAGGGGATCTTCCCAACCCAGGGACTGAACCAGGGTCTCCTGCACTGCAGGAGGATTCTTTACCAGCTGAGCTACCAGGGAAATCCCATTTTGTGTATAGCACTCATATTTGAGGATGATTGCTACTCTTTCATTCAAGCTTCATTTCCTTCTGAATATTGTCTTAAAAACTATATTTCATTCTATTATTAGTATCAAGTCCTAATATATTCAGGTTTTAGCAAACACTTTTCAAGTTGATCACAGATTAATAGGCATTTGTACTTAATAGAAGTTTCTTCTTTAAGCTTTAAGTTAAACTTTAGTTTTTTTGTTTTAAGTTTCTGTAGGTTTCTTTTACACAAACCTAGCTAAAATTCTGATGAACAGAAATAGCTATGTTATAAGGAACTCTGTCATCTAGTCTGAAAGTATATTAATTTATTAAAATGCAGAAAAATCTTAAATACATATGGTAAGTTGTTTAAATACATAGAATTTTCCAAGTTTATACTCTGTATTAACTCAGAAAAACACCAGTTCATAATATAACACACACATAGCACATGCAGCAGACACAATATATACAGCACCCACAGTACACACACACACACACACACAGATGGCAATCCGCATTAGCATATTAAGTTCTCTGAGCAGTTCTGCAAGAGGAAACTATTGAACTTTGCTTACTTGTGTTTTCCTGAAATTAAGTTCAGAATCTTTCCTCCCTCTCTCCACAAGAAACCTTGATTCCTGATGACTTAGTGCTCCTTGAAACATACTTTGTGAATGACTGCTCCAGGAGATTTTCCCCCATGGAGTTAACTATTATGTAGGCTAACCATGAGATGCCCCCACATTTATGGGTGGAAGATACACACCATCATTAAAGCAATCAACAAATGAGAAACAATACCTCCAAACTATGTAGAGAACGTTGAGGATTATGGAGGGTACTGAAAACTGTTAACTTCCTTCTAGAGTCATATACATATAAAGCCAGATTTGGCCACAGTCACTGTACTGATGTTTTGTACTCATGTAGGTAGAGAGGTCCTGTTGGCGTCAAAGACAGTCATCTTCTGCAAACTGGGTCAGGAACCCAGAGAGGGGTTTCCCTGACTGGCACACTGTCAACAGCTGTGGAGTTGACAGCACTATGCTTTCTTCATTCCTGGCCCAGAGAGCCAGAGGCAACTCCCTACCAGCTCCTACCCTACTCAGTTTATTTCATGAGAATCAGAGAGGAATATATTTCAGCATTTCAAGAATATTCAGTAGGGCATCTTACTTACTTCAGAGTGCTTACTCTGAAGAGTAAAAAGGTTTTGTTTTCCTAAGGAACCTTAACCATTTGTTCTCAGGGTGCCAGACCATAATTCTGTATAAGCTTTCCTTAAGGTCTGATGGACAATTTTTCAGTTTAATTGACAGGGGCCACTTATTGCTGAAATGAGAATAAAAGGTCTACAGTATCTAGTAAGTTTTTTTATTTTGAATAAAATCATGAATTGCACAGAATGACTTCTATTTAAAAAATAAAATATGTTGACAACTCCTAGATAAGCCTTTTAGTAGTAAGTTACCTATTTATTAAGGTACAGAGAAATGAAAGAATTTGTTAAAAATAAGTATATTGATTCAGTTTACTCGACATTTGAATACAGGCAAAGTATTTTGCTGGGCACTTTGCCTATGTGCTCCATAAGCAGGAAGCAAATATAGGATACCTTCATTCTTCCAAGATAAATTCTACTCACTGAGCATGTTATTTGATGGGTTTTTGCAGGCTGAACATACAACGAAGTTAACCTGTCTTTCTTCTCAAACACATAGAAATAATCAGGCTGGAAAATGATAAATAGCACTAAACTAGTACTCTTGCCTGGAAAATCCCATGAATGGAGGAGCCTGATAGGCTGCAGTCCATGGGGTCACTAAGAGCCAGACACGACTGAGCATCTTCACTTTCACTTTTCACTTTCATGCATTGGAGGAAGAAATGGCAACCCACTCCAGTGTTCTTGCCTGGATAATCCCAGGGACGGGGGAGCCTGGTGTGCTGCCATCTATAGGGTCACACAGAGTCGGACATGACTGAAGCAACTTAGCTGCAGTAGCAGCAGCAGGCCAGTTTCATAGAAATTTTAACATGTGAAAGGACAACATCTATTCAGAAATTAGTTTATAATAAAATAAAAAAATTTTCTTTATCTCTAATGTTAACTTGACATTTTCACCAGCCTCTTCTAGCCTTCTTAGTCTGGTGATTTGAATTGAAACATCAGAGCCTATACTTTGAAATGCACACACAGTTCAAGAAACTGCATGACTGATAGAATATTCCTGCCCTATCAGAAGTGGAGACAGGAGATTCCTTAGCCCTTTGGTTTAAGATCATTTCTAGAGAGCTGGCCATTTCCAGAGACTCAGGTTTGGCTGCTGGGATCCAGATGCTGCCTCTCAATTATCAGAGGGTGGGGTGCGATGGGTAATTTTATATGTCAATTTGGTGAGGCCACAGTACCTAGATATTTGATCAAATATTAATCTAGGCATTTCTGTGAAGGTTTTTTTAAAAGATGAGATTAACATTTAAATTGGTAGATTGTCACTGTTGTTTGTTTTGCAGTCACTAAGTCATGTCTGACTCTTTGCCACCTGGTGGCTACAGCACTCCAGGCTTCCCTGCCTTTCACTATCTCCCAGAGTTTGCTCAAACTTATGTCCATTGAGTCCGTGAGTCTATCTAACCACCTCATCCTCTGTCGCCCCCTTCTCCTCATGCCCACAATCTTTCCCAGAATCAGGGTTTTTTTTCCAAAGAGTTGGCTCTTCGCATTAGCTGACCAAAGTGTTAGAGCTTCAGCTTCAGCCTCAGTCCTTCTGATGAATATTCAGGGTTGATTTCCTTTAGGACTGACTGGTTGATCCCCTTGCTGTTCAAGGGACTCTCAAGAGTCTTCTCTAGCACCACAATTCGAAAGCATCAATTCTTTGGTCCTCAGCCTTCTTTTTAGTCCAGCTCTCACATCTGTACATGACTACTGGAAAAACCACAGCTTTGACTATACGGCCCTTTGTCAGTGAAGTGATGCCTCTGCCTTTTAGTATGCTGTCTAGGTTTGTTGTAGCTTTTCTTTCAGAGAGCAAATATCTTTCTTAATTTTGTGGCTGCAGTCACTGTCCACAGTGATTTTGAATCCCAAGAAAATAAAATCTGTCACTGTTTCCAGTTTTTCCCCATCACTTTGCCACGAAGTGATAGGACCAGATGCCATGATCCTAGTTTTTTGAATGTTGAATTTTAAGCGAACTTTTTCACTCTCCTCTATCACCCTCATCAAGAGGCTCTTTAGTTCCTCTGGACTTTCTGCCATTGAACTTTGACTAAAGCAGATTATCTTTCATAATGCAGATGGGCCTTGTTCAAGCAGTTGAAGACTTCGTTGAAAAAGACTGATCTCCCTAGAATGGGGGAGAGTTCTGAAACATCTGCTCTTCCCTAGTTCTCTAGCTTGCCAGCCTATCCAGCAGGTTTTGGACTTGGCAGCATGCATAATAATGTTAGCCAGTTCCTTAAAATAAATCTATAAAATACACATCCCATTGGTTCTGTTCTTTGCAGAACCCTGACTAAAACGTGGCTGGAGTTTTTAATATGCCTCATGCTCAAACTCATTAAAGTGATGAGGGATGTTAAGGGAGACTTTTGACAATCTCTCTTGGTCCCCAGATTTGGCTCTGTGTTTTTTTGGACTTCAGCCTCTGGGTGCCTCTCTGAAAATCCTGGGACTCACCCTCAGACTGGCCTTATACACCAGCTGAATCTGACTTTGAATAATAAATGAGGCTCCCTTGTACTACCTGCATCTGAGCCTCTTGACATGTTTTTCTCCAGCTAAGATTGCATATGGCATGCTCCTAACTTTGTACAACTGAAGAACCTATTCAAAATTTAAAGAGTAAGCAAGTCTGAGTTCTAATGTCATATAAGGCTAATCAGTTCACAGTTTAGCACTCAAACAGCATTTTCTGGTATTTGCCCTGTTCTATCAAAATGCTATTTTATACACTTTTTCTGTACTTCTGTTCATTTATTTCCACTAGGCCCTTTATTGGAGAGTATGATGAAACACCTAACTATGGTGTCTCATGTGAATACAATATTATACGTAGATGAACTAGTTCTGAATGGTGGTCATACAGTTATTATAGTTATAATGCTCAGTTATACTGAGTACTTATTATGTGCAAGGCACTGTCTTACAGGTACTAAGTCCTTTAATCTTCATGACTGTCTTAACTGAGCTAAGTGCTCTTATTAGTGCTCTTGCAGATGAGGAAACTGACTTCATGCAAAAGAACTACAAGTTGCTAACAGCCCGGGATTGTTCCACTATCCTTGTGGGGAGGCATTCTTGATAGCCATGGAGGTTTCCCCTTCTGATTTCATCCACAAGTGCTCACAGCATAGCCATTCCCTAAGCCCACCTTTGAGGACCCTGCCCCAAGGAGCAGAGCAGATGGCTCTTTGCTCTTTTTACTCACCAGAGACGAATGCTTTTCAGATTGGCTCTCTTTACCAGAGTTGCTGTGGTTTCTATTCTAGTAGCTGATTTGTCATGACTCTCTTTTTTTTCTACCCCACTGCTTTATTGTTGTTCAGTTGCTAAATCATGTCTGACTCTTTGTGACCCCGTGGACTGCAGCAAGTCAGGCTCCTCTGTCCTCCACGATCTCCTGGAGTTTGCTCAGATTCATGTCCATTGAGTCAGTGATGCTGTCTAACCATCTCATCCACTGTCGCCCCTTTCTCCTCCTGCTGTCTCTCTTTCCCAGCATCAAGGTCTTTTCCAATGAGTCAACCCTTTGCATCAGGTGGCCAAAATACTAGAGCTTCAGGTTCGGCAAAAGACTTTCCAATGAATATTTAGGGTTGATTTCCTTTAGGTTTGACTGGATTGATCTCTGTGCTGTCCAAGGGACTCTAAAGTGTCTTCTCCAGCATCACAATTTGAAAGCATCAGTTGTTTTGGCACTCAGCCTTCCTTACGGTCCAACTTTCACATACATACATGGTTACTGGAAAAACCATAGGTTTGACTATAGCAACTTTTGTTGGCAAAGTATTATCTCTGCTTTTTAATACCTTGTCTAGTTTGTCATAGCTTTCCTTCCAAGGAGCAAGTATCTTTTAATTTCATGTCTGCAGTCACCATCTGCAGTGATTTTGGAGCCCAGAAAATAGAATCTATCACTGTTTCCATCTTTTCCCTATCTATTTGCCATAAAGTCCCTTGGACTGCAAGGAGATCCAACCAGTCCATTCTAAAGGAGATCAGCCCTGGGATTTTTTTGGAGGGAATGATGTTGAAGCTGAAACTCCAGTACTTTGGCCACCTCATGCGAAGAGTCGACTTATTGGAAAAGACTGATGCTGGGAGGGATTGGGGGCAGGAGGAGAAGGGGACGACCAAGGATGAGATGGCTGGATGGCATCACTGACTTGATGGACGTGAGTCTGAGTGAACTCTGGGAGTTGGTGGTGGACATGAATCGTGCTGCGATTCATGGGGTCGCAAAGAGTCGGACACGACTGAGCGACTGAACTGAACTGAACTGAACTGAATGGGACCAGATGCCATGATCTTAGTTTTTTATCTAGTGTTGAAGTTTAAGCGAGCCTTGTCACTCTCCTCATCTGCATGACCCACCCCTGAGTGCCCCTATCTGGCTGGGCTTCTGCGTCCCATCCCTCCTCCAGCTACTCTCAGTGAATGTCCCTCTGGGCTGAGTGTGCTGGGGCTGCAGCTCCAGCGGAGCCTGTGTCTCACCTCAGCTTCTTGGGCTGACCTATCCTGCACGACTGTGGGCTCTGGAGAGTTGAGATTTTTCCATTCAGACAAAGACTACACTGCCTCCTATGAAAAGATGCTCAACATTGCTAATTATTAGAGAAATGAAAATCGAAATCAAAACTGCAATGAGATATCACCTCACACTATTCAGAATGGCCATCATAAAAATGTTTACAAATAATAAACGTTAGAGAGGATGTGGAGAAGAGGAAACCCTCCTACACTGTTGATAGGAATGTAAATCAGTGTAACCATTATAGAAAACAGTATGGAGATTCCTCAAAAAATTAAAAAAATAGAGTTACCAACAATCCCACTCCTGGACATATATCTGGAAAAGAAGAAGACTCTAGTTTGAAAAAATACCTGCACCCCAGTTTTCCCAGCAGCACTGTGTACAATAGCCAAGACATGGAAACAACCTAAGTGCCCACTAATAGATGATTGCATTAAGATATGGTATTCATGCATAATAGAATATTACCAAGTCATAAAAAGAATGAAATACTGCCATTTTTAGCAACATGGATGGACCTAGAGAGTATTATACTTAGTGAAGTAGGTCAGACAGAGGAAGACAAATATTATATATATTACTTATATATGGAATCTAAAAAATAATACAAATGAATCTATATACAAAATAGAAATAGACTCAAAAGCACAGAACACATATTTATGGTTACCAAAGGGGGAAGGGGTGGGCAAGAGATAAATTAGGAGTATGAGATTAACAAATCTTCCCTGGTGGCTCAGTTGGCAAATAATCT
This sequence comes from Oreotragus oreotragus, assembly GCA_006410675.1. NCBI lineage: Eukaryota > Metazoa > Chordata > Mammalia > Artiodactyla > Bovidae > Oreotragus > Oreotragus oreotragus. Next base: position 124,154 of record SJYX01021565.1, on the reverse strand, counting down.
GTCTGCAGTGCTGGAGACTTGGGTTCGATCCCTGGGTTGGGAAGATCCCCTGGAGGAGGGCATGGCAACCCACTCCAGTATTCTTGCCTGGAGAATCCCCATGGACAGTCCATGGGGTCACAAAGAATTGGACAAAACTGAACAACTAGGCACATACATAAAATTCTTTGGTGCTCTGCCTTCTTTACGTTCCAGCTCTCACAACGTAGGTGAGGATGGAGTCAGAGGATGGGATGACTGGATGGCATCACTGATGCAATGGACATGAACTTGGACGAACTCGGGGTGTAGTGAGGGACAGGGAGGCCTGGCGTGCTGCAGTCCATGGGGTCACAGTCGGACATGACTGGTCAACTGAATAACAACAATAATACATAAAATAGAGAAGTAACAAGGACTTGCTATATAGCACAGGGAATTATATTCAATATCTTCTAATAACCTATAATGGAAAATAATCTGAAAAAAAAAGTAGAATTACTTTGCTGTACGCTAGAAACTAACATGTTGTAAATCAATTATACGTCAATAAAAAAAAACCAAAGAAAACAAAAATAATATACTTTCTTTCTTTCTTACACTGCTTCCTCTTTCTGATGTGTATATAGGATTAGACTCTAATTTCACATACCTTGTTCTTTAATGAAAGTTTGAGGCTGCCCATTTTATTTAAATGTTGCTTCCCTGAACTTATTACAATTATTCTCAGTGATTCTGGTTAGATGCTTTTTTAACTTTGAGAGGATAAACTTCTCTTTCTGTAATACATTGAAGAAATTTTCCTGAGGTTAAATGAGCCCTTTGCATGCTTCTCTCCCTGGAGCAGACTTCCATTGCCCTTTAACATATTCCTTCCTTTGAGCTGAGATATGCTTCTCTGTGTCCTTAAATCCTCTTATACTCCAGGAGCCCACGGTATGATAGCTGTGAGGTAGCTTAAAAAACAGGACCCTCCAAACAGAATAGCTGCTACCCCCAAGCACATTAATTCCTGTTAGAATTGCAATGTATGAGTCCTGCTTGCTCTGGGCAGGCAGAGCTCTCACTGTCAGGAGGCAAAAATAGTCAGCAAAGAGCTGATGGAGTTTGACACTTGAGAAAGGTCAGAAAGAGTCAAGAGTCAGAAAGAGAGGCAGTGGCTCCTGAGGATGGCTGACGTGGGCACCAAGGAACTAATGGCAAAGTTGGAACCACAAGAGAGAAGCAGGGAGCCAGAAGTGGAGGCAGCAGGGACAGTAAAAAGGTGAGCAGAGGCTGGATTTGAGTTCTAAATCCAGGCTGAGAAGACAGGGTAATGAGGCCTGGAGGCATTTATGCTTGGGCCAAGTTGCTTCAGTCGGGCCTGACTGTCTATGACCCATGCACTGTAGCCCACCAGGCTCCTCTGTCCATGGGATTCTCCAGGCAAGAATACTGGAGTGGGTTGCCGTGCCTTCCTCCAGGGGATCTTCCGGACCCAGAGATCAAACTCGTATCTCTTATGTCTTCTGCAGCAGGCACATTCTTTACTACCGGTGCCACCTGGGAAGCCCCATTTATGCTTATGCTTCCTCAAAGAGCACTGGCTCTTCTGAGCTGATGTGAAGACTCCCATTCTCTGGGGATTAAAGCCTCTGGTTGTACTGCAGCCAGGACAGGGACACTCTTCATATCATTAGTGATGTTTCTGATGACGCATTTATGTTCTTTTCTAAAGAAGGAATTTGGATGTTCCTGGAGCATTGAATTGAACTGATGAGAGAAAGAGAGAGACAGAGAGAGAAGAGGCTGTAACCTATCTCTGAAATGCATATTTAAAACTTCAGGCATTTATTTATCTGTTTGTCTCCAATCATAACATTCCATTTAGGAAAGGAAGGGGCTGTGTTTCATGAGTCAGAATTTTTAGTTTAACCGTTTCATTTGTTATTCCTCTCACAGCAGAGGAAGGCAAAGTAAACTGTATAATGGAATAATTATATTTTCTTTGCTTGGGCGGCACCTTTGTTCTTTCTTAATAGCACTAGAACAAATTCAATGAAAACTCCTTGTATGAGTGCAAAGGGTAGCAGCTGTTAAAGACTAGATCTCTGCTTGTGGGAAAGAGGCTGTACCATCCACAGATAAGAGAGATACAGATCTAGAGAAAATGATTTTTGAAACTTCTTTAAAGATATTTTTCCAACTTAATCTATAATTATAGCATTCCCCACTTATTTTGCTGGTGCTCCATCATTCTGTCCCCTCTAGAGAAGTATCATCTCTTCGATGAGGTATTTAACTCTCTTTTAACTCCAGAGTTGCTGGGATTCCCACACATGAACCTGCATAATTAGGGGCCCACAGAATATCTACATTCCTTCCCTCTATCTCTCAAAAACGCTCATTCATTTTCAGTCTCCCTGAAACATCACACATGTTCTTGCCTTCCCTTCATTCTGCCCAGGCCCCAACACTCTGCCTCAGGGCCGCTCACTTTCTAGAACTTTCCTGAGACATGGCACCTCTATCAAAATGCCTGTGGCCTGAGTTCTGGTAAACAATGAAAGGTATGTGAGGACCTGTGGGCGTAAGAAGAGTTTTGTCTTTGTGCTTTTTGTCAGTGGGAAGCCAGGAGGCTGGCCCTTTTTCAACCTCTAGACTTTCTTTTTATGAAGATAATGATGATCCCAGAGTCATATTATTGGTCTCCCTGCAGGCACTCAGAGGCAGCCAGCCTGATGCTTTCACGTTCCTTTGCCTTTCATTTGAAAATGGCATATCGGGGCACATAGACTTGGTCAAGATAATTTTAAGAGAAGAATTTCTGAATTCAATTAAATAATATTTAATAATAGTATCATTAGCTCATTTGCACAGTGTATTGAAACATGCAGAGTCCTTTCATATATATTATGCCATGTCATACTTGACATATTGGACCTGTCTTCAAGACCACACAGATATTATAGCAAATGTTTTCCTCTATTTCCATGGGGAAGGGTGAGAGACACTGAGTATCTACCCTTGACTCTTGCACTTGCCATCCTATTTGTATGCCTTTCAGTATAGACTAAATCCTTCCTTAATCTAGTGTCCCTCCAAAGCTTCTTGTAATTCTCCTTTTATAGCCTAGCATTTAAGCTAAAAATTAGGATTCAGGGCCTTATGCTAGCTAATATCCTTGTAAGAAGGTGTATTTCTGTTGTGTTAGCAACCTGTGTAGCTCATTCTTAGTTTGGACTTGCAGCTAGCAAAATCACAGAGTGAAAGGAAAGTACAGGTGGGCTGGCCTACAGGCCATTCTTTCCTCTTCTCTGCAACAGCTTGCATCTCAAACAGTCCCCAAGAGGATTACTTACTGAAATTTTGGCATTTTGAAAATACAAATAGACTGTAAAATGGTTGTGGACAAGAAGAGATGTTTTTGAACTAATATATGACAGGGAAAATGAACAACATTGAAATGGGAATTGAATCCATAAACTCAAACTGAAGAATTGCTTTCTTTCTCCACTAACACTTCAAGATACTAAATGAACTTTGTGCCAATAGCTCCTCAGTGGGCTATGCTAAGGAGCTAGGAAGCAAAATGAGGGACAAAATGCTCATTTTAATAAAAACCTCTTTTTATTGACTGTAACATACATACAAAAAATGGGTGTGCATTGTGTACGTGTGCATATTTCCTAGCCCTGCTCATGGAAAAGCCTTGGAAGCAATGACCAACCCAGTAGCTATGATTATCCCTGAAACCAAGCAGGACCCTATGGGGCCCTCCAGGTACAAAAGTCTTTCCATGTCCACCATATCATGTTTTTAGGAAAAAAGCTTTGGCCTCCTATACCTTCCCTGAGTTCTGAAGGGCAGGTTCAAACAGTTACTAATTAGGAGAGAGAGAGAATGTAGAAATAACAGTGGCTGCTGCTGCTGCTAAGTCACTTCAGTCGTGTCCGACTCTGTGTGACCCCATAGACGGCAGCCCACCAGGCTTCCCCATCCCCGAGATTCTCCAGGCAAGAACACTGGAGTGGGTTGCCATTTCCTTCTTCAATGCATGAAAGTGAAAAGTGAAAGTGAAGTTACTCAGTCGTGTCTGACTCTTAGCGGCCCCATGAACTGCAGCCCACCAGGCTCCCCCATCCCTGGGATTCTCCAGGCAAGAACACTGGAGTGGGTTGCCATTTCCTTCTCCAGTGCATGAAAGAGAAAAGTGAAAGTGAAGTCGCTCAGTCTGTCCGACTGTTAGTGACCCCATGGACTGCAGCCCACCAGGCTACTCCGTCCATTGGATTTTAACAGTAGAGGAGTCAAGAAACAAAAGTGCAAATGAAGAAGGGTCTTGGCTCTTCCTCAGAGGATATATATAACAATACATCTCTGAGTTCTTCTGCCATAACTAAGCCCCTACACAACCCCTCCCCCAGGTGGAGGATGGTAACTTCAGCCTAAGCACGAGATTCCTGGAACACTGCCCTATCAACCAATCAAAGGGAGGTCACAGATCCTGCAGCCCTCCCTCAAAATTTAGGCTATAAAAACTCTTCCCTGAAAACCATCAGAGAGTTCAGGCTTTTGAGCATGAGCCACCCTTTCTCCTTACTTGACCCTTCGATAAACCCTTTTCTGCTCCAAACTCTGACATTTCAGTATGCTTCACTGTGTAAAGCCACGTGTATTGGCCACACAGACTTGGATTCTGTGACATCCTTAGTGCCCAGATTTGTAGTCTTGAAATATCATTTCCACTACAGGAATCTAGACAAATGTCTGTTTCTGGGTTTGGGATAGAAAATGTAGGAGATGCATCTGGAACATCTAGTCATACTAGATAGCCATGGAGCTGTCATGTACCACCAGGGCCATACCAGAAACACCGCAGAGCCAACTTGAAAAGGTTTCTATTAGCCAAAGGGCAAAAATATGAGCTTTAAAAAGAATAATTATAATTACTTGAAGTCCATCAAATAAGTTGAAAGCTGTGACCTCATAATCGTATTTTTAAAAATTGACCTCTTTCAGAGGATGATGGAGAACTAGTTGTTTTTGTGAACATTGGTTGATGAAGAGAAAGAGTAATTTATTCTGTTTTTCCTATATGAATGGTATCAAGGGGTACCCAAATAGTAGGTGAGGGAAAATGTGCATATATATATATTTATTTGGTTGTGCTACGTCTTAGTTGCATCATGTGAACTCTCACTTGTAGCATGTGGGATCTAGTTCCCTGACCAGGTTTTCAAACCTGGGTCCACTGCATTGGGAGCACAGAGCCTTAGGCACTGGACCACCAGGGAAGATCCAGAACATTTATAAAAGTGTTCCGATGAGTGGATTAATAAGTAGAAAAGAAATGATAGAACTAGAATATCACCCTTTGCAACCCCCTTTGGATAATTAGGTCTTGGCATTAAGCACCAACAGCTGCTATCATCGCAAAAAGAGAGAAACACACATACCACATGCTCTTGGTGAAAGAACAAATCAGCACCTACAGTCCTGCCAAGAGATCAAACCTAGGACTGACCAAGCGTCTGGATCCAGCTGTCCATTTGCAGGAACTAGGGAAGACAGAGGAGCATGGCAAACTGCCCTATGAGTGTACAGTCAGCAGAGCCCCAATGGTGGGAGTTCTACAGGGCAGATTCCCAAAGAAGCTGTAAGAAAAAGGAAAGAGATAGAGAGAACCTGTGGAATGTAATAGACTTAAAAGACATGTCACATTTACAAATGGGTGATGTGTACTGTTGTACCCAGTACTTAGGTGATAAAATACAATGAAACACAAATATGGTATGACTGTTTTAAAAGTCAGAGTAGCAGTTACCCTTGAGGAGGAAGATACATTGGCCAGGATGGAACATGTGGAGGGACTTAGGTGGTGGCTGGTAAAAGGGCAGTGGTGGATCTTTCTTGACCTGGATGGTGGTCGCTAAGATGTTTACCTTGTTCCAGGTCCTTAAACTACCCATCCACTTTGCTTAGTCTTCTGAGTCAGTTTTATAATAGACAACTTGAAAGAGAAGAAGAAAATAAGAACAGCAATTTTAAAATAATTTACATTTCATGAATGCCATAAAGAACTTTGACAGTCAAGAGCAGTACGTGTCAAGAAACAGCATAATGGTAAAGAGCATGAGTGTGGGGGCCATCCTGACAGGGTCCACATCCTAGCTTGGCTGCTTAGCCCAGCTGGGTAACCCTGGGCGAGTTACTCAGCCTCTTTGAGTCTAGATTTTCTCATCTGTAAAATGAGTGCGTTGTAGTTTATAAATCATGAAGTTTAAATGCAATGGTACATGTGAATGTTTAGAATATTGCCAGGCATGTATTAAGAGCTCAGTACCTGTAAGCTATGCTATCTCTTCCTGTTTCTTAAAACTCTCCTTATTTTCCTCTTAGTTTTCCTCACATGCTGCAGCACTCTCTTAAGAAACCCGGTGACGTGGGGGTGGGGACGTTGTCGCCTAGCCCTAGTTTGTGCCTCTTTGTCCTTCCACCCCCTTGCCCCCCATTCTGTATTTTAAGACTCCCAAGGAGGAACCTGGAAAGTCAGGGAAAGAGAGAACCCAACTGGGTAGAATCAGAATCTATTTAATGCTGAGGGAGAAGGGAAAGAGACTTTTCTTATTTGCCCCTGGCTCTTCGGTGTCTAGGATGGTATGTGACACCCCATAGGCGTGTAATAGACTTGAAAGGATGAGTGAGAGAACTTGTAGAACATGATTTAGAAAGAGCTGTTCAAGTTTTTTGTTTTTTTTTTTTTTCCCACAAAGAGTCTGAAGTGGTCCACGCTTTATTTCTGCCTCATTATCGCACTCTAACATTTTATAATTTACTTACTATGTTTACTTTTTTAATTGTCTCTCATTTCCAGAATGTTAGCTCCAAGAGGGGAGGAATTTTTATCTTCTTTTTTATCTTTTCCACTGACACATCCCAATACCCCAGAGCTATTGTGTGTGTATGTGTGTGTGTGTATTCACGCATGTGCTTAGTCGCTCAGTGGTGGCCGACTCTTTGCGACCGCATGGATTGGAACCCACCAGGCTCCTCTGTCCATGGGATTCTCCAGGTAAGAATACTGGAGTGGGTTGCCATTTCCTCCTCCAGGGAATCTTCCCAACCCAGGGATCGAACCCATGTCTTTTGTGTCTCCTGCATTGTAGGGAGAGTCTTTACCCACTGAGCCATCTGGGAAGCCCACCCAGAGCCACGCTCAATAAATATTTGTTGAATGAAGTCATATCTCCAGGGTCCTTAGCTCAGTGTCACATGCCCTGCTTCCCCATTTCAGTGTTTGTGGCTCTGTGTGAGTCAGTTAGTCTAAATGTTTCTCTGGAAAAATGTCTATATTGCACTTGTTCTTTCTTCAGAAAGCCACATGTTGACTCCAGCACTACATCTACCAACTGTCTTGCTGCTGCCTCTCAGAGTGCCTTCCTGCCTAGAAGATCCATTCATTCTGTCCCCTCTCCCTCTATGTTCTTCCTGTCATTGTTCCCATACCTGGCACCTTCCCATCTATGGGCACAGTGTAGCTGAGTTCATTACAGCAAAGCCTTTCTGGACCAGCCTCTTATGGGTTAATGTCTCTATCTCCTGCTTGTCCAATCTTTCTGTTTTCCTTCAGAGCACTTGCCATGTGTTCTATTGTTGAATACATGGAGAAAGAAATGGCCATTACAGTACATAACAAGATCCAGATATAATAATGGAAGTTTGTGGATGGGGTGCTTCCCTGGTGGTTCAGTGGTAAAGAATCCACCTGCCAATGCAGGAGACACAGGTTGGATCCCTGACCTGAGAAGATCCCATGTGCCATGGAGAAACTAAGCCCATGCACCACAACTATTGAGCCTATGTTCTATAGCCCAGGAGCCACAACCGCTGAAGCCTCTTTGCCCTAAAGCCTGTGTTCCAAAACATGAGAAGCCACTGCAATGGGAAGCCTGTGTACCACAACTAGACAGTAACCCCTGTGTGTGGCAACTAGAGAAAAAGTCCACACATCAACAAAGACCCAGCACAGCCAAAAATAAAAAAATAATAATTTTTTTAAAGTTGAAAAATGGTCTACCCACATCAAAAAAAAAAAAATCTTAAAAGAAAGACTGGAAGTGGGAATGTGAGTTGACTTTCACATTGTCTCTGCCATAACTTCCAGGAAAATACTAAGATGGTTGAGCTTACTAGTTTCTGGTTCTTAGTGGGCGCTCAGTAAATACTTTGTGAATGAATGGATAAACAAGTGGATAATAGATATAGCCTCAGACTTGGAGTTAGGTGAGTGTTTCTACAGGGTGAAGGATCAGAATCTCATTGAGGTAGAGCAAGGAAATGGGGAATCCAAAGCAGAGGTGCATGTTCCTTAAGGAACATGTAGTTTTAATATAGTGAGGGGCAACACCCCATGGCTTTATCAGAGATGGACTGGAAGACAGGGCTTAGGAACTAGGGCTGCGGCCAAAGCTAAGGACTAGGACCTGTGGATGGTGAGCAGGAAGTCTGGGCCTAATGGGTGCCCAGTGGGCAGTCCTTAAGACACTGACTCTGACAGACATTTATGAGGTTCCTGAGAGGACTGATGACTAGGTTCCATCAGAGACGTCAGCACAGCCTGCCCTTGACAGGGTGCTATAGAGTGTGAGGTGGCCTGTACTTGCAGAGTAGAGCTTAGAAAGGCTTGACTTTGGAGCAAGGTCTTAACTTCTCTGAGACTTGGCTTCATTGTCTATAAATTGAAGGTTAAAATACCTACCTTCTGTGGCTGTTTCGAAGATGAAATAATGTGAAATGCCTTATCCAGTTTTGCTCACACCTGGCTATGGAGGGAGTTTTAACAAGGCACACACACCTGGGACTGGCTGTTGGCAATCTGACTTGGTAATTCTGGAGTATGTTCCAAGCATCTGTGGTTTAGAAAGTGTACAGATGACTGAAAAAGACAGGCTGGCTTGAATAACACTGGATTGGCATAGTAAGGCAACAACAAATGGTAGTTTCTTCATCTACCTTCTCCTCCATTGCCATCACCACCAACTCTTTCTCATCCTTCCCCCCCCCCCACCACTGTGGTATTAGGTGTAGGCATAAGTGGACTCAGTCATGGGATGTGTGGGGAAGCAGAGGCATGAAAAACAAGTAAATGCTGACAGCATTCCTGTTGGACATTGATTCTGGCAAATGCTGGATAAAAGTTACAAGACTAAGGTCCTGCCGCTAATTAGTCAGCTTTAAATGTCTGGAACACTGAAAGTGAAGGTTTGAAAGATGGTACTGCCAGTACTTTGTCTCCAGGAAATAACTCTTACACATGCTTTTCCAGGTTTTGTATATTTAAGAAGAATGATTTTTTTGATAGAGAGCTTTAGACATTGCCAAATAAAGCAGACTCATTTTAAGATAAAGGTTGTAGAGTGGTTTAATTTACCTGTGCAATGAAAATTTACCGAGTGCTTACGAGGTATATGACATGGGCTAAAGACCATGAAGATATGATTTCATTCAACAAATATTTATTGAACGTAGCTCTACAGTGTTGGGATGTATGAGTGAAATAAGATCAAAAAGCAGATAAAAAATCCCTACCCTCTTGGATTCTAATAGAGAGAGAGAGGCAATAAAAAACAAAACATAGTAAGCAAATTATAAAATGTTAGGATGTGATATAATGTTAAGGAGTATTTTATAAAAGATAGCTAACAGCAGTCCCCAGCCTTTCTGGCACCAAGGACTGATTTCAGGGAAAACAATTTTTCCAAGGACCAGGGGTTAGGGGGCTGGGTGATGATTTGGGGATGATTCAAGCATATAACATTTATTATGAACTTTATTTCTATTATTATTACATCAGTTCCACCTCAGATCATCAGGCATTAGATCCCAGAGGTCAGGGACCTTTGTTTAAGAAGATTCATTGAGTGAGTGAGTACTTGAAGAAGGAGCAGAAGTTTTACTATGGGGGTACCTGGAGTAAAAATATTCCAAGCAGAAGGAACAGTTAGTGCCAAGGCCTTGAGGCTACCAGAGTATGTCTGAGGAACAGCAAAGAAAACAGGATCGTCTCTGTGAAGTGAGAGAAGTTGGGTAATGGGGGATGAGTTCGAAGAGAAAATGGCCAGATAATGTCAGATCTTTGGAGAAGGAAATGGTAACCCACTCCAGTGTTCTTGCCTGGAGAATCCCAGGGACAGGGGAGCCTGGTGGGCTGCCGTGTACGGGGTTGCGCAGAGTTGGACACGACTGAAGCGACTTAGCAGCAGCAATGTCAGATCTTGAATGATATTTCAGGACTTTGGCATTTACATTAAGTGAGAGAAAACAACACTGAGGGGTTAGGAACAAGGGGAGGGGGGAGGCTTGGATTTGTACTTTAACAGGATCACTCTGCAGCAGTATTGAGAATAGATTGTAGGAAGGCAGGGCTACAAAAGAGGAGACAGTGAGGAGGCTCCTGCAGGAATTATGGAAGGCTCTCAGAGGGTTGGACTAAGACAATGGCAGTGGAAATGGTGAGAAGTGGATATGTTTTGGGGAAAAATTCAGCAAAATTTCCTGAAGGTTGAAGTGGGTGGAAAGTGTTTGTTTGTTTCGATTTTGCCTAAGCAAAAGGACAGAGCTGCTTTTAAGCGGGGGACCATGGGTGAAGACATCTGGGGGAAAAAATACTTAAGTCGGCTTTTGGTCATTGGCGTCTGACCCTCAAGTGGAGGACACTGGATTGGGTGTCCACGGATAGGACTTGGATTGACGTAAGGGTCTGGAATTAGGAGAAGCATCTGGGAAGAAAGGCACACGTGAGATCCATCAAGGTGGAGATGGTGCTGAAGGCCAAGGACTGTGTGAGCTCATCGGCTGTGCAGGTGGAGAGCAGGGGTGCAAGCCTGAGCCCCAGGCTCCCCGGGATGTCTGGAAGAACCAGCAAAGGAGGCCGATGAGGAACCTCCAGCAAAGTGAAAGGGAAATCAGGAGAGTGTGGTGCCCTGGAAGCCCAGGGAAGCAAGCAAGGAGGGAAGAGGGTGAGATAAACCACACCAAACATTGCCAGAAGGTCAGGTTAGAGGAGGGCTTATAACAGACTGCCCTACTCTGCATTAGCAGCCTGCCCTGCCGTGCGCCATTACGCCACGCCCTGTTACTAGGCAACAGGTCCCACTCAGCCATTGGTCAGCACTGCCCCCACCCACAAGCAACCAACTGTCAGTGAGCAACCGTTAGCGGTTCTGCTCAGCCATTGGTTGGTTCTACAGTGGGCCCCGCCCACAAGCAACAACTGTCAGAAAGCCATTGTTAGTGAGGGGATTTAGTTAGTGGTCGATGGAGTGGCGGTCTTCAGGTAGAGAGTGAAGTAAGAAGCAGATCCTGACCTTCTCCCTGGGGCCCTCCTTGGGCCAGAAGGTGAGCTGGGGGTGGGTGTGGCATGTCCAGGGAAGAGTCTGGGGGCTGTGTCTTGCAAGACTCCAGAGCCCTCACCAAGGCCACTCACTGGCCAGGCCCAGGCTTTGAGGCAGCCGTGAACCTCTCCTCCATCCCTGCCTCTGTGACCTAATAGCAGCGGCCATCTGTATAAAGCGCAATCTACGGCATCTGACCCCGAGGAAGCCGCCAACTGAGATATACCTCTTCTTACAGAGAAGGCAATGGCACCCCACTCCAGTACTCTTGCCTGGAAAATCCCATGGACGGAGGAGCCTGGTAGGCTGCACTCCGTGGGGTCGCGAAGACTCGGACAAGACCTAGTGGCTTCACTTTCACGCACTGGAGAAGAAAATGGCAACCCACTCCAGTGTTCTTGCCTGGAGAATCCCAGGGACGGGGGAGCCTGTTGGGCTGCCATCTATAGGGTCGCACAGAGTTGGACATGGCTGAAGTGACTTAGCAGCAGAAGTAGCCAGGTCCAGGACCCTGGAAGGTGAAAGTTGTGCCTGAGGACCTTTCCCTTTCTTGTCAGAACAGAGAATAACATTCATTTGGTAGAGGTTTACAGGAACATGGATACCTGATCATGACCTGACCTCAAGAACAAAGGATCTGGCACCAAGAAGTTTGCCACAACTAACCACGCCCATCCCTCACCTTTCCTATAAGAGGGCTTTTCTGAAAGTTTTTGGAGAGTTTGGGATTTTTAAGGCATAAGCCACTCATCTCCCTGCATGGCCCTGTGATGAACCTTTTTCTGTTACAAACTCTGACGTTTTGGTATCTTTTGGCCTTGCTGAGCATCAGGCACTTGTATTTCAATAACAGGTTGAGAAGTGACTGGTAAGTTAAGTCAAGGGGAGGCTATCTGTTACTCTGACAAGAGTCTGTGGTGTAGCGGGTAAGAGCCAGTATGGATGATTTTAAGAGAGGAGTGAAAGTGAAAGTCGCTCTGTTGTCTGACTCTTTGCAACTCTATGGACTATACAGTCCATGGAATTCTCTAGGCCAGAATGCTGGAATGGGTAACCTTTCCCTTCTCCAGGGGATCTTCCCAACCCAGGGATTGAACCCATGTCTCCCACATTGCAGGCAGATTCATTAGCAGCTGAGCCACAAGAGAAGCCCTTAAAAGAGGAGGGGAGGAGAGGAATTGGAAACAGAGTAGAGGGAAGGGAAGCAGCTAGTAGGGGATGGTGAACAAAAGAGGGTTTTTGGTTTGTTTTTGTTTTTTAAATGGGAGTGATTGTAGCATTTTTATGTGATGATGAAAATAATTGAATAAGAAGAGGAGTTCTTGGTACTGGAGAGACAGGAGTTGGTGGAGCCATGTTCTTGAACAGGTGGGAAGGGATGGATCTAGGTCAGGAGACCCCAGCCTCCAGAATCTAATGCCTGATGATCTGAGATAGAGCTGATGCAATAATAAAAGTACACAATAAATGCAATGTGCTTGAATCATCACCAAACCTCCTCTCTCCAATCCCCTGAACCCCATCTGTGGAAAAATTGTCTTCCGTGAAACTGGTCCCTGGTGCCAAAAAGGCTGGGGACCACTGATCTAGAATATGGGGGGCAGGGTGAGGGGTGGCATTAGATGGGTGACAATGGTCTTGGGGTGGGGGGAGGCAGGACACATATTGTTGTCAGAGGGTAGGTAGTGGACTGAGTCAGTGGATTTCTTTTCTGCTGGCTTAAACTTTCTCAGTGAAACAGGAAGAAAAACCATCACCTGAATGTGGTGGAGAAGATATCAAGATGGTGGAGAAGATCTCAAAGGCATGACGAGAGTGGATAAAGTATTACTTGGTTGTCTCAGAGAGTAGGAAACACACACAGTTGCCTGGCAGGGGAAAGAGCTCACTGATGTTCATCACCATGAAGTTGAAATGGGATCAGTGAGTGTAGTTGTGCGTTCTCCCCCAGCCATGTTTAGTTGTACAGGTGTAGGCAGTTTGCTGTTTTTAACCAGGGTTGCAGTTTTGCCAAGGGACGAAGCTAGAGGGGCAAGGAGTCATGATGACTGGCCAGGTGATTTCAATGGGCAAATAAAAGAGGGTGAGGGACAGCAAAAGATAGTAGGATCACTGGATCAGTGCTCCCAGTGACTGAAGGCTTGTAGTTGAGGCACAAGGTGAACTGGAAAGCTAAGAGGTACGGGGTCCAACACTGGGATGGATGAAAATGGGAATGTGGATGGTGTGGTCATTGTTCACCACCAAACATGGCTGGACTACACTTTTTTATTTCTTCTTAGAGCTAATATGGCCAGTGACTTGTTATGGAAAATGAAATATGGGTAGAAGGATTCCCTGTTTCTAGCCCTGACCCATAAGAAGTTATCTTCTGCAATCCTATATCCTCCCTCTTTTCTGTCTACCAGCTAGCTGTCTGCAGAGAATAGAGCAAAAGAACCTCAGACCTGGGAAAGGACTGCACCTCAAGTCAAAGGGTCCCTGAATCACCACATGGAAGGCTCTCCACCCAGCCTCAATATGTGATATGCCTTGAGTTAGAAATAAGCTCAGACCATGCCTATTTTGTTAGATTTTGTGATATTTATAAAGCCTTGATCCTACCCTGGCTAAATCAGAGATGCTGAAATTATATTGATCCAGGAGTGTTTGTTCATGGGAGTGAGTGGTTGAGGGAGATGTCAAACACAGTTATTGGAGGAGAGCTTTCAAGTGCCTAAGAGAACATGCTGGATATTCCATTTATGTCCACACTTACCTGTGCATGAAATCACCAAGAAAAGGGGGAGAAACAGTGCAGGAGAGAGTGATCGTAAGCCAGAAGCTAAAGGAATCCAAAATGAGCAGGTGCAGTTGGGGAGTGGTAGCAAGTGATGGGTGACTGCTTGAGAGAAAAAGCTCAGGGTTTTTAGCAATGGAGAATGGTATAGAGGCAGTTGGGGGTCAAGGAGGACATGCACTCCATCTCTAGGCCCAGAAGAAGAAGGGGAAACATTGCTGCCATCTGGGAGGGTGGCAGGGGAGCAGTGCTCTTGGGAAGAGCCCCAGGTGGAAGAAACATTCAGAGAAGAGACTGAGGATATAAGAGAATTGCTAAAGGACTGTGAATCCAGAGAGCACAATGAACCCTGGAGGGGTCTTGTGGTGTGAGGATCTTGTGATTGGAAGGTGGATATGGCATGAGGGAGGTGAAGAGCCTGATGGGAAGTCAAGAATAAGAGAAGTGGGGTGACCTGGGAGCCTGGACTTCTTGTGGCCAGTGACACAGGCAAGTGTAAAAGGCAAGGAACAATTAGTCCTAGCGAACACCCTGGACTGAGTTTTGAGTCCTGTCAGCAGATGCAAGGGGGTCTGGAGAAACATGGGATTAGTCCCACTTAGAGCCCCTCTCCAACCCACAGGCTCTTTCTTCAGCCCTGAGGATGGGAAGAAAGATGGTTCAGTGGAGTAGGTCTAAGAGATGTGATAAAGATATTGTCCCACTCTCAGGATGCTCACCTTTAGAGAGAGAGGAAATAGGTGCTCATGCAACGATGCTTCAGTGGACAAACCAGAGCACAGGTCATTGAACAGTTTGCTCTGGGCACATTATAGAAAGCAGAGTGAGCAAGTTGTCAACCTTGCTGTGTGTGGCTGGGCAGCTGTGACTGAGCCCCACCCAGGTGAGTTTTAGCTAATTCCCTAAGCCCTGTTGCTCACCTGGACTGGACACTTGATAGAAATGCAGAAATTACTTCCTAGCTACCCCCTAGCTATACTGAATCAGTATCTGCATATGAACCAGATACCCAGATGATTCATAGGCACAGTCAAGTCTAGAAGCACTGTGAATGCATTTCTTGTTACTAGCAGGGACAAAGCAGGTGCTTCCAAGAAGAAAAGGCCAGTGTCAGAAGCAGCCCCAGGGAAGATGACGTGTTACTCATCAAGCTTAAAATTTCAAGTTCAGTGCATTTTTTTTGAGCCCTGGCAATGTGTTGGATTCATGTGAACTTCATTAAAAAAGAAAACAGAGTTCTAACTTGCATGACTCAAAAAATATTTCATTGTTTCTTTAGTGAGAAATAGATCAGAACAGACAAAGTTGATTATACAGAATAAGGAAAAAACAACTCTGAACTTTTAACTCTAATGAGTTGTCATTAGAATCTTGGAATCATGGAATTCCAGAACGTAGAGCAGTAGTTCTCCATGTTAGCTGTATGTTAGTGTCACCTTGGGAGCTTTCAAAAAGTGAAAACCAACCAACCAAAGTCCCAGTGCTGAGCCCCAGCCCCAGATATTCTGATTGAACTGCTCAGGTTTGAGAGCCTGGAGTTTGGGAGTATTTAAGAACTCTGAGTAATCCTAATGCAGCAAGAGTTGAGCCTTACTGGTAGAAATAGAATGCAAGGCACATGTGCAATTTTAAATGATCTAGTGGCCAAATTAAAAAGATTGAAACAAAATATAATTTTAGTAATATGTCTTACTTAACCCAATATGTCCAAAATATTATTTTAACATGTAATCAGTTTAAAACAGTAATAATGAGATAGATTGTATTTCTTGGTAAAGCTTCTGAGTCTGTTGTGTGTTTGCATTTATAGCACATCTCAGTTCAGATTAGCTGCATTTTAAGAATTCAGTCCTAGAGACCTGTGATTAATGGCTTTTGTGTTGGACAGTGCAGCTTCAAGGAAAGACAGTAGTGCCTGACCATGAAAGTTAGATTTCCATCTCTGGAAAACAAAATGAGTACCCATTTAACATAGATGTGATGGCTCAGGAGACCATGAGGTATAATTCTGTGTTATTTCCCGTTTGTCAACAGCCTCTTAAGAATCACTGCAGAAGTCACTGAGGAGGCAGAACTTAGAAACTTTGCAAAGTTTCTTCCATAAAGGGAAATGTTGTCTGGGATTTAAGTGATATATACCAATCCTTCCATGATTCTATATTAAGGTTCACAAATGAATATTTTGCTGAGTTTTTCAGCAGCTATGATACTGGGAAATACTGAGCTTCTACTGATTTTGATCTAAAAAAAAAAAAAAAGAATATAGTCATTGACTACATTTTCTTTTCCTCTCCTGGAATCAACCAGTGTTAAGGACAAACATCTTTCGGGATTTTTATATCTGCATAGCTGTGTCAGTGCTGGAATCAGGGATGTGGAACGATAAAATCATGAGGCTTGGCATTCCTGGCCCTATCCTCCTCTTCAGAAAAGAAATCTTACACACTGCCATACCAGCTGTTGAATACAATAAATATCTTCCTAGTGTTAGCATTAGATTGGATTCCTAGGGTCTGATTTTTACCATGGGATTGTTTTTCCCTAAAGAAAGTAGAGAAATCACTTAGCCATTGGCATATGTTAAACCTTAACCAGATCATGTAGCTCTTCTGCACCTGAGGCAAGTTAAGCAGAAAGTGTTAGTGACATGTGCTGAGAACTAGGTTAAACACATTTCTCAGGACAGATCACAATAATTTCCTGATGCAGACAGGGTAGAATAGAGACACTCAGGAAGGTTGGTCATTCCCCCAACCCTGTCCCCTATCTGTCCAAGTGCTTCTGTTCATATTAAGGCCCCTTTTCACTTTTCACTAAAGTATCTTTGCTTCCATCAAAGATACTTCCTTCCCAAAGCTGACAAAGGTTTTAAAAAAGAAGACACCGAGATGGACAAAATTGATCTTTGGGCCATGTAGCCCCTCTGTTTTTTGCCCTTCCCTCACCTTTGCCTGGAATATTCCCTTCTCTTCTGAAGATCTTGGAGTATTGTGTCTGCTGTCAAAACCCTTCTCAGTAGAGAGTTGTGAGCTTATTCACACCATAGAGTAGCCTGTTAACAATAAGGCATACATGACACATAGCTTGTCTCTCTCTCATCAGTTCAGTTCAGTCGCTCAGTCGTGTCTGACTCTTTGCGACCCCATGAATTGCAGCACGCCAGGCCTCCCTGTCCATCACCAACTCTCAGAGTTCACCCAAACCCATGTCCATCGAGTCAGTGATGCCATCCAGCCACCTCATCCTCTGTCATCCCCTTCTCCTCCTGCCCCCATTCCCTCCCAGCATCACAGTCTTTTCCAATGAGTCAACTCTTCACATGAGGTGGCCAAAGTACTGGAGTTTCAGCTTCAGCATCATTCCCTCCAAAGAAATCCCAGGGTTGATCTTCAGAATGGACTGGTTGGATCTCCTTGCAGTCCAAGGGACTCTCAAGAGTCTTCTCCAACACCACAGTTCAAAAGCATCAATTCTTCGGTGCTCAGCTTTCTTCATTGTCCAACTCTCACATCCATACACGACCACTGGAAAAACCATAGCCTTGACTAGACGGACCTTAGTCGGCAAAGTAATGTCTCTGCTTTAGAATATACTATCTAGGTTGGTCATAACTTTCCTT
>SJYX01021565.1:73428-106107 GCA_006410675.1 Oreotragus oreotragus | reverse complement strand
GTCATCTGCATATCTGAGGTTATTGATATTTCTCCTGGCAATCTTGATTCCAGCTTGTGATTCTTCCAGCCCAGTGTTTCTCATGATGTACTCTGCATATAAGTTGAATAAACAGGGTGACAATATACAGCCCTGACGTACTCCTTTTCCTATTCGGAACCAGTCCATGTCCAGTTCTAACTGTTGCTTCCTGGCCTGCATACAGATTTCTCAAGAGGCAGGTCAGGTGGTCTGGTATTCCCATCTCTTTCAGAATTTTCCACAGTTTATTGTGATCCACACAGTCAAAGTCTTTGGCATAGTCAATAAAGCAGAAATAGATGTTTTTCTGGAAATCTCTTGCTTTTTCCATGATCCAGTGAATGTTGGCAATTTGATCTCTGGTTCCTCTGCCTTTTCTAAAACCAGCTTGAACATCTGGAAGTTTACGGTTCACGTATTGCTGAAGCCTGGCTTGGAGAATTTGGAGCATTACTTTACTAGCATGTGAGATGAGTGCAATTGTGCGGTAGTTTGAGCATTCTTTGGCATTGCAGTAATAAAGGACTACCTGAAGAATATCAGGCATTGGCTAGGTAGTTGGGAATTTTTAAAAGATGGGTAGAAGATTAGAACTAATGGCCCCTGAAATAGTACTGTGTCTATCAAATGTCTATCAAGAATTCCGGAAAGGATGAAATTGGAGAGTCCTCAAGAAAGTATATCTTCCCAGGTGGTGCAGTGGTAAAGAATCTGCCTGCCAGTGCAGGAGACTCAGGAGATGTGGGTTTGATCCCAGGGAAGATCCCCTGAAGTAGGAAACGGCAATCCACTCCAGTATTCCTGCCTGAAAAAGACAGAGCCTGGCGGGCTACAGTACAGGACTAAGCGACTCAGCGGAAACAAGTATGAACCTGCAATAATGATAGGTTGCCACCAGGGGGCACTTCAGTGCCTTGATTGCGGGGCCAAACTATCAGACTTAACCACAGAGAATAAGCTAATTTTTACTTTTAAAAACATGTAGAATTTAAATAATATTACCAAAATTAGGTTTAAATATGATTCATATGAATAAGTTCTCGTACAAATCAAAACCTAAGGAAAAATTTGCTACCTGCCTCACTACCCTTAGGTTGCTTTCATCATCCAGGGTAATCCTGTTTATAGCACCGGATGTCATGACTACAGTGCTGCTGACTCACACTGATTTCTTATTTGGGAACCATACTCTTTTATTAGGACGAGGGAGAATATTTAAAAAGATTTTCACAATTTCAACAGCCCCGAAATATTCTGTACCCTCCTCTTTTCCTGATCTACTGCTATATGGAATGGAAGGGGCAGTTTTCTGTGTTAAAAATGTGGGGATTATTTTCTAAATGTAACTGTGGAGAACAGTCACATGGTTTTTTTTTTTTTTTTTTTTTTAAAATGAGGTAATCTTAGCTGATATCTGCAAGGTGTTGTAAGAACTTTTCAGGCCAAATTACTTTAAAATCACGCATTAAGAAGAGTGTGACGATTGTTAAGACAAAATGCATGTGACTTAATCTGTCTGAAACCTTGCAGTGTTCCCCTTGATTAGAGATGAGGCATAAGTGTTTTCTACTATGAATGAGTGTGGGACACACATAGTGAATTAATTTAAATGGATGCTGAAAGATAGTGAAAACATAAAGAAACCTTAAGGTTTTGATTCAGGAGGTTGCTCTTAATCTGGTTAGGTAGTAGCGAGCCAGTGAAGGTTTTTGAGTGAGGAGGATGATATTCTTGGAGTGTACTTTAGTGGCAAAGAAAGTGAAAAGAAGGAAAGAAAGCTGAACAGCTCGGTGAAAGTCTTTAGGGCTAGGTAATAGATCAAATGTGGAGACTAAAGAAGGAGGAATTAAAGATGACTTAGATGTTGAGCACAGGAGAATGATAGCACCCTGAAAGAACAGGGAAGCCAAAAGTCGTTGAACAGAAGTTAACTTGACCTTGAACATGTAGAGTTTGAGAATCAAATAACATTCTCATGTGAAGGACTATTTTCATATAACAATAACAATACCATTAATTGCACTTGACACAAGTATTTTAAGGGCTTTGCTGGCAGCCCAGTGATAAAGAATCAGCCTGCCAATACAGGAGATGCAAGCAACATGGGTTCAGTCCCTGGGTCAGGAAAATCCCCTGGAGAAAGAAATGGCAATCCACTTTTGCCTGGAAAATCCCATGGACTGAGGAGCTACAGTCCATGGGGTCACAGAAGAATCTAACACAACTTAGCCACTGAAAAACAACAACAGAGTATTTTAAATGGGTCTCCAAGATAGAGGCTGACACTGGTTATCTTTAGGTCCTGGAGGAAGAATCTCTGGGCTGAGGGAAATAGATCCTGGGCTTACTCATCAGTTGGGGCAAAGGAGAGAAAGCATTCAAAAGTAGCAAAGGGCACAGAAGTAATGTAACAGGAGGTTACTCCAAAAAGCACAGCAGCTTGGAGATGATGACTTTCCTGTGGACAAGCACTTGGATTTTCGAGTAGGACTGGCTGAGTTCAAATTTAGATTCCATAATATAACTAGCAAGATTATCTTGGCATCTTACCCTTTGGGTGCCTCTGTTTCCCCATGTGTGTAAATGGGGCAATTAAAAGTATCTGCTCTAAAAAAAAAATAAATAAATGAAAATAAAAGTATCTGCTCTTAGGGTTGGTGTGAGGATTAAATAAGATGATGCTTGAAAGCACGGAGAGCAATGCCTGGAATACAGCAGAAATTCAAAAGCTAATGGCGCCAGGGGCTACAGAGGACTCCAGGCTAATGGGGAGAAGACAAAGCCCATTCTTTTCTTTTGGCAAAGGGGAGGTAAGGAATGACATTTTGGAGGAAAGTTTTCTTAGAGTGGTGGTAGGAGAGGACAAAGTTTGTGTTTAGAATGTTAAATTTCAGCTACAATGTCCAGTAACAGTAATAGCAACAACAATGGGAAAAATAACATTTAATTTTTTCAAAGTTGCCTTCTGATGGGATTTGTTATAGGAGAATTGTTTTCAGAATTTCTCACGCACATGAATTGAGGCTGATAAAAAATAACTATGAAAAGTAGATATTCAACATTTATGACACTGTAGTATGTTTGCTTTCTCTCAGAAAAAAAATATTAACAGTATAATGTGCCAAAGAAAAAAATATGCAAGAAGGAAGGTAAAGTGGTTGTCTGAGGAGGCCTTACAAATAGCTGAGAAGAGAAGAGAAACAAAAGACAAGGGAGAAAGGGAAAGACACACCCAATTGAATGGAGAGTTCCAGAGAAGAGCAAAGAGAGAAAAGAAAGCCTTCTTATGTAAACAATTCAAAGAAATCAAGGAAAACAATATAATGGGAAAGACTAGAGATCTCTTCAAGGAAATTAGAGATATCAAGGAACATTTCATGCCAGGATGAACACAATAAAGGACAGAAATGGTAAGGACCTGATCAAAGCAGAAGAGATGAAGAAAAGTGGCAACAACACACAGAAGAAATATACAAAAAAGGTGTTAATGACCTGGATAACCATGATGGTGTGATCACTCACCTAGAGTCAGACATCCTGGAGTGTGAAGTCAAGTGGGCCTTAGGAAGCATTACTACGGACAGGGCTAGTAGAGATGATGGAATTCCAGCTGAGCTATTTCAAATCCTAAAAGATGATGCCATTAAAGTGCTGTACTCAATATGCCAGGAAATTTGGAATATTCAGCAATGGGCACAGGACTGGATAAGGTCAATTTTCATTCCAGTCCCCAAGAAGGACAATGCCAAAGAATGGTTAAAATATCATAAAATTGTGCTCATTTTGCATGCTACTAAGACAATGATTGTGGCAAATAGACAGGGAAACAGTGGCTGACTTTATTTTTCTGGGCTCCAAAATCACTGCAGATGGTGATTGCAGCCATGAAATTAAAAGACGCTTACTCCTTGGAAGGAAAGTTATGACTAATCTAGACAGCATATTAAAAAGCAGAGACATTACTTTGCCAACAAAGTTCCATCTATCTAGTCAAGGCAATGGTTTTTCCAGTGGTCATGTATGGATGTGAGAATTGGACTGTGAAGAAAGCTGAGCGCCAAAGAATTGATGCTTTTGAACTGTGGTGTCGGAGGAGACTCTTGAGAGTCCCTTGGACCGCAAGGAGATCCACCCAGTCCATTCTCAAGGAGATCAGTCCTGGGTGTTCATTGGAAGGACTGATGTTGAAGCTGAAACTCTAATACTTTGGCCACCTCATGTGAAGAGCTGACTCATTTGAAAAGACCCTGATGCTGGGAAAGATTGAGGGCAGGAGGAGAAGGGGGATGACAGGGGATGAGATGGCTGGATGGCATCACTGACTCGATGGACATGGGTTTGGGTGAACTCTGGGAGGTGGTGATGGACAGGGAGGTCTGGTGTGCTGCGGTTCATGGAGTCACAAAGAGTCGGATACGACTGAGCGACTGAACTGAACTGTAGACAATGCTCAAAATCCTTCAAGCTAGGCTTCAGCAGTACATGAACTGAGAACTTCCAAATGTACAAGCTGGATTTAGAAAATACAGAGGAGCCAGAGATCAAATTGCCAGCATTCATTGGATCATAGAAAAGCAAAGGAATTCCAGAAAGACATCCCTTCTGCTTTACTGACTATGCGACTGCCTTTGACTGTGTGGATCACAGCAAAATGTGGAAAATTCTTGAATACCAGACCACATTACCTGTCTCCTGGAAACCTGTATGCAGATCAAGAAGCAACAGTTAGAACTAGGCATGGAACTGATTCAAAATTGGGAAAGGAGTTCTTCAAGACTGTATGTTGTCTGCTTATTTAACTTCTATGCAAAGTCCATCATGCAAAATGCTGAACTGGATGAATCACAAGCTAGAACCAAGATTGCCAGGAGAAATAACAACAACCTCTGATATGTAGATGATACCACTCTAATGGCAGAAAGTAAAGAGGAACTAAAGAGCCTCTTAATAAGGGTGAAAGAGGAGAGTGAAAAAGCTGGCTTGAAGTTTGGCATTCAAAAAACTAGGATCATGGCATCCAGTTGGATCACTTCATGGCAAATAAATGGGAAAAAAGTGGAAACTGTGGCAGAGTTTCTTTTTTTGGGTTCCAAAATCCCTGTGGACGGTGACTGCAGTCACAAAATTAAAAGATGTTTGCTTCTTGAAAGGAAAACTATGACACACCTAGACAGTGTTTTATTTTATTTTTTTTTAATCTCAGTTTTATTTATTTTTTACTTTACAATATTGTATTGGTTTTGCCATACATTGACATGAATCCACCATGGGTGTACATGTGTTCCCTATCCTGAACCCCCTCCCACCTCCCTCCTCATCCCATCCCTCTGGATCCTCCCAGTGCACCAGCCCGAGCACCCTGTATCATGCATCGAACCTGGACTGGTGATTTGTTTCACATGTGATAATTTACATGTTTCAACAGTGTTTTAAAAGGCAGAGATATCTCTTTGCAGACAAAGGTCCATATAGTCAAAGCTATGGTTTTTCCAGTAGTCATGTATGGATGTGAGAGTCAGACCATAAAGAAGGCTGAGTGCTGAAGAATTGATGGTTTTGAACTGTGGTGTTGAAGACTCTTGAGAGTCCCTTGAACTGCAAAGAGATTAAACCAATCAATACTAAAGGAAATCAACCCTGANAGTCAAAGCTATGGTTTTTCCAGTAGTCATGTATGGATGTGAGAGTCAGACCATAAAGAAGGCTGAGTGCTGAAGAATTGATGGTTTTGAACTGTGGTGTTGAAGACTCTTGAGAGTCCCTTGAACTGCAAAGAGATTAAACCAATCAATACTAAAGGAAATCAACCCTGAATATTCATTCAAAGGACTGATACAGAATCTACAATACTTTGGCCACCTGATGCAAAGAGCTAACTCATTTAAAAAGACCCTGATGCTAGCCAAGATTGAAGGCAGAAGGAGAAAGGGGCAAGAGGGGATGAGATGGTTTGATGGCATCATCGACACAATGAACATGAGTTTGAGCAAACTCTGGGAGATAATGAAGGACGGGGAAGCCTGGTATGGTGCAGTCCATGGGGTTGCCAATAGTTGAACACAAGTTAGGGACTGAACAACAACAATGTGCCAAAAGAAAATAATCTAATTATCTTGTTCATTGCTGAATAGCATATTATCACACCTGGGAACTGTATTGGTGAATATTTAAAAATGTATTCTTAATACACAGTTTCTAAAACACTGTGTTCTCTGAGATTAGAATACTTTCCCTGGAACTTACACTAGGTATAGACAAGTGATTTAATTGAATTTTTTTTTAACAGATACTTTTTTTTAGGGGGAGACTTAGTCTTTAAATTCTATTTGGCTCCATGTTAGTATCAAAATTTGGTTTCTTGGTGTATGAACATTTACTACTTACAGATTTCAAGACTTGCTTCATTTAGCAAATGTAAAATTAGAAAAATAACACAACCACACTTTTAGTGAATACCAAAAACTAGTTATACTACAATAAACCACTATAAACAATTTGGAATATTTCTTTCAGACTTTTAAACATATATTTCTTTTTATATACATATATATATGTATATATATATGTATATATTCCATATATGCAATGTTGGCCCTGCTCTTTAATATAAAATTATGAATAAGTTTTAGTTGCTTATATAAGTTGCCTGGTCCCTGATGGCTCAGTGATAAAGAATCCTACCATGAAGGTAATAAGGGTTTGATCCCTGGATCAGGAAGATCCCCTGGAGAAGGAGATGCAATCCACTCCAGTATTCTTGCCTGGAGCATCCCATGGACAGAGGAGCCTGGTGGGCTACAGTCCATGGGGTTGCAAAGCGTCGGACATGACTTAGCAGCTAAACAACAGTATTGTCACCAAAACCATTGCTTTAATTATTGTATAACAATTTATCAAGTGTATATACTATGATTTACTACATTATTCTCCTCTAGCTGGACATTAATAGTTTTTATTTCCATTTTTACTGTTAAAAATTATAGTATTTAACATATTTAAAGATGTAGCTTTTTCATATTTAATATTTTTCCTTTTTCTTGGAAGTTGAACTCTGGATCAAAAAGCACATACATTTACATAGCATTTGGTATATGCTGCCATATCCTTCCCCAAAGCATACACACGTGTGTGTAGAGAGGGGTGGGTAGATGGGTGAGTATGTATAATTTGATTAATAGAAAAAGATGCCTTGGTTTAGTTTGTAATTCTGATTGCCTGTGAGTTTGAAGCCTTTCCTAATTGTGTGCCTCTAAGGTTATTTGTTTGTTCAATGCTTTTGTGTTGTTGGTCTCATTTCTAGGAAAGTGATTTTTTTTTTATTAAAGTTGATTTAAGGCAAATAGTTACAATAAAATTAGGTTGTTTATAGCTTTCTAATATTCCTTAGATCCAACCACCAAAATACAGATGGCAATCTAGAGCTATGCTTTTTACATGTAACCACAATATCAATGAGCTTTCAGTTCAGTTCAGTTCAGTCGCTCAGTCGTGTCCTACTCTTTGCGACCCCATGAATCGCAGCATGCCAGGCCTCCCTATCCATCACCATCTCCTGGAGTTCACTCAGACTCACGTCCATTGAGTCTGTGATGCCATCCAGCCGTCTCATCCTCGGTCGTCTCCTTCTCCTCCTGCCCCCAATCCCTCCCAGCATCAGAGTCTTTTCCAATGAGTCAACTCTTCACATGAGGTGGCCAAAGTACTGGAGTTTCAGCTTTAGCATCTTTCCTTCCAAAGAAATCCCAGGGCTGATCTCCTTCAGAATGGACTGGTTGGATCTCCTTGCAGTCCAAGGGACTCTCAAGAGTCTTCTCCAACACCACAGTTCAAAAGCATCGATTCTTCGGCGCTCAGCTTTCTTCACAGTCCAACTTTCACATCCATACATGACCACAGGAAAAACCATAGCCTTGACTAGGCGGACCTTAGTCGGCAAAGCTGATCTCCTTCAGAATGGACTGGTTGGATCTCCTTGCAGTCCAAGGGACTCTCAAGAGTCTTCTCCAACACCACAGTTCAAAAGCATCGATTCTTCAGCGCTCAGCTTTCTTCACAGTCCAACTTTCACATCCATACCAGGTCTAAATAACGTTTGTACTGAATCAGAATAAGCCACCTGAAATTATTCCCTCAAAAAAAGCTTCAGAAGTCCTTGGAAAGAAAGATATGTTTATGAAGCAAAGTGTGATATAATATATGAGTGGCTCAAACAACTTATAGAAAACACTGGGACAATTTAAAAGCTTTTCTTAAAATTAATCAGGTTTTGACAGACTAATGAAAATCTAAATGCTTTGGCATCTCATGCTACAAAATCAGTTATCTCTTTCTTCTGTGTAAACTGTACCTTTTCCCCATCAAAAATACAGAGAGGGATAAATGGTGGGTCTAGGGGATGGAAAATGACAAAGGAGTGGCCTCTGTATTCTAGTGTTTGCTCCCTGTTGCCTTTGACTCATTTATTATGTCCCTCTTGCCTTGGTGTGTTAATCAGTCTGCAAAGAGCAGAAATCGATTCTAGCAAAAAAGCAGGACAAGGGAGAAAGGAGATTTCTTGGCGGTTTAGGAGGATATCTCATGGACTCCGAGGGGGGATGGGACTAGACCTCAGGGAGAGACTCAGGCTCAGGGCTCTGTGGGAAGACCTCCTCTCCCCCAATCCCTATCTCAGCTTCTCTCTCAGTGCCACCTTTTTTCTTTTCCTAATGGTCCTTCAGTCATGGATCCAAAATCCCTAGGAAAGGAGCTAGTTGGCTAGTTTTAGTAGACTGTCTTGCCCTAATCATGTGCCAGTTGATTACAGCTGTAAGGGTGAAACCAGGGTACAGAGACATGGCATTTTCTGCCCTGACTATATGGGTGTCGAGTGAGGCAGCTGGAGCAGTTTCTAGAAAAGAGATGCAGGGTGAAAAATTAGTGTACCTGCTGTTCCTGCTCCCCTATTTTCCTTTCTGTCAGCTAACTGCAACTTGAACTTTGCACAAACTCTTGGTTTATTCTATCTAACTTGTCTGTTCCTCAAGTGGGCTATATGGTAGGACTTCTAACAATATACATGTGTGCTTATGACATGGAATTTTCTTTCTGTACATTTCTCTCTGTTTATTAATATAATAAATGTTTTATAAATGCCTATGTATCTATCTTATATGTGTATAGATAAAGAACTATTTATTTCCTCAATTGTGCCTGTGAGAAATATCTCAAAAAAAAAAAATAATGTACTTTTGTTAAAAAAATTCCTAGAAGTAGTTAGCTAAACAAAGATAGACAATTTCTCTATTGTATGACTTCTCAGAGTTTAATTAGTGTCCTGCATACCAATAGGAGAGAGAGAGAGAGAACATTAGTTTCCTAAATTTACTGAAATATACATATATATGTGTGTGTGTGTGTGTGTGTGCATAAGATTTGAGGAATATATGTAAATACCTTGTACATTATCTAGAATGCAGTTTGAGAAATGCTGGCTTGGTTTCTAAAATAAATATGGATTTTCTTTTAGAAAAGGGAAAAAACAAAGAGTAGGTATTTTGTTANTATATATATGTGTGTGTGTGTGTGTGTGCATAAGATTTGAGGAATATATGTAAATACCTTGTACATTATCTAGAATGCAGTTTGAGAAATGCTGGCTTGGTTTCTAAAATAAATATGGATTTTCTTTTAGAAAAGGGAAAAAACAAAGAGTAGGTATTTTGTTAATATAAAAAGAGATGCTGATTTGTTAATATAAAAGTTGAAGGGGAGAGGTATCGGAGGAAATGTGTACCTTTGGGGAAAAAAGTCAACCAGAGGGAACAGCTAGCTGAGTTCCAGTCCTTAATGTTTTCCATTGACTTGTAAAGACCTCAGGTGAACTGTGAGCTGTACTTCCTCCAGCATAAAACATTAGATGAGAACGCTGCTTTTCTGGACACCAAGTGTATTTTTCATTCTGTTTGTAATGACTTACGAAACATTGTGCCGTGAAATTTAAGCCCTCTTTGAAATATGTTTCTCTGTAAGTTTAGGGTCCAAATATTGTTCAGAAGCAACAGTAGTTTTATCGACTCTTTCAGTTGAATTGGTTGTATTGTTATAACTGGTAACTAGATCTTTTGACCTCCTCCTCTCTCTCTCTTTCTGTGTTCTTCAGTTTAGTTCAGTCGCTCAGTCATGTCCGACTCTTTGTGACCCCATGAATCGCAGTATGCCAGGCCTCCCTGTCCATCACCAACTCCCGGAGTTCACTCAGACTCACGTCCATCGAGTCTGTGATGCCATCCAGCCATCTCATCCTCGGGTGTCCCCTTCTCCTCCTGCCCCCAATCCCTCCCAGCATCAGAGTCTTTTCCAATGAGTCAACTCTTCACATGAGGTGGCCAAAGTATTGGAGTTTCAGCTTCAGCATCATTCCTTCCAAAGAAATCCCAGGGCTATCTCCTTCAGAATGGACTGGTTGGATCTCCTTGCAGTCCAAGGGACTCTCAAGAGTCTTCTCCAACACCACAGTTCAAAAGCATCAATTCTTCGGTGCTCAGCCTTCTTCACAGTCCAACTCTCCCATCCATACATGACCACAGGAAATACCATAGCCTTGACTAGACGGACCTTAGTCGGCAAAGTAATGTCTCTGCTTTTGAATATGCTATCTAGGTTGCTCATTACTTTTCTTCCAAGGAGTGTCTTTTAATTTCATGGCTGCAGTCACCATCTGCAGTGATTTTGGAGCCCCCCAAAATAAAGTCTGACACTGTTTCCACTGTTTCCCCATCTATTTCCCATGAAGTGATGGGACCGGATGCCATGATCTTCGTTTTCTGAATGTTGAGCTTTAAGCCAACTTTTCAGTCTCCACTTTCACTTTCATCAAGAGGCTCTTTAGTTCCTCTTCACTTTCTGCCATAAGGGTGGTGTCATCTGCATATCTGAGGTTTGATATTTCTCCTGGCAGTCTTGATTCCAGCTTGTGTTTCTTCCAGCCCAGCGTTTCTCATGATGTACTCTGCATATAAGTTAAATAAGCAGGGTGACAATATACAGCCTTGACATACTCCTTTTCCTATTTGTGTTCCTATCTGTGTTCTTACCTGTGTCAAATTCTTTCCTTTCACATGAAAGGAAGGAGCCTTTTTTAGAGGCTACTCCTTTCACAATAAATTCCAGACAAAAATTGAAGCTATTGTTTGTAACTTTCTGTGAGGCCAGCTAACAATGGATATATAGGACTTTTAGGAATATTTATCACACCTTAAAAGTTAGTCTAACTTCACATACAATCATTTCTTCAACCACTGTTTATAGTGTACTTATTATGGGCCTGGCTTTGTTCTAGGCGCTGGGGCTACATGGAGCAATGAACAAGGTCGATGAAACCCTACCCTCACGGAACTTCTGCACGCATGTGTGTATAGAGTGAGTACAAGTTAACAAGCAAGCGGACAATATTGCATCAAATAGCTGAGTGCTAAGAAGGAACACAAAGCAGGATAAAAGATAAAAAACTGACTAAAGGTGCTATTTGGAATAGGATGACAGGGAAGGTCTCTCTATTTAATTAACATCTAAGCAGAGGCTGGGACTAAGAGGAGGAGTCAGTCACAAGGCTAGGTAAAGGAAGAGAGTTCCAGGCATCTGGGAAACAAGTGCAAAGGTCCTGAGGTGGACACTGCTGAGTGTCTCCCAGGAGCAAGAAGAGGCCACAGTGCCAAGAGCCAGGTGACCAGAGGAAAGAGACGTGGGAATTGGGGCATGTGTGTGTGTCTTGGGGGTAGGGTCTGATCATGAAGAACGCTGTAGGCCATAGGAATCATTTATTTTATTCTAAGTGTGACAAGACATACATAATGACTCTAAAACATCAAGAACAATATCATACACATTCTTTTATTACCCTTTCTTCCTTCAATCACTGTAGCCAAAAATTTCTTACACGAAAGGGAGAAGAAACACATGAACCATCTGGCAAGCACAGTGGGATTCGGGCCACCAGAAAATGGCAGCTCTGCAAGTGTGAGAACCGCAACGAATGGGGGACTTCCTAAACACACAGGCATAGCTGCTGCTTGCAGTTCAGTTTGTTGTCCATAACTATCGCTGTTAATACAACCCATTAACTTGGTGACAGGGTGAAGAAAGGCAAATTGCACCAGGTTGGAACTGCCTAAGGATGAGTCAGAACTGCTCTGTTCCTACCTGCACGCCTGCAATGAATGGAGAGCTATTTGTAGGCACAGAGAGGGCTTTCCTGGCACAAGCTGGGAAAGAGCATAAGTCAAGTGACACTCAAAACTTACTGGTGTCAGGAGCAGAGAGAACTTTTTCTGTACTCTCAGAAATCCACTTAAGATGTACAATAAGTCCCCTACATTATTTAGCGAATTAAGAGTTCACTGTTATACATAATTCTATTTCATGAAATGGCCTTAGAAAACATATTTTCCCTGTACTTATCATCATGAAAGCAGCAGTACTAATAATTTATTGAACACTCTGTGCCATGTGTCATGATTAGCAAGTCCATAATCTTCCAAGGCTCAGTTTCTTCAATTATAAAATAGAGCCAATACCATGTTGTATTAGAATGTAAAGGGCCCAGCAAAGAACTTGGCATTCAGAAAGCACTTGAGAAATGCAGTAGACCTTGGGAAACAGTAAATAGGAACTGAGCCTCCTAGAATTATCACTTGAAGATTGGTTGAACTTGAGGGTAGTTTTTATATACTGCTTGTATTAAAGCTGGCTTAAAGCTCAACATTCAGAAAATGAAGATCCTGGCATCTGGTCCCATCACTTCATGGGAAATAGATGGGGAAACAGTGGAGACAGTGTCAGACTTTATTTTTGGGGGCTCCAAAATCACTGCAGATGGTGACTGAAGCCATGAAATTAAAAGATGCTTACTCCTTGGAAGAAAAGTTATGACCAACATAGATAGCATATTCAAAAGCAGAGATATCACTTTGCCAACAAAGGCCCGTCTAGTCAAGGCTATGGATTTTCCAGTAGTAATGTATGGATGTGAGAGCTGGACTGTGAAGAAGGCTGAGCGCCAAAGAATTGATGCTTTTGAACTATGGTGTTGGAGAAGACTCTTGAGAATCCCTAGGACTGCAAGGAGATCCAACCAGTCCATTCTGAAGGAGATCAGCCCTGGGATTTCTTTGGAAGGAATGATGCTAAAGCTGAAACTCTAGTACTTTGGCCACCTCATGCAAAGAGTTGACTCATTGGAAAAGACTCTGATGCTGGGAGGAATTGGTGGCTGGAGGAGAAGGGGACGACAGAGGATGAGATGGCTGGATGGTATCACCTACTCGATGGATGTAAGTCTGAGTGAACTCTGGGAGTTGGTGATGGACAGGGGGCCTGGTGTGCTGCAATTCATGGGGTGTTGCAGAGTCGGACATGACTAAGTGACTGAACTGAACTGTATTTGAAAAGTTGAAATTTAGCTATAAAATGTGTATAGTTCCTCATTCATGCTTCCAACTAAACATTCATTTCTATCCTCATTCCAATATCTTGCCCAGTTATAGGAAGACAGAGAAGCTTAAGATTTGCTAAATACCTACCATGGATGAGGAGTTTTACATTATCATCTCATTTGATCATTTGATTCTCATGGCATTGTAAGGAGAGCATTATTATCCTCACCCAAGAGTGGAGAAAGCAAAGCTCCTGAAAAACTAAGAATTAAGAATTTACCAGAGGATAAAATGCCAGAGATGGAGTTTCAACCTAGATCTTCTTGAATCCCAAACCTGAATTCCTTCCAGGACCCTGGGTAGTCTCCTGAGAACACATTACCATTAGCAACTACTCAGTGTTACACTAGAAGAATTCTCTGTAAACAAAACATGGGGGTGTGGAGCCAGGGGGTTGACCCTTCTGGCCTAGTCTCTGAATCTCACTGGATTCTGTGAATAATTAGTGTCTCAGAAATGAGGCCAGGTTTGCTGTTGATGATTAAGTATAAATCTGTTCTTGGGAAACACTGGAGAAAGATACTTCTAACCTGTTTTTTTTTAAAATCAATTCCCCTTCCTGGCAGTCTGGTCCAGAACCCTGCAGTCCCTACAGATGTCCTCATTTTGTGCCTCAATCCCCTTCAGGAGGGAGCCACCACCACTCCTTAACAGCCCAGCCCAGACATGAAGATGATCTTCAGTCCTGCTATAGACATCTCTTGTATAGAATAAATAGCTCTAGTTCTTTTAAATTTCTCATAAGACCTATCTTCTTAGCCTTTCAATAATTTTCATAACTTTTTTTTGGACACTTTTCAAACTTTCCTTGCTTAAATTACTGATTTCAAAATTGGACATTTAATTCTAATAGAACTTTGATAAAAATGAACTAAAGGATCTATCCCCTAGTCCAATAATGTCCATGCTTATGCTGAGCACTATTGAGTTTTTTCCCTCAAGTGGAGAAATGCCAACTTTGGAAGAAAGCGTTGAAGTAGGAAATCAGGGATTTTTAACAGCATTTCATAGAGTTAAAGATATTGCTAAGGTGATGGTCAACACCTCTACTTACCCATTTTAATTCTAAGAAGGAACATAAAAATGAGTGATTTTTTAATTTATGTGTTTATTAGCATCAAGAACTTACAAGGATGTCAAACAAATGAATCAATTAAATGAACCTTACTACTATTTCTGGTCCAAGAAGAGCAAAATCTTTAGTTAATAAAACAATTTGAGAGGGACCCACAGGAAATCGCAAATAAGCTAAGATAAAGACTGTATAGCACAAGTTTTTTTTAAGTTTTTTAAAAAGTACCTAGATCTGGGTTTTTTAATTTTGGGGGAGTTAAAAGGGAATACTTGGAATAAAGGAATAAGCTGCTTATTTATGAAATACCTACCTATATTTAGCCACAGGGAAATATGCTTACAGTTTGATATTTGAAGGTTTAGTATTTGATTGGGTTAATTGCTTTGAGGTTATTATCATCATTTCATTAACATTTTCTTTCAGCTTATGGATTAGAAGATTTTTCAAAATTCTTAAACATGTGATGTTTTTGTTGCATCTTTGATCTGTATTTTTTTCCTTTGAAAGTATATTTTCAGTTTCTTGGAGCCAGTGAAAAATAAAATGCAATTTACAGAAATATGTTATCTACCAAATTGATCATAATAAGCATACAGATCTGGCTGTAGACCCTATCTCCCACACTGACCAGCACTGTGACCTTGAGAAGATGATTAAAACTCTGTTCCTTCAATTTTTTTGTGAGCATGAATGTATGTGAAGTTCTTAGTATAGTCTTGGAACATCTTAACATCTCAAAAATAATATTCTTGTATTTGTTCAGTTAGTTAATTTGAATTCTAATCCTTCAAAATATTAGTCATCTCACTATTTTAACAATTTTGTAAGAACATGAAATGTCAAATTAACAACCCTTTGAAATACAGTTAAAATATTGCTTCTTACAAAATTGAACTATGTTCTTGCTTTTTTCTGGCTATATTTGAAAAATATTATTTCTTTTTGAACTATCATTAACTTGTGACACTTCCTCTCTTAGGACATTTATGTGTGCTTTATGTCTGTATATGCTTTTTGCCAACCAGCATGTCTTAATTTTCATCTATAACATAATCATCCCCTAATCCTCTAATCATATGTAGGGGTTCTCTGGTAGCTCAGCTGGTAAAGAATCCACCTGCAACGTAGGAGATCCCTGTTCAATTCCTGGGTCAGGAAGATCCCCTGGAGAAGGGAATGGCTACCGCTCCAGTATTCTGGCCTGGAGAATTCCACTGACAGAGGAGCCTGGCAGCCTACAGTCCGTGGCCTCACAAGGAGTCAGACATGACTGAGCAATTTTCACTTTTTCGATCATATGTGTACCTCTTCTTTGCCTGTGGTTCCAGGATAGTTGTTTGTTAAATAAGAACTTCTCCTGATTTTATATACCCATAGAATATAATTTTTTTCTCTCATAGAATTTTTTCTCTGACAATTTTCCTAAGCCAACTGAAAACTTAGGAAATATTAAGTTTCTGGCTAATAAAAACATAGAAGTGGACAGTTAATACCAATTTTCCATTTTTCTCTACTAGTGGAAACAAAAATGATCAAACTCTATGGTAAACTGTTTCTTTGGTGGTCAACAGTGAACCAGGATTCCTGGTTCTGGACTTGGCTGTGAAACTGACCAAGCTGACCCCGGACTCAAGTCAAGGGACCATTTTTGGACAATGGGACATTAGCAAGTACAATGCAAGTGGAAGCTTGATAAATGCTGTCATACTTGGGTTTGTTTTCTCGGAATACTTGCTCTTGGAACCTAGCTGCCATGTTGTGAAAAAGCCCAAGAAGCCACAGGGACAGGCTTTGGGAGGAAAGGAATGAGGTTTCTGGCCGACAGCCCTAGCTGAGATCCCAGCTTACAGCCAGCACTAACTTGACAGCCTTGCGAGTGAGTCGTCTTGGAAGTGGACTATCCATCCCCAGTGGAGCTGCCCCAGCTGAGGCTATATGGAGCAGAGACAAACTGTCCCCAATGGATTCTGACCAAATTACAGAATTTTGGTCAAATAAGTGATTGCTGTTAAGTTGCTGTTTCTGGGAGGCTTATCTGTGGCAGTAGATAACTGATCATACAATCATTCTCATTCTAGACTGTAAATACATCATCAAAAGGAACTGGCAGCAAATCGACTCAATGCTCTGTTGATGCTTGACAAATGTAAATCTCTCCCACCAAAGGCATAATTAGATCTTGAGAACAAGCAGGAGCTCAAGGCTTAGGTGAGCATCAATGGGCCTTTTTCCAGTGGGAGCAATAGTGTCATCTCTCCTCTTTCTCCTTCCTTTTTCCTTTTCTGACACATATTCATATGAGGGCCACTGACCGTCAACAAGACACACAAAGTTCCTGCACTGATAGGACATGTTTATCCTCCAGCCACTTCAATTCTTTCTCAGGATGTCATCACCTTTGATGGACTGAAGTCTGATTTACTTTCTCACCCCTTGCTGCTGCTGCTGCTGCTAAGTCGCTTCAGTCATGTCCGACTCTGCGACCCCGTAGATGGCAACCCACCAGGCTCCCCCATCCCTGGGATTCTCCAGGCAAGAACACTGGATTGGGTTGCCATTTCCTTCTCCAATGCATTAAAGTAAAATGTGAAAGTAAAGCCGCTCAGTCGTGTCCGACTCACAGCGACCCCATGGATTGGAGCCTGGTAGGCTCAGTGGGAGGCATGTGNCCCATCCCTGGGATTCTCCAGGCAAGAACACTGGATTGGGTTGCCATTTCCTTCTCCAATGCATTAAAGTAAAATGTGAAAGTAAAGCCGCTCAGTCGTGTCCGACTCACAGCGACCCCATGGATTGGAGCCTGGTAGGCTCAGTGGGAGGCATGTGTCTCAATGGTCCCGTGACTCCAGACTTCCCTGTGGAATGTTTCCTGGCATCTTCTCCTGGCATCTTCTGGCTGTAAGGCACGGTGCTCTTCCATATTCATCAAGTCTGTGAGGCCTCCCCAGAGACCACACATCCCTTGCTGTGTGAGAGAGTAGGTGGATTTTCATAGCTGGGACAGGCCTCAGCAGAGAAGCAGCTTTTGGCTCTAGCTGAAGAAGAAAATAAAATAGGTGGAGATTGTAGGTTCCTCCTATGCTGAACCAATGACAAAAAGGCCTGTTCTGGAAATCCCAAAGAGGAAGGAAAGAGTAGAAGAGAGTCTGTTGCACTGTACATACTTTATTGACTCCCAAGCAAAGGAATCACCTGTCATTTCATCAGACAGTTGAAGATTAAGATGTTTTTCTTTTTAATCTGTAGGAAGACAGTGCAATGTAGTACTTGGAAGAATAGGTGGGCCCTGGGGTCAGATGCCAGGTTCTTAGTTATCCTGACATAAGACAAATCCCATTACCATGTAAGTTGTTTAATATCACTAAACCGCAACTGCCTTAATGTATGAAACAGGGAAAATAATACATACCTCATGAGTTGCTGGGAAGAGCAAATGTGCATAGTAAATGCTCAATAAATATTACCTGTTAGCATTGGCTACTAGGCCTTTCCCCAAACATTTAGCATTTTCCTTCCATTGACTGAATATGCTCTTAACTCTGCAAAGCAGAGATAGTCATTCTGACTATTCTACAGACAAACTTTTTTGGATGCATTCTGTTTGCTCATAAGAAACCTTCCAGTTGCAACTTTAAAATCTTCTAGCTTTAGAATACCTTTATTTCATCTAAAAATACACATTTTTCAAGCCATGTCATGTCTTTTCATTTGTAAGCATTGAGATGATCTGTGTAGTCAAAGATCTAAAGCAAAGCATATTCTTACAGTGTAGAAGTGAAGCTTGTGAGGTAGCCTTGAGTCATCTCTGGCTGTGGGAAGATTTTGATCATGCATCCTTTTTGGAAAAGTCCACTCTCTGGGGAGCAGTAGGATCACTATGATATAGAGAATCTTCGAAGAGGTTCTATGTTAAAATCTTTATTGTCAAGCCAGCCAAGTTCATCTATATGCACATAGGCCAGTTTATGGACAGAACTGGACGACTACTGTACTTCCTTTCCCTTCCCATTCTCTTTCTCCCCCCACCCTCCCTCACCCTCTTCCTGCCCCTTCTCCCCTTCTCTTCTTCTGCCACCATATTCTCCTTTCTCCCCTCCCCCTTTCCCCTTATCATGTTAAGCCTTGCATTATTTTCCTTCTTACATACTTGGGGCTGCTGGGGTTTTGTTACCTATAGAACAAGTGACAATGAAAATCATCTCTGTAATCTTTCAAATTTACCCTGTAAAATGGGAACTTGCCCCCTTCTATACTCCTTTCAAATTGTGCTATAAAGACTGAGTTAAAACTTTCTGAGTGTGTTCAATCCCCCTCCTCCTTTGATAACTGAGGCTTGGAAAGTTTTCCCTAGAAGTCCACACACATGCATATGAGACCCAGGGACTTGGTAACTGGAAAACTGTGTTCTCACTTTATAACCACTTTTTATCAGTTACTTCCATGCCCAGTATCCACACAGTGGGGATTTGCTTGTCAGTTCCCTGATCTTGATGTTTCCCAGTCCTTTCACTTCTAGGAAAGGGCCCAAGTTGGGTGCCAGATAATTGCAGAGTCAGAAATTTCAAGTACTTGTTTTGACCAGAGGTACCTAAAGGGTTCAGACTTTTCTGTTTATTCATAAGTCTGCCTGAGCAGTCAATGAGCAGATAAGTCTGCCCTCTCTGACTTGAGAAGTGTCCTGATATTAGCAATGAGTCTGAGTCCTGGAATCTGGAAAAGTGCCGTTTGCCTTGACTGAACAGGTGAGAAATGGCCAACTGATGGCTCTAGAAGTAAAGAAGTTTTAATTATTTTCATGATGGCTTATATTAGTATTTAACAGCAAAATGCCATGGCTCGTTTGATGTAAGAAGCATGGTAAAATGATGGCTTTTATTTTTTTAACAGATTGTCTGAGTCTATGAATCACCCCTTCCCAAAGAACTGTCTTATTCCTCCCCATGTGGGAGCTCTCCAAAGCTTCATCAATTGTCATATACTAAATATTTTTTGTGATTAAGGCTCTTAAGTTTGATGTTGACAGAATTTAATGCCAGGGTTAACCTCTGGGTAACAGATCTAACTCACCCATGCTTTTTCACTCTCCTAGGGCCCAGGGTAACCCAGGGTAATTTTGCCCTGGGGTGTGGAAATATAAATTTCTTGGATATCAGAGTTTGAGGGGAGACTCAAATGAAAATCATCAGAGAGGGTTCAAGGAGGCCACATCGGAGTCCTAAGGTTGCTGCTAAAAGTGGCCTAGGAAAATGCTCTTCCTGTCAATTATGCTACCTGTTACAGGGCTGGGAATTTGGTAGAATAGAGAGAAAAAAAGAGAGAGAGAGAGAAAGTAGAAACTTACGCTTATGTCCCCTGTGTGACTCTAAGGTTGATCCATGATTGATATCTGTGGAAAGGAAAAGCAAAGAACCAGGACCACAAGAAAAAAATCGAGGTGGTTTTCAGTTCCCTCTCACCGTACTTTCTTTTGTATATTGTCCAGACTTCTCATTGTATAGATGAGGAAACTGAGGATTACAGTGGCTAAGTGATGTCACAAAGTTATCTAATCAGCTATAGAGCTGGACCTAAAATCTGGTTGTCAGCTCTCCAGAACATCCTTGTTTCTTTCAGCTTCCTATTCTGTCCCTCAGTCCCGTTGTCAGAGACCTCCTCTCCTGGTCCCTCTCTCATAGTAACAATCTGTGGAGAATTTGCCACATCCAAGGCACTGTGCACTTTCCATGTATTTTATTTATCCTAACAACTCTATAAGGTTGGCACAATTATCATCCCTGCATCATGGATGAGCCAGCTGAAGTTTAGAAAGGTGAAGTAGCTTTCCATAGCTATTAATAACACTGAGTCCAAAGCTCATGTTGTTGAACACTGCACCCCAGCATCTCTGCAAGGGGCTTGATTTGCACATGGTCTCTGTTCCTGTGGAATCAACAGGGCTTGCATTTTTTCTATCAATAATTCATGTTTGAGTGTTTATTTGTTTTCTAGGGGCTTCCCCAGTGGCTCAGTGGTAAAGCCTGCTCCTGCAATGCAGAAGACACAGGAGATGTGGCTAAGGTCCATGGGGTCACAGTCAGACACGACTCATCAAGTGAGCACACACACATTTGTTTTCTAAGGCTGCCATAACAAAGTACCACAAACAGGGTGGCTTAAATCACAGAAATTTATTCTTTCACAATTCTAGAGCCTGGACATTTGAGATCTGAGTGTTAGTGCGGTTGGTTTCTTTCAAGGTCTCTTTTCTTGGCTTGCAGACATCCGTCTTATTCCAGTTTCTTTGCATGGTCTTCCTTCTGCACAGGTCTGTGTCCTAATGTCCTCTTATAAAGACAGCAATTGTATTGGATCAGGGCCCACCCTAAGGACCTCATTTTAACTGATTACCTCTTTAAAGACCCAGTCTCCAAGTACAGTCATATTCTGAAGTACAGGGGATTAGAACTTCAATATATAAATTTTGAGGGGACACATTTCAGTCTGTGACAGTGGATATATCCCATTTGAGATATTTTCATCTTGAAGAAATTCTCTTGAATACAAAAGCCCAAAGCAATAACCTGCAGTGGGTGGTTCCAGCACCAGAACAAATGCAGTATGTGTTCTGTTTCAGAGGAGGAGGGAATAATACAGGTTTTAACTTCGCTTCCCATTATATTGGCCAATTTTGACTCATAGATAACTTGCACTTATGAATTATGAATTCTCAAGTCATCTTAAGGGACTTGGATTATCAGAAAAACAATTTACACAGGTAGTGCCTGTTCATCAGACCCTCGATTGTCAATATGTATTTCTAATAGTCATCCCTTCTGGAAGAATCTGTAACCATCAGAATTTAATATGACTGACAGCAATTTTCAAGTTACAGAGGTATCTTGGTAAATTCCCAGGGTCAAAGAATGACTCGTCCCCAGAGCCGTTTATTGTTAGCTAATTCCTCTTTCTCAGGAAGGCCCTCAGGTTCTGTTTATAAGTCCTCTTTAGCAGAAAATCCAGACTCCGAGAGCCTGCAGATACCCTCTGGCTTCTCCCTGTAACAAAGTAAAATCAAGGACAGGATGGGTAAAGAGTTCACATGACTGGGCTTTGAGAGCTGCCCACCAGCCCAGAGCCCCCTGAATCAGGAGCCAGTGAGGAGGAGGCGGTGCAGCTTAGTGAGCAGGGGCCTCGGGGCTTCTCCTGCCATAACGTGGAGGCACACAGTGGCTCTGTTGCCCCAGAAAATCGAGGCGCCAGGCTGCTGTGCTGAGAAGCAGCAGAAACCTCTTCCCCTCTCTCCTCTTCCTGTGTGTCCCCTCCTCCACCTAGGCACCTGAACTTGCTGCTCAGGTCTGGCAGGTTGTGCAGATGGCATGGTATTTTATTGGGCCCGTCAAACCTGTGTCCAGGTGTCTGTTCAGTGATATCAACACTGACTGATTCTTTTCCCTTACTTCCATTCCCTAGCACCCTCAAAGCCCTGGCTTTATTTCCTTTTGAAGAGTACCTGGATTAAGGCTATTACCTTTAATTTAAACCAATTCAACTTGTCATGATCAGTCACTCAGTTGTGTCTCACTCTTTGTGACCCCATGGACTGTAGCCCGCCAGCCTCCTCTGTCCATGGGATTTTTCAGGCAAGAATACTAGAGTGGGTTACCACTTCCTTCTCCAGGGGATCTTCCCAACCTAGGGATCAAATGCATGTCTCATGTATTGCAGGCATATTCTTCACTTGTTGAGCCACTGGGGAAGCCCCAAGATGACATAAAAAATAAAATTCTCATCCTTGGTATCTAATCCCAACCCTTCTGTAACTCAGTGTGTGACCAGCATGAATTGCTTGACCTTGCTCAGCCTCATGAGTCTTCCTTCTGCAAAATCATCTTGAAGTTTCCTTATAGCTGTCTCTACCAAGAAATGAACCAAACAGTATTTGGCTTGTCTCCAAACTGAAGACTCTGGGAGACCCAGCAGTCCCTCATCCCCACTGTTCGTTGGAACTGTCAGTTGATTCACCCTGTCACTGGGTGAGGTCAGAGGGCAGTGGTGCCACTGTCTGTGGGCTCAGCTGTGCCTCCCAGACAATCCTCCTGAGACAAGTCTGGGCTTTTCCCCAAATGCTTGTGAAAGCAAGTCAGAGCCTGAGAGATAGGGTGGTCACAGGACAGGGGAGTGTCCCACATTTGTTTCTGATCCCCAGAACACAACAGATGGACTTAGGATAACTTGGGATATGTAAGTGAACATTCTTGTCAAGAGGCCAAAGAGGACAGTGCCAGAACCACTCTTTGCCGGATTGTGCCAAAGGCTGCTGCTTCCCCACGGGGGCTGGGAGACTGGGGGCTGTGTGCTGCTCCAGCAAGAGGCAGAGATATAGAAGGCTCCAGCATTTCCTCATTTTGTTCACAGCTTGTAGGTACCTCGGCTAGCAAAGGACCAGCCATTCTTCCACTCCTCTCTGTTCCTCCTGTCTTTTTTTTTTCTCTTTGAAGAAAGCATTCATTTTCTCTTTTCAAAGCCATAACCAAAATGTTTATTGCTGTTTCTAAATAAGAGGGTCAAACCACAGTGAAAAAATTTAATTACTGCTTCATGGAAAATCCTTTCTTCAAAATAGTGATGTGTCTAGGCATTTGAACACTGAATAATCTTTGTTGCATCATTGATAACTGTTTAATGCGCATTATTCAGAAAACCTGGAGAGATTAAAAATTTGAATGCCACATTTCTTTTTTGTATACTTGAGAAAAGTATACAAAAAAGTATACTTTCTGCATACTTCCGTATACTAGATGTTTTTTTAGCCATTTATGCTGTCACCGATGTACTCCTCATTTGTAAATAACATGAAATATTTGTTCATGGAGGTGGAAGGGATTTTCACATGATTCATAACCATCTGGTTATATAGCAGGAAATGAGATGTTTGGCAGATTTTTTTCTATCATTTTTTGGCCAGTGCTTCTTTTTTTTTCTGAAGAAATTAAACATGTGTTCCATGGCCTATGACCTGTAAGAGGCCTCATACTATTTCTCATTATAGTCTGTATGCTAGCAGTACACGTGTTGCTAGGAGCTCAGTGACCAGTGAACACAGCTGCCTGGAGTTAATGATTCAGGAGCCACCATCTGTGCTGAGTTCTGTCTCCACATTTGCCATGCAGATACGGCCAGAGGCCAAGGCAGTGCTCAGGCTCACAAACCTACATCCTGCTCATCAGAAAATTTCCCAGGGAGAAGGTCCAGCTTTCAGAATGTTAAAACTTCAGGTGAGTCATTAGAGTCTCACCTTTGGGGAGTCTGTTGGCCAAGTTAGTCAGCCAGACTATGACACGTTAGCCACCAATGTGTAACAATGGCAAGCCGCAGGGGCCTGACAAATCAGTTAGCTCCAACAACTTCCTTTTTTATATGCAAATCCAAATTTATCTTTATAGTTGTGCTGAAGAGACTATAATGTGTTCTTCTTGGTAGTTAAGGATAAGCATTAAATGCCTCTCATGTGTGGAGCTGAAAGGATTTATCCTTTGCTTTGACTCCTTTTTCACTAACCCTGTGTGAATTTTCTTCTAGAAGGGGCCCATCTTGGACTGGGAAGATCTGGCCTTTGGGTTGGTGGGTGAGGAGCAAAGAAGGATATGAGAGATGGCATCTTAATCTGCAAGAGAGGCTGGACCACAGATCTAGGCAGGCTGTGCACTGAGTTGTCCACCCAAAAGTGTTGGGCAGGTTCTAGGTAGATGATATCAGGAAGGAAACTAAGGCAAAAAGAAAAAGTTTCAAGGAGAGGATGAGATGCAGACATCCTAGGTAGGGTTCCCCTCTCATAGCGCACAGCTGTGGACCCCTTTTCATAGGGTATCTGTGGCTTATGCTGTAGGCAGGGAAGGAAATGTTAAGATCAACAAATTAGCTCAGATGCCTCCCCTCTGACCCCACAAGATTGCACATAGGTTCAGACCCAGAGCTTGAAACAAAAGATGAAGTTTTCAGAATTTTTGAAATATATATTGTGCATATAATAGCGGTTTGCCAAGAGAATGCACTGGTCATAGCAAACACCAACACAAGAGAAGACTCTACACATGGACATCACCAGATGCTGAATACCAAAATCAGATTGATTATATTTGCAGCCAAAGATGAAGAAGCTCTATACAGTCAGCAAAAACAAGACTGGAAGCTGACTGTGGCTCAGATCATGGAACTCCTTATTGCCAAATTCAGACTTAAATTGAAGAAAGTAGGGAAAACCACTAGACCATTCAGGTATGACCTAAATAAAATCCCTTATGATTATGCAGTGGAAGTGACAAATAGATTCAAGGGATTAGATCTGATAGACAGAGTGCCTGAAGAACTATGGAGGTTCATGACATTGTACAGGAAGCAGTGATCAAGACCATCCCCAGGAAAAAGAAATGCAAAAAGGCAAAATGGTTGAGGAGGCCTTACAAATAGCTGTGAAGAGAAGAGAAGCGAAAAACAAAGAAGAAAAGCAAAGAGATTTCCATTTGAATGCAGAGTTCCAAAGAATAGCAAGGAGAACTAAGAGAGCCTTCCTCAATGATCAATGCAAAGAAATAGAGGAACACAATAGAATGTGAAAGACTAAAGGTCTCTTAAAGAAAATTAGAGATACCAAGGGAACATTTCATGCAAAAATGGGCTCAATAAAGGACAGAAATGGTAGGGACTTAACAGAAGTAGAAGATACTAAGAAGAGGTGGCAAGAATACACAGAAGAACTGTACAAAAAAGATCTTCATGACCCAGATAACCACGATGGTGTGATCACTCACCTAGAGCCATACATCCTGGAATACGAAGTCAAGTGGGCCTTAGGAAGCATCACTATGAACAAAGCAAGTGGAGGTGATGGAATTCCAGTTGACCTATTTCAAATCCTAAAAGATGATGCTGTGAAAGTTCTGCACTCAATATGCCAGC
The DNA here is from genome assembly GCA_006410675.1 of Oreotragus oreotragus. Taxonomy (NCBI): domain Eukaryota; kingdom Metazoa; phylum Chordata; class Mammalia; order Artiodactyla; family Bovidae; genus Oreotragus; species Oreotragus oreotragus. Next base: position 80,607 of record SJYX01021565.1, on the reverse strand, counting down.
AAATCTGGAAAACTCAGCAGTGGTCACAGGACTGGAAATGGTCAGTTTTCATTCCAATCCTGAAGAAAGACAATGCCAAAGAATGTTCAAACTACAGCACAATTGCACTCATCTAACGTGCTAGCAAAGTAATGCTCAAAATTCTCCAAGCCAGGCTTCAAAAGAATGTGAACTGTGAACTTCCAGATATTCAAGCTGGATTTAGAAAAGGCAGAAGAATCAGAGATCAAATCACCAACATCCACTGGATCATCAGAAAAAGCAAGAGTGTTCCAAAAGAACATCTATTTTTGCTTTATTGACTATGCCAAAGCCTTTGACTGTGTGGATCACCACAAACTGGAAAATTCTTCAGGAGATGGGAATACCAGCCCACCTGACCTGCCTTCTGAGAAATATGTATGCAAGTCAAGAAGCAACAGTTAGAACTGGACATGGAACAACAGACTGGTTCCAAATCAGGAAAGGAATATGTCAAGGTTCTATATTGTCACCCTGCTTATTTAACTTATATGAAGAGTACATCATGAGAAATGCTGGATTGGATGAAGCATAAGCTGGAATCAAGATTTCCGGGAGAAATATCAATAACCTCAGATATGCAGATGACACCAGCCCTATGGAAGAGAGTGAAGAAGAACTAAAGAGCCTCTTGATGAAAGTGAAAGAGGAGAGTCAAAAAGTTGGCTTAAAGCTCAACATTCAGAAAACTAAGATCAGGCATCCGGTCCCATCACTTCATGGCAACTAGATGGGGAAACAATGGAAACAGTGACAGACTTTATATTTTGGGGCTCCAAAATCACTGCAGATGGTGACTGTAGCCATGAAATTAAAAGACTCTTGCTCCTTGGAAGAAAAGTTATGACCAACCTAGATAGCATATTAAAAAGCAGAGACATTACTTTGCCAACAAAAGTCCATCTAGTCAAAGCTATGGTTTTTCCAGTAGTTGTGTGTGAATGTTAGGGTTGTACTATAATGAAAGCTGTTAGTAAGTAAGTAAGTTAGTCACTCAGTCGTGCCCGACACTTTGCAACCCCATGGACTGTAGCCCTCCAGGCTCCTCTGTCCATGAGATTTTCCAGGCAAGGATACTGGAGTGGGTTGCCATTTCTTTCTCCAGGACATCTTCCCAACCTAGGGATCAAACCCAGGTCTCTTGCACTGCAGGCAGATTCTTTACCGACTGAGCTACAAGGCTTAAGAATTGATGCTTTTGAACTGTGGTGTTGGAGAAGACTCTTGAGAGTCACTTGGACAGCAAGGAAATCCAACCAGTCCATCCTAGAGGAAATCGGTCCAAATAGTCATTGGAAGGATTGATACTAAGCTGAAACTCCAATATTTTGGCCACTTGATGGGTAGAACTAACTCACTGGAAAAGACCCTGATGCTGGGAAAGATTGAGGGCGAGAGGAGAAGGGGACAGCAGAGGTCGAGATTGTTGGATGGCTTCACCGACTCAATAGACATGAGTTTGAGTAAACTCCGGGAGTTGGTGATGAACAGGGAAGCCTGGCGTGCTGTAGTCCATGGGGTCGTAAAGAGTCAGACACAACTGAGCGACCGAACTGAACTGATACTGTGTATATTGTTCAAGTATATAGTGTGTATTTGTAGCTGTGATGATTTGGCAGGGGGGAGTAAAACAATTTTTACATAGCAATCCTCTCTGAAGATGGCAGGAAACTGGAAGATTGAGAATAAAAGTGTCAACCAGGGACAATGGACACCATAACCTTCTCACTGGTCACCTGGTTTTCCTGACTCTAAACCATCCTCCCCACTGCTGCATAAGAGAGTGCCTCAAATGGGGGTCTGCTCACTCTTAGGCTCAAAAAATGTCTGTGGATCTCCCCCTTACAGAATAAAGCCCAACCTCCCTGGAATGGTCTCCAAGTCTCTCCCTGGTCTGGCTGCAGTCCAAGTCTCCAGTCTTGTTTCCCATACATTTGCTCATACCCACCCAGAATGAGCACACCCTCAACTCACAGAAAGCTGCTCATGGCTCTAGGGCAAGCCCTTTCCCTCCACGCCACCATTGCTTATGTGCATTCATCCATTGATGCCCTGGCCCAACTCTGCTCGTGGAAACCTTACCCGCTCTTCATTCCTTGAGTCCCAGTCAAGCACTCCCTCATGTACTCTCAGACATTACAGTGGGGCTTCTCTCTTCTTTGTATTAAATCCATTTGTCTGTGTGCATTTCCCACACCAGTCTGGTAGGCTAGTGCTCTGAGGGACTATATGTAGCTAATCTTTCATTCTTCACAGTCTTGAAAATAGCAAGTGCTCAATAAGTGTTCAATCTACTGCTTTCCTGTGGTGGACATTAGCCACCGTCTGAATGTACTAAATCTTTTTTTATAGGTGTGCATTTATGCCTATGATTATTAACCAATAACTGAGTAGAGCTACTAGTCTGAGTTAGAAAAGTTATCTGATCACTAGAATATTATTTAGAATTTTACTTAGAATATTATTTCTAAAATATAACTATTACTTTTGAGTACCTGCAGTTATCAAATAAAGTGCTGTTTCTTCTTGAATTGATCCTGATGGACAATTTAAATTATGATATTGTAATAGCCTTAACAGTGCTCATCTATGTTTCAAATTCAATAAAATCATTTTTTATAATGACAACTGTAGGTTTTGTTTTTTTTTTAAGTATACTTGATTTACGCAGTTGTTAGTTTCTGGTGTACAGCAAAAGGATTCATATATATGTATGTCTATATATATATATAGGGTTCCCAGGTGGTGCTAGTGGTGGAGAATCCACCTGCCAGTGCAGGAGATGTAAGAGACGCAGCTTTGATCCCTGGGTCAGGAAGATCCCCTGGAGGAGGAAATGGCAACCCACTTCAGTATTCTTGTGTGATATATATTCTTTTTAAGATTATATTCCATTATAGTTTATTATTACAGGATATTGAATATAGGTGCCTGTGCTATACAGTGGGACCTTGTTATCTGTTTTATATGCAGTAGTTTGTATCTGTTAATCCCAAACTCCTAATTTATCCCTCCCTCCAACCTTTCCCCTTTGGTAACCATAAATTTGTTTTCTATGTCTGTGAGTCTTTTTTTGTTTTGGGTATAAATTAATTTGTATCATTTTTCAGGTTCCACATATAAGTGATATATGATATTTGCATTTGTCTGAGCTACTTTGCTGAGTATGATAACTTCTAGGTCTATCTGTATTGCTCTTTTTAAATGGCTGAATTATATAAATATAAACACACACACACACATACATACCATATCTTCTTTGTCCATTTATCTGTTAATGGACATTTGGGATGCTTCCATGTCTTGGCTACTGTGAATAGTGCTGCTATGAATACTGGGGTGAATCTACCTTTTCAAATTATTATTCTCTGGACACATGACCAGGAGTGGGATTGCTAGATCATATGTTAGCTCTATTTTTAATGTTTTAAGGAACCTCCATACTGTTTTTGTGGCTGTACCAATTTACATTCCCACCAACACTGAAGGAGGGTTCCATTTTCTCCAGACTCTCTCCAGTATTTATTATTTGTAGAAATTCAGTAAAATTATCAGTACCTAGGTGGATACTTCCAAAATGTTTATCTAACTAAGAGAAGTATTTTCTTTGAATTTTTATTCCAATTCTATTTATATTATTGTTTTGATTCTCACAGAACAAACTTTAGCCCAGTTTGTTCTTGTCAAAATTAGTGAAATTGTTGAATCAATTTAGATAGAAGTGCAAGATTTTATTATACAAGGCAAAATAGAAGGGAATAAGAAAAGTGATAACTTTGGATTTGTTATTTCTTTTTATGCTCAAATTTTCAGGGAATATTGGTTCACTGAGTTAGCAAACATTCCCTGATTACAGATTATTAATCATTTGAGAAGATTTCATCAAGACTTGTAGTTTTATGCTAGTTTCAGATAATGGTGATATTTCTGATAAGTAAAATAAAAAATATGATACTTTAGAGTTATGTTATTAATGATTAGCTATTATTTACCTTTTGTTGATTTAAATTAATAACCAGAGTTTAGTCATTTGCAAAAGCCAGCTTATATGAAACACATAAAAAGCATGTCTATATTTTGTAAGTTCTGTACATATGTAACCAATAATAACTAACACCTCCTGAATGCTTACTATGTGCCAGTCACTCTTCTAAGTATTTCACATTTATTAACTCTCTTAATCTATTGGGAAGGGGGTGCTTCCCTGTGGCTCAGCTGGTAAAGAATCTATTTGCAATGCAGGAGACCTGGGTTGGGAAGATGCCCTGGAGAAGGAAAAGGCTACCCACTCCAGTATTCTGGCCTGGAGAATTCCATGAACTGTATAGTCCATGGAGTCACAAAGAGTCAGACACGACTGAACGATTTTCACTCACTTAATCTGTGGAGTAATTTAATTTCTATAGAATTTAGGAAGCATGATAAAATTATCATTTTATTTTAGAGAAGATATAATAAGCACAGAAAAGTTGAGCAATCTTCCTGAAGTCACACAGCTGGCAAGTGGTAGAGCCAGGGAGCAAGGGCAATGCTGCCCACAGGTAATGATTAACTGAAACATCATGGGAGATAAAACAGAAAATTCAGTCTTTGCTTCAGGAATCCCATGGTTTAGTAAAGAAATTAGACCTGTACCCCAAATTCCAAGGGGTGAAACACACAAGGGACATTAGAGGGATTCAAATGAAGGCTGATGGAAGTCAGCAGAGGGATCAGTTGCTTCTGGATGGGGAGCTGAGCAAGACTGCCTGGAGGAGGTGGCATGTTAACCATGTTGTCCAGAAGGAAAGACTTTCACGTAGAGATGATGGATGTGGGGAAGGAAACAAAGAAAGCAATGACTATGTCAGAAGAGTCTGATGCAAACTCTGAGACTCCAAAGAGAAACCTGGGGTGAATGAGACTCAGGATGGAAAGGCATGTGGTTCCACAACTGTGGAAAACTTTTATTGCCCACAGAAAAAAATATCTATATTCCTAGGCAGGAAAGGGGAGCCTTGGGGGATGTCTGTCTGAGCAGGGAAGGAACATGATGAAGTAATCCTTATAAGAGAGAACTCTGACTGTGACTTTCAGAGTGATTTGAGACACAAAAGCCAAAAGCTTTGGGATAGGTACTAGCAAGTATCATGATGCTCTGGAGAGAGGTAGACCATGGCGGGGTGGACAGGGAGGAGCAGGGAGGCACCCCTGCAGAATGGGAAACCAGGGGTCTTGAGATCAACCTGGGTTTGGTACTGGTATTCTCACTGTCTAGCTGTGTATCCTTCAGCGACTTCATCTTCTCTGAGATAAACATGGGGATGATCATCGCTCCCTGCACAGTTTGGTTATGAGATCTTGTGTGTAAGCCCCCCAACACCGTGTGTGAACAGAGCAAATGCTCATCACAACAACTAGGAGGGTTGTTGTCATTGCTGTCGTTGCTGATACTTGAGGGTGAAGAGACCCTCAAAGCTGTCTCTAAAGTCTTAAATGTCTCTGAAAAGAAGGGTAGCTTTGATAGGAATAAAAAGCACAGAAGGTGCAATAAGCTTGAGGAAGGAAAGATGAGCTCAGTTGAGCAGATTGTCCTTTGCTTTTGATTGGGCTGTGGAGGATGTGGAGAGAGCAGGGAGCCACCTATAAAGGGGTGATATTAACCCTATTAGCAGGACAAGCTGGGGAAGATGCCAGCCCTGCAGGCCCAAATACATAGTCTGTGATGCCAGGTGAGCCACAGTTTTTCTCAGCCTGAATTAACATTCTGCATCAGTGTTGGAGTCCCACCTCATTCTGCATAAATCAATGTGTATGGTGGGAGAGAGAATGGAAGGGAGTGAACATAACAAACCTTCTCCATACACAGGAGGCTTGGGAGGATAACCTAAGCTGGGGAATGTTGCAGATTCTTCTCTACCTCCCCAAGAAGGAAGATGTTAATCAGCCTCCTCCTTGGACATTGTGTATCCCAAGGGACAACAGAGATTTTAAAGTGAAGCCTCTGATGCTGGAAGGTTCCAGGAAAAGCCTGGTGGCCCTGGAACTAGGCCTTCGGTAGTGTGACAGGGAGGGCCCTGGACTAGAAGTAAAGAGGACAGTTCTGACACTGCAGCTCTACTCCAACGGGAGGAGTGACCTTGGCTCAGTCATTTACTTCTCTGGATATCAGTTTTTTCCCCTTACAATTTCTAGGCTAGACTAGAATCATAATAACTGAATCATATAATTCCTTTCAATATATAATAAAGAGAAAATCATACAATTCCTTCCCACCCCCAACCTTGGTCATAATGGTAGGTAAGATTTGAAATGGTTTCTAAACCAGGATGAAAAGCCCTAATGTCATTCTTACATCTCCTTCATATTCTTTGGTAGAAAATGGCCAAGTCTCTTCTTGTCCTAATGAATTAATGGTTTATGATGATTTAGAAAGAACTTGCCATTTCAGTACAGAGAACAGAAACTCTAGAATTCTGTAATTACATAGTTAATTCTTATTATCAAAATATGCTATGCACTACATTTACCAATACATGCTTTTGAGCAATCAGTCAACAATTATTTAAATCCTGCTATGAGAGAACACCCTCTTCCAGCAACACAAGAGAAGACTCTACAGATGGACATCACCAGATGGTCAACACTGAAATCAGATTAATTATATTCTGTAGCCAAAGATGGAGAAGCTCTATACAGTCAGCAAAAACAAGACAGACAGCTGACTGTGGCTCAGATCATGAACTCCTTATTGCCAAATTCAGACTTAAATTGAAGAAAGTAGGGAAAACCACTAGACCATTCATGTATGACCAAAATAAAATCTATACAGTAGAAGTGAGAAATAGATTTAAGGGACTAGATCTGATAGACAGAATGCCTGATGAACTGTGGATGGAGGTTCATGACATTGTACAGGAGGCAGGGAGCAAGACCATCTCCAAGAAAAAGAAAATCAAAAAGGCAAGATAGCTGTCTGAGAAGGCCTTACAGATAGCTGTGAAAAGAAGAGAAGTGAAAAACAAACGAGAAAAGGAAAGATATACCCATTTGAATGCAGAGTTCCAAAGAATAGCAAGGAGAGATAAGAAAGCCTTTCTCAATGATCAATGCAAAGAAATAGAGGAAAATAATAGAATGGGAAAGACTATAGGTCTCTTCAAGAAAATTGGAGATATC
>SJYX01021565.1:39217-70987 GCA_006410675.1 Oreotragus oreotragus | reverse complement strand
TAAGAAAGCCTTTCTCAATGATCAATGCAAAGAAATAGAGGAAAATAATAGAATGGGAAAGACTATAGGTCTCTTCAAGAAAATTGGAGATATCATGGAACAACAGACTGGTTTCAAATAGGAAAAGGAATATGTCAAGGCTGTATATTGTCACCCTGCTTATTTAACTTATATGCAGAGTACATCATGAGAAACGCTGGACTGGAAGAAACACAAGCTGGAATCAAGATTGCCAGGAGAAATACCAATAACCTCACATATGCAGATGACACCACCCGTATGGCAGAAAGTGAAGAGGAACTAAAAAGCCTCTTGATGAAAGTGAAGGAGGAGAGCGAAAAAGTTGGCTTAAAGCTCAACATTCAGAAAACAAAGATCATGGCATCCAGTCCCATCACTTCATGGGAAATAGATGGGGAAACAGTGGAAACAGTGTCAGACTTTACTTTTTGGGCCTCCAAAATCACTGCAGATGGTGACTGCAGCCATTAAATTAAAAGACACTTACTCCTTGGAAGAAAAGTTATGAGCGACCTAGATAGAATATTCAAAAGCAGAGACATTACTTTGGCAACTAAGGTCTGTCTAGTCAAGGCTATGGTTTTTTCTGTGGTCATGTATGGATGTGAGAGTTGGACTGTGAGGAAGGCTGAGCACCAAAGAATTGATGCTTTTGAACTGTGGTGTTGGAGAAGACTCTTGAGAGTCTCTTGGACTGCAAGGAGATCCAACCAATCCATTCTGAAGATCAGCCCTGGGATTTCTTTGGAAGGAATGATGCTAAAGCTGAAACTCCAGTACTTTGGCCACCTCATGCAAAGAGTTGACTCATTGGAAAAGACTTTGATGTTGGGAGGGACTGGGGGCAGGAGGAGAAGCGGACGACAGAGGATGAGATGGCTGGATTGCCTCACTGACTCGATGGATGTGAGTCTGAGTGAACTCCAGGAGTTGATGATGGACAGGGAGGCCTGGCATGCTGTGATTCATGGGGTTGCAAAGAGTCAGACATGACTGAGCGACTGAACTGAACTGAAGGGAACATTTCATGCAAAGATGGGCGCAATAAAGCACAGAAATGATATTGACCTAACAGAAGCAGAAGATATTAAGAAGAGGTGGCAAGAAGTCACAGAGAACTATACAAAAAAGATCTTCATGACCCAGATAACCATGATGGTATGATCACTCACCTAGAGCCAGACATCATGGAATGTGAAGTCAAGTGGGCCTTAGGAAGCATCACTACAAACAAAACTAGTGGAGGTGATGGAATTCCAGTTGAAATCCTAAATCCTAAACGATGATGCTGTGAAAGTTCTTCACTCAATATGCCAACAAATTTGGAAAACTCAGCAGTGGCCACAGGACTGGAAATGTCAGTTTTCATTCCAATCCCAAAGAAAGGCAATGCCAAAGAATGTTCAAACTACTGCACAATTGCACTCATCTCACATGCTAGCAAAGTAATGCTCAAAATTCTCCAAGCCAGGCTTCAACAGCACGTGAACTGTGAACTTCCAGATGTTCAAGCTGGACTTAGAAAAGGCAGAAGAACCAGAGATCAAATTGCCAACATCCCCTGGATTATCGAAAAAGCAAGAGAGTTCCCGAAGAACATCTACTTCTGCTTTATTGACTACACCAAAGTCTAGTCAATAGGCTGTGTGGATCTGCCTCTTGAGAAATCTATGTGCAGCTCAAGAAGCACCAGTTAGAACTGGACATGAAACAGACTGGTTCCAAATTGGGAAGGGAGTATGTCAAGGCTGTATATTGTTACCCTGCTTATTTAACTTCTATGCAGAATACATCATGAGAAATGCTGGGCTGGATGAAGCACAGGCTAGAATCAAGATGGCCAGGAAAAATATCAATAACCTCAGATACACAGATGACACCACCCTTATGGCAGAAAGAGAAGAAGATCTATAGAGCCTCTTGATGAAAGTGAAAGAGGAGAGTGAGAAATTTGGCTTAAAGCTCAACATTTAGAAAACTAAGATCATGGCATGTGGTCCCATCACTTAATGGGAAATAGATGGGGAAACAGTGGAAACAGTGTCAGACTTTATATTTTTTTTGCTCCAAAATCACTGCAGATGGTGACTGCAGCCATGAAATTAAAAGACGCTTGCTCCTTGGAAGAAAAGTTATGACCAACATAGATAGCATATTAAAAAGCAGAGACATTCCTTTGCCAACCAAGATCCGACTAGTCAAAGCTATGGTTTTTTCTAGTAGTCATGTATGGATGTGAGAGTTGGACTATAAGAAAGCTGAGTACTGAAGAACTGATGCTTTTGAACTGTGTTGCTGGAGAAGACTCTTGAGAGCCCCTTGGACTGCAAGGAGATCCAACTAGTCCATCCTCAAGGAAATCAGTCCTGAATATTCAAAGGACTGATGCTGAAGCTGAAACTCCAATACTCTGGCCACCTGATGGGAAGAACTGATTCATTGGAAAAGACCCTGATGCTGGGAAAGATTGAGGGCAAGAGGAGAAGGGGACGACAGAGGATGAGATGGTTGGATGGCATCACCAACTCAATGGACACGAGTCTGGATAACCTCTGGGAGTTCTTGATGGATAGAAAGGCCTGGCGTGCTGCCGTCCATGGGGTTGCAAAGAGTTGGACATGACTGAGCGATTGAACTGAACTGATTCTGCTATAACTGATTTGCTGTACCTATCCATAAATATACCACAAACAGACTTCCATTTAATCATCTGTTTTTCTGTGTGCTCATTTTTAATAGCTAACTAGTATTCTATCATGGGGCTTCCCTTGTGGCTCAGATGGTAAAGAATATGCCTACAATGTAGGAAACCCAGGTTCAATTCCTGGGTCAGAAAGATTCCCTGGAGAAGGGAATAGCAACCCACTCCAGAATCCTTGCCTGGATAGTTCCATGGACAGAGCAGCCTGGCAGGTTACAGTCCTTGGGATCACAAAGAGTCGGACACAACTGAGCAACTAACACACACACACACATTCTACCACATGGATATTCAGTAGAATCTCTCATATCCAACTTGATTAGATTCAGTAGAATCTCCCATATCCAACTTTTATTCTAACTTACAATGTACCCCAGGCCATTTATTTTAGATTAAGAAATATTTACCAATCTAGAGAAAAAGGCTTTGGTATTGTTAAAGTTTTCTCTCTTACTATTTTACAGTTCTTCACTATCACCAAACTCAACAGCAGTTTTAAGAGGATGGAGCTCAACCGTATTTGGTCTTTCTAAAATATCCAATACTTTTTTTTTTTGAAAAATAAAAATCTGTCATTTGTTGTGGAGTTGGTGTACATATTATTTAATTAAATTACATAACTACAGCAAAAGCTGTAACAGCATAAATAGGTTTGGGAACAATCACAACTGTATCCTGGTGAGCATACAACTCACCAAGTGAGAGTGTGAGCATGTGGGTTAGCTAAAGAGGGCTTCCAGCGGTGAAAACTCAGCATGCTGAGGCCTTAGACAATACATTTAGGTAAAGAATAGAGCATGATGGTTAATCCAGGGGGCTATATAGATCCTAAAGAATACTTCTACTATGCAGTGATTTATTTAACCAATTTCCTTTGTTGGGTATCTAAAAGTTCTTTTCTTTCTTATTGTTAAAAGTATCCATGCACATAATTCTTTAAGGCACTTTCTTAATGATTCCCGGAACTGGAACTACTGGGTAAAATTATATACCTTTTAAAGAACTTAAATGCACATTTTCAAATTGTCCCCCAGAAAGTCTTCCCTGAACTCAATATTTTGAAACACAATTTCAAATAATTAAGTAACCTTTTAGCAGGGAGTCTAATTAAGCGACCAGCTTCATTTTTCTGCTTGTGGTAGGAATTTAAGTCTGATTTTTAATCCTCAATGATTTCACTCCTTTCAAGACATGGCAGAAAAAGACCTTCCCTTTGTTTTCTGAGACAACAGCAACAGTTCCCACAGATGAAACTTATTTTTACCTAGTAATTCAATCCACTTGGTTTTAGGATATGACCAGGCAAAATGAGCCAAAAATGCAAGATGAAGGCAGCTTGATTTTTAGGCTGTGTATATAGTTGAGCTTTGAATTTGGCTGACACAAACGGTTTCCATGGTTTGAGAGTTTTTGTTGTAGCAACAAGTTCTTTGGGCCACAGTCTATAAAATGCAAGGTCCCTCTGTGAGGAACATTTTGAACTTGGAGAGTAAAAGGACCAGATCAGGTGATGTCTTGGATGGATTCTCTGGAATGCCCATCCTACCTCAAGCTTAGGCCAAAAGTAAAACAGTCGTCAATTTCTCTGTAGAGTTTTTCCATTGTTTGGAAGTTCCCAGTGGGAACAGTTAACTTGCTAATGTCAGCAAGGCTTAAATGGGGGCACACTGACAGAGGTACATGCTTCAGATGATATGAAATCACTATGTTATGGTGAATTTGGAGGAACTGCTGTCCTCTATATTGGGGATGGGGAGGTGGGGGTCTGAGGGGGCCAGACTTGTTCCTCCCAAAGCTGTTTGTCTGTGGTAATCATTGGTGCTTGAGGCTTGGGAATGGATGATGAAGGACAGACTGAAGGGGGAGGGAAGTTAGAGAAAGTGCTGAAGATGAGGCAGAAACACGTGGCCCAACCAGGTTACCTGTCATAAGAGCTGAGCAAATGTCAAGAACCAAGGAACTGGGTCAAAATGGTGTTTGCTGCTGCTGCTAAGTGGCTTCGGTCGTGTCCGACTCTGTGCAGCCCCATAGACGGCAGCCCACCAGGCTCCCCCGTCCCTGGGATTCTCCAGGCAAGAACACTGGAGTGGGTTGCCATTTCCTTCTCCAATGCATGAAAGTGAAAAGTGAAAGTGAAGACGCTCAGTCCTATCTGACTCTTAGTGACCCCATGGACTGCAGCCTACTAGGCTCCTCCGTCCATGGGATTTTCCAGGCAAGAGTACTGGAATGGGCTTCCATTGAGCAACCAGGAAAGTTGGTTGGCCAGAGGAGATGAGATCTGGGCAAATTCTGCTGAGGTGACACGACATGCCCCGTTAAAGCCTTTTCTATGGGTATGGCTAACCCTGGGTGGGTAAATGCGCTTATTTACAAAGTTGAGGAGGAAATGGGCCATAATGGCCTTGAAAAGAATGCCTGTAAATGGCAGTAGGAGAGCTGGGGAATTTTTTTTAATTCCAACTTTTGCAAAAAGTGGGAGAACAGGAGAGTCAGAGGGACCTATTTCTGGGAAGGCAAGTCATTCCTAATACCCACACGTCAGAGGGATGAGAAGGTTCTCTGAATTCCAAATTCTTTTTCAGTCTCTTTCCCAATTGCTTGTAAAAGTTTGAAATGTCCTAATAGAAATTCACTGTTTTGAGGAATATGTAATATCTAAAAGTAGCTTTAAAATAAAAGATACAAAATAGATAAATAAGATAAAATGAAGAATGAAAAGTAGTTCATCATTGTCTTTAAAGTCATTTGCAGTCTTTTCCTTCTCAGAGAAAACTGTTATCCTGATTTTCATGTTGATTGTCACCTTGCTTTTGCTTAAGATTTTACCTTTTATGTTTAAACATATTGTTTGGTTTTACCTATATTTGAACTTTATATTAAGTGGAATTATACTATGTTCTTCAACTTTAAAAAATCAGTGGTATATCTTGGGATTTATCCATGTTCTTGGTTTGTGTGTGGTTCACTTGTCTCACTGCTATATGTGTGTATTGAGTGAATATGCCACAATTTAAATTGTATTCTACAACTGATGGATATTTGTACTGTTTCTAGATTTTTGCTGTCACTAAACAGTGCTGCTGTGAATATTCTTTGCATAGGTCTTCTGGTGCATATGTACTAGAATTTCTCTATGTTTATTATTAGGGGAGAAGATGTAGAATCATAGGGCTTGTGCAACTTCAAATTTATTAGAAAATGCCAAATTACTTCCCAGAGTCGCTGCACCAATTTAAATTTCTATCAATGCTGTATAAGTGTTAAAATCATCACCAATAATGGCTGTTTTTCAAAATTTTTATTTTTTGCTTTTCTCATAGGCATGAAATGCTATCAATAATTGTAGCACTAATTTGCAGTTTTCTTACTGTTACTAAGTTGATATTTTCAAGTTTATTGATGTATTTTTTCTTTTGTAATGTTTATTCAAGCTTTGGCCATTTTCTTTGTAGAATCTCTTTATCATTTCTGAATATTAGACATTGTTAAGTTATATTTGTTGCAAATATTTTCTCCCAGTTTGTAGTTTATCTTTTTACTCTCTATGATGTCCTTCAATGGGTAGAAGTACTTAACTTTAATATAGTTGATGCTTGCCGAGTCTTTCCTTTATGGTTTGTATCTTTAAGCCTTATTTTTAAAAAAATGTTTTCTTATCTCATCATCATAAAAATATTCTATTTTTCCTTCAAATGTTAAAGTGTTGCCATTCTCTCTTAAGTCTCTAATTCACCTGGAATTGGTTTTCACATAACCTGTGTGGAAGAGATCCAATTTGATTAGTTTTCCTTATGGATAACCAATTGTTTCAGAACCATTTTTTTTAAAAGTTCATCTTTACTGTTCTGTGATCTCTCTCTGACATAAACCACATATGTGCTATGTTCTTCATTATCCCTTACTCATACTCTATTGTTTTAACTAAGTTAGCTATAGAATAATTCTTGACATGCTATTAGGTAAATTTTTCCACTCCCAAGCAATTTTTACCAAGATAATCCTCATTACTTTTAGTTCTTTGTACTTCCACATGCATTTTAAACACAGCTTAAATACGTACCCACACACTTACAAAAGGAAGAATCAAAAATAAATCTCTTGGGATTTTGGTTTGCTTTGCATTGTATTTATAGATTTTACGAGAATTGACATCTTTACAATGTTGAATTAAGCAATTTATAACATGGTCTAATGCTATATTTATTTTTTAACTTTGAAAGAGCATTTTGTGATTTTCTCTATGAAGGCCTTGCACATTTTTTGCTAGATATATAGCTCTCTATATTTTTATCAATTTTTTATTGAAGTATAGTTGATTTAAAATGTTGTGTTAATTTCTGTTGTATGTCAAAGCGATTCATTTATGCATATATATATATGTATACATACACACATTATTTTTTATATTCTTTTCCATTGTGGTTTATCATAGGATATTGAATATAGTTCTCTATGCTATACAATAGGACTTTGTTGTTTATCCATTCTAAATACAAAAGCTTACATCTGCTAACCTCAGTCTCCCACTCAATCCGTTCACCAACTCTCTTCCCCTTGTCAACCACCAGCCTGTTCTCTATGTCCATGAGGTCTGTTTATTCTGTGTCTGTTTCTGTTTTGCACTGTAGTCGTGTTCATTTGTGTCATACTTTAGATTCCACATATAAGTGATATACTATGGTATTTGTCTTTCTGACTTACTTCACTCAGTATGATAATCTCTAGTGCATCCATGTTGCTGCAAATGCCATTATTTCATTCTTTTTNATCCAGGGGGCTATATAGATCCTAAAGAATACTTCTACTATGCAGTGATTTATTTAACCAATTTCCTTTGTTGGGTATCTAAAAGTTCTTTTCTTTCTTATTGTTAAAAGTATCCATGCACATAATTCTTTAAGGCACTTTCTTAATGATTCCCGGAACTGGAACTACTGGGTAAAATTATATACCTTTTAAAGAACTTAAATGCACATTTTCAAATTGTCCCCCAGAAAGTCTTCCCTGAACTCAATATTTTGAAACACAATTTCAAATAATTAAGTAACCTTTTAGCAGGGAGTCTAATTAAGCAACCAGCTTCATTTTTCTGCTTGTGGTAGGAATTTAAGTCTGATTTTTAATCCTCAATGATTTCACTCCTTTCAAGACATGGCAGAAAAAGACCTTCCCTTTGTTTTCTGAGACAACAGCAACAGTTCCCACAGATGAAACTTATTTTTACCTAGTAATTCAATCCACTTGGTTTTAGGATATGACCAGGCAAAATGAGCCAAAAATGCAAGATGAAGGCAGCTTGATTTTTAGGCTGTGTATATAGTTGAGCTTTGAATTTGGCTGACACAAACGGTTTCCATGGTTTGAGAGTTTTTGTTGTAGCAACAAGTTCTTTGGGCCACAGTCTATAAAATGCAAGGTCCCTCTGTGAGGAACATTTTGAACTTGGAGAGTAAAAGGACCAGATCAGGTGATGTCTTGGATGGATTCTCTGGAATGCCCATCCTACCTCAAGCTTAGGCCAAAAGTAAAACAGTCGTCAATTTCTCTGTAGAGTTTTTCCATTGTTTGGAAGTTCCCAGTGGGAACAGTTAACTTGCTAATGTCAGCAAGGCTTAAATGGGGGCACACTGACAGAGGTACATGCTTCAGATGATATGAAATCACTATATTATGGTGAATTTGGAGGAACTGCTGTCCTCTATATTGGGGATGGGGAGGTGGGGGTCTGAGGGGGCCAGACTTGTTCCTCCCAAAGCTGTTTGTCTGTGGTAATCATTGGTGCTTGAGGCTTGGGAATGGATGATGAAGGACAGACTGAAGGGGGAGGGAAGTTAGAGAAAGTGCTGAAGATGAGGCAGAAACACGTGGCCCAACCAGGTTACCTGTCATAAGAGCTGAGCAAATGTCAAGAACCAAGGAACTGGGTCAAAATGGTGTTTGCTGCTGCTGCTAAGTGGCTTCGGTCGTGTCCGACTCTGTGCAGCCCCATAGACGGCAGCCCACCAGGCTCCCCCGTCCCTGGGATTCTCCAGGCAAGAACACTGGAGTGGGTTGCCATTTCCTTCTCCAATGCATGAAAGTGAAAAGTGAAAGTGAAGACGCTCAGTCCTATCTGACTCTTAGTGACCCCATGGACTGCAGCCTACTAGGCTCCTCCGTCCATGGGATTTTCCAGGCAAGAGTACTGGAATGGGCTTCCATTGAGCAACCAGGAAAGTTGGTTGGCCAGAGGAGATGAGATCTGGGCAAATTCTGCTGAGGTGACACGACATGCCCCGTTAAAGCCTTTTCTATGGGTATGGCTAACCCTGGGTGGGTAAATGCGCTTATTTACAAAGTTGAGGAGGAAATGGGCCATAATGGCCTTGAAAAGAATGCCTGTAAATGGCAGTAGGAGAGCTGGGGAATTTTTTTTAATTCCAACTTTTGCAAAAAGTGGGAGAACAGGAGAGTCAGAGGGACCTATTTCTGGGAAGGCAAGTCATTCCTAATACCCACACGTCAGAGGGATGAGAAGGTTCTCTGAATTCCAAATTCTTTTTCAGTCTCTTTCCCAATTGCTTGTAAAAGTTTGAAATGTCCTAATAGAAATTCACTGTTTTGAGGAATATGTAATATCTAAAAGTAGCTTTAAAATAAAAGATACAAAATAGATAAATAAGATAAAATGAAGAATGAAAAGTAGTTCATCATTGTCTTTAAAGTCATTTGCAGTCTTTTCCTTCTCAGAGAAAACTGTTATCCTGATTTTCATGTTGATTGTCACCTTGCTTTTGCTTAAGATTTTACCTTTTATGTTTAAACATATTGTTTGGTTTTACCTATATTTGAACTTTATATTAAGTGGAATTATACTATGTTCTTCAACTTTAAAAAATCAGTGGTATATCTTGGGATTTATCCATGTTCTTGGTTTGTGTGTGGTTCACTTGTCTCACTGCTATATGTGTGTATTGAGTGAATATGCCACAATTTAAATTGTATTCTACAACTGATGGATATTTGTACTGTTTCTAGATTTTTGCTGTCACTAAACAGTGCTGCTGTGAATATTCTTTGCATAGGTCTTCTGGTGCATATGTACTAGAATTTCTCTATGTTTATTATTAGGGGAGAAGATGTAGAATCATAGGGCTTGTGCAACTTCAAATTTATTAGAAAATGCCAAATTACTTCCCAGAGTGGCTGCACCAATTTAAATTTCTATCAATGCTGTATAAGTGTTAAAATCATCACCAATAATGGCTGTTTTTCAAAATTTTTATTTTTTGCTTTTCTCATAGGCATGAAATGCTATCAATAATTGTAGCACTAATTTGCAGTTTTCTTACTGTTACTAAGTTGATATTTTCAAGTTTATTGATGTATTTTTTCTTTTGTAATGTTTATTCAAGCTTTGGCCATTTTCTTTGTAGAATCTCTTTATCATTTCTGAATATTAGACATTGTTAAGTTATATTTGTTGCAAATATTTTCTCCCAGTTTGTAGTTTATCTTTTTACTCTCTATGATGTCCTTCAATGGGTAGAAGTACTTAACTTTAATATAGTTGATGCTTGCTGAGTCTTTCCTTTATGGTTTGTATCTTTAAGCCTTATTTTTAAAAAAATGTTTTCTTATCTCATCATCATAAAAATATTCTATTTTTCCTTCAAATGTTAAAGTGTTGCCATTCTCTCTTAAGTCTCTAATTCACCTGGAATTGGTTTTCACATAACCTGTGTGGAAGAGATCCAATTTGATTAGTTTTCCTTATGGATAACCAATTGTTTCAGAACCATTTTTTTTAAAAGTTCATCTTTACTGTTCTGTGATCTCTCTCTGACATAAACCACATATGTGCTATGTTCTTCATTATCCCTTACTCATACTCTATTGTTTTAACTAAGTTAGCTATAGAATAATTCTTGACATGCTATTAGGTAAATTTTTCCACTCCCAAGCAATTTTTACCAAGATAATCCTCATTACTTTTAGTTCTTTGTACTTCCACATGCATTTTAAACACAGCTTAAATACGTACCCACACACTTACAAAAGGAAGAATCAAAAATAAATCTCTTGGGATTTTGGTTTGCTTTGCATTGTATTTATAGATTTTACGAGAATTGACATCTTTACAATGTTGAATTAAGCAATTTATAACATGGTCTAATGCTATATTTATTTTTTAACTTTGAAAGAGCATTTTGTGATTTTCTCTATGAAGGCCTTGCACATTTTTTGCTAGATATATAGCTCTCTATATTTTTATCAATTTTTTATTGAAGTATAGTTGATTTAAAATGTTGTGTTAATTTCTGTTGTATGTCAAAGCGATTCATTTATGCATATATATATATGTATACATACACACATTATTTTTTATATTCTTTTCCATTGTGGTTTATCATAGGATATTGAATATAGTTCTCTATGCTATACAATAGGACTTTGTTGTTTATCCATTCTAAATACAAAAGCTTACATCTGCTAACCTCAGTCTCCCACTCAATCCGTTCACCAGCTCTCTTCCCCTTGTCAACCACCAGCCTGTTCTCTATGTCCATGAGGTCTGTTTATTCTGTGTCTGTTTCTGTTTTGCACTGTAGTCGTGTTCATTTGTGTCATACTTTAGATTCCACATATAAGTGATATACTATGGTATTTGTCTTTCTGACTTACTTCACTCAGTATGATAATCTCTAGTGCATCCATGTTGCTGCAAATGCCATTATTTCATTCTTTTTATGATTGAGTACTATTCCATTGTATACATGTACTACATCTTTATTCATTCATCTGTATGGACATTTAGGTTATTTCCACATCTTGGTTATTGTAAATAGTGCTGCTGTGAACATAGGGGTGCATGTATCTTTTCAAATTAGAATTTTGTCTGAATATATGTCCACTAGCGGGATTGCTGAATCCTATGGTAATTCTGTTTTTAGTTTTCTGAGGAAACTCCATCTTGTTTTCCACAATGGCTGAATCAACTTACATTCCCAACAATGCAGGAGGATTTTCTTTTCTTCACAGTCTCTCCAGCATTTATTATTTGTAGAATTTTTAACGATGGTCACTCTGACCTATGTGAGATTGTACCTCAATGTAGTTTTGATTTGCTTCTCAGGTGGTTCAGTGGTAAAGAATCTGTCTGCTAATGCAGGAGACATGGGTTTAATTCCTGGGCTGGGAAGATCGCCTGGAGAAGGAAACAGCAACCAGCTCCAGCATTCTTGCCTGGCTCAGCCCATGGACAGAGGAGCCTGATGGGCTGCAACCCACGGGATTGCAAAAGAGTCAGACAGACTTTTGTTGGCAAAGTAATGTCTCTGCTTTTGAATATGCTATCTAGATTGGTCATAACTTTCCTTCCAAGGAGTAAGTGTCTTCTAATTTCATGGCTACAGTCACCATCTGCAGTGATTTTGGAGCCCCCCAAAATAAAGTCTGACACTGTTTCCACTGTTTCCCCATCTATTTCCCATGAAGTGATGGAACCAGATGCAATGATCTTCATTTTCTGAATGTTGAGCTTTAAGCCAACTTTTTTACTCTCCTCTTTCACTTTCATCAAGAGGCTTTTTAGTTTTCATTTTCTGCCATAAGGGTGGTGTCATCTGCATATGTGAGGTTATTGATATTTCTCCTGGCAATCTTGATTCCAGCTTGTGCTTCATCCAGCCCAGTATTTTGCATGATGTGCTCTGCAAATAAGTTAAATAAGCAGGGTGACAATATACAGCCTTGACGTACTCCTTTCCCAATTTGGAACCAGTCTTTTGTTCCATGTTCAGTTCTAACTGGTGCTTCTTGAACTGCATACATATTTCTCAGGAGGCAGATAAGGTGGTCTGGAATTCTTACCTTGTTAAGAATTTTCCACACTTTGTTGTGATCCACGCAGTCCAAGCCTTTGGAGTAGTCCATGAAGCAGAAGTATGTTTTTCTGAAACTCTCTTACATCAAGGCTGTATATTGTTACCCTGCTTATTTAACTTAAATGCAGAGTACATCATGAGAAACACTGGACTAGAAGAAGCATAAGCTGGAATCAAGATTGCCGAGAGAAATGTCAATAACCTCAGATATGCAGATAACACCACCCTTATGGCAGAAAGTGAAGAGGAACTAAAGAGCCTCTTGATGAAAGTGAAAGTGGAGAGTGAAAAGGTTGGCTTAAAGCTCAACATTCATAAAACGAAGATCATGGCATCTGGTCCCATCACCTCATGGGAAATAGATGGGGAAACAGTGGAAACAGTGTCAGACTTTATTTTTCTGTACTCCAAAATCACTGCAGATGGTGATTGCAGCCATGATATTAAAAGACGCTTACTCTTTGGAAGAAAAGTTATGACCAATCTAGATAGCATATTCAAAAGCAGAGACATTACTTTGCCAACAAAAGTCTGTCTAGTCAAGGCTATGGTTTTTCCTGTGGTCATATATGGATGTGAGAGTTGGACTGTGAAGAAAGCTGAGCACCAAAGAATTGATGCTTTTGAACTGTGGTGTTGGAGAAGACTCTTGAGTCCCTTGGACTGCAAGGAGATCCAACCAGTCCATTCTAAAGGAGATTGGTCCTGGGTGCTCTTTGGAAGGACTAATGGTGATTCTGAAACTCCAGTACTTTGGCCACCTCATGCGAAGAGTTGACTCATTGGAAAAGACTCTGATGCTGGGAGGGATTGGGAGCAGGAGGAGAAAGGGACGACAGAGGATGAGATGGCTGGATGGCATCACCAACTCGATGGACATGAGTCTGAGTGAACTCTGGGAGTTGGTGGGACAAGGAGGCCTGGCATGCTGCAATTCATGGGGTTGCAAAAAGTCAGACACGACTGAGCAACTGAACTGAACTGAACTGAGTGGTCTAGTGGTTTTCCCTACTTTCTTCAATTTCAGTCTGAATTTGGCAATAAGGAGTTCATGATCTGAGCCACAGTCCGCTATTGGTCTTGTTTTTGCTAACTGTATAGAACTTCTTCATCTTTGTCTGCAAAGAATATAATCAATCTGATTTTGGCATTGACCATCTGGTGCTTTGGGTGCTATGGCCATTTTAACAGTATTAATTCTTCCAAACCAAGGTATTGCTCTATATTTTTAATTCTATTGTAAAACACCATTTGTAAGATGCTTCAGAATTCTTTTTTTGTGTATCATATATCTAAAATTGTGAACCTGAACATGCAGTACTGGTCAGAAATGATGATGATCTGAACTAAGGTGAGGGAGGTAAATATGGAGGTGGTGAAATTGTGTGTGTATATTAAAGATCAAGTCATCAGGATTCATTGCCACAGTAATACAGTGTGATATTGACATCTATGTATTTGTATGTAAATGGGAAATTTTTTAAATAAGAGCTCATATTTTGAAAACTTTATCTTTGGCAATATTTTTTACCTAGATCAGAAATGATTTGCATCAGAGAGAATTTTCTCTTGCTTCTGCCAGGCTTCTGGGCAACTACTGACTCCAAAATACTTTAAAACAAATATTCATGTTGAGGAGTTTTGGATTGTCTAGGAAGCATGAAGCTATATGAAATCTGGCTTGTGGTTAAGAATATTGAAGGGAGATTTCCCCCCCTTTTCACCCTCCCCACAGTTAGAGATAGGTACTTTTCCATACTACCCAGGAATGGGAGCAGACTTATTTCTAAAGCAACCTTTAAGTGCATATGTAGCCTTGTGAACCCCAGCTTTAATGGAGGTCCCTTAGTAGGCTCCCCACTGTCTGTGTAACATCTTTCTCCCTAAGCCCTTTGCAGCATGAAAACGGAAACTCAGTTTTAATGGGGTTTGGCAAATCCCAGAGAGCAAAAGCCAACGTAACTGCGCTGCTTACATTTTTGACTTCTTGCTTTAAAATTAGTTTTTTTTTTTTTTTTTTACCTCAGAGAATGTCTTCCTTTCTGGACAGCTCATCAACAAATTTACAAGATGTTAAAAGATATTTAATCCAAGATTTAGTTGTTTCCAGTGATAGAATTGATCAGGGTCTCTAGCTCACCATGTTATCAGAAATGAATACTGACTTCACTCCTTTAAATTGAGGCTTTGTGCTCAGTCACTTTGGTTGTGTCCAACTCTTTGCAACCCTGTGGACTATAGCCTTCCGTGCACCTCTGTCCACAGGTTCTCCAGGCAAGACTACTGGAGTGGGTTGCCATGCCCTTCTCCAGGAGATCTTCCCCACCCAGGGATAGAACCTGCATCTCTTGTGTTTCTGGCATTGCAGGCATACTCTTTACCCACTGAACCATGTGGGAAGACAAAGCTGAAGCTTTGGTTCTTGTTAAAATGCAAATATCTATGCTTGAGATAGCCTCCTAAAGCAGTCCTTTTAACAGTGTCATCTTAAAACTAATTCCATAAAAAATCATCTGTCATGCTTGTTAAAATGCTAATTATGGCTCACATTTCATGATACAAATCTTAGGATGGAAGGAAGAAGAATTTTTACTAAGTGTGCCAATGGAGAATCACATGGTTATCTCTTATACCTTTGTAAAAATCAGTTTAAGTACTCTTTTCTGAAACAAATTTTCACAGCAACAGGTGCTTCAAATACTTGATATCTGGAGGAAAAACACTTTCTGATATGAAACTAACAGTCACTGATTCCATTTTCCCTGACTGCTCTAGTGGGGTGCTGCCAACCATTCTCACCTATACCTGTGGATTATAGTCTCAAAGTCAGTGGTTGAAAATCTACTGGATTTTCTTGAGACCATCCAAGGAAATGTGAAGGAGGCTCATTTTTGAGTCACATTTATAGAGAAACCATGAAGCCACAGAAAAGTTAAACACTCTTTTTCTAGAAGGAGGGAAAAAAACCCTGTATACTTTCTTATAAAAATATGTTTGAGGATAACTCCAATTTTTCCCTTAGGAGAAATTCTTTGGAATGAATTTACTAGGATACAAGGTATAGATATTTTAAGATTCTCCATCCCCTAATAAAAAATAATTTTATTGTCCTGGTTATAGAAAAGACACTGAAATAATGTTAGATATTTACAGGCAGTTCAGAAAGATTGAAGAAGAAATTAAAATTACCCTAACCTGCAACCCAAAGAAAATCATGGCTCAACATATTCATATGTTTTATATCTTGTCAGATTTTTCTCTTATGCATACAAATATTTTATTTTCAAAAACAGAATAATCCTGTTTGTAAACTGATATTTTAAATCAATATTATATTGTGAATCTCTTTCCATGCCTGTAAATGTGGGTTTTGGAAAAGTGCATCGTAGTTTGTAGGTGCCCTACACAATGTGCTTAGTGTCTAGCAGAACATCTGATACTAGCAACAAAAACTTGTAATCCTTCTTGCCATGCTTGTAACTCCTCCTGGGCAGTTGACTCCTACCCTTGCAGAAAGGGCAGATATTAGGCATCCATATTTTATACCATTTATTCTCTCTTCAGTCTTTGCCAGTTGAGTAACAGGTTCATAGAAGCCCCAGAGAATCCACAGGCTGGCCAGCAGACCTAAAGTTATGGTCTCATCGCGTAAGCAAAGGATGAGCTAGCTAATGAGATTCCATTTCTTAAGACTTTAATTTCAAAATATGCAGAAGAAGAAAAAGCACAGCAGGAGAAGAATTGAAAAGTCATCTTATATTGCAAGAATGGAGAGGTCATAAAGGACCAAGCTTAGGGCACAAAGAAGCAGAAGCTGTAAGATAAAGATAAGCTATGGAGATGGAGGAAGTCAGTTGGAGGAGTTCAGGAAGAAGCAGTCAGTGGAGGGTACCTAAGTCAATTCACGGTGGAGCACTAGAGCAAAATTTACATCCTGCTGGCCCCTCCCATGAGTCACCTCCCACTGAGACTGGGGGTGGCGCATACTTACAGTGGCTCCTATTGTTTGATTTCTGTTTGATCTCATCTCCCTAGGATTCCAAGTATTCTTATAATTCCATCACTAATTCATCAACTCATAGATTGAAGTTTGAGTGAGTCTCTATTACCTGAGACTAAAGAATATAAATAAAACAGTTACTCTGATCATTTAGACACAACAGTTCCTTAAGGGAGTGGATTTTTGGTCTTAGGGTTATAGCTATATCTTATGTAAGTATGTGTGTGCGAGTGTAAACTTTTTGTTTAAATATATTTATTTCTAATTTCCTCACAATATGATTAGGAGGTTTTCTTTGTAGTTGAGAACATTATACATTTCTGCATACGCTAAAGAAATGTGCATTCTCGATTTGAAAGTACAATATTTTATTCATTTATTAATTTTTTCCCATTAAAAAAACTTTTATATTGGAGTATACTTGATTAACAATGTAGTGTTGGTTTCATCTGTACAGCAGAGTGATTCAGTTATAAATATACATGTATCTACTCTTTTTCAAATTCTTTTCTCATTTAGGTTATTTCAGAATATTGAGCAGAGTTCCCTGTGCTATACAATACGTCCTTGTTGATTATATACTTTAAATACAGAAGTGATAGAAGTGTGCAGATGTCAGTCCCAAACCCCCAATTCTTCCCACCACCTTCTCCTCTGGTAACTTTAAGTTCTGTTCTCTCTGTGAGTCTGTTTCTGTTTTGTAAATAAGTTTATTTGTATCTTTTTTTTTTTTTTTTTAGATTCTGCATATAAGTGGTATCGTATGATACTTGTCTTTGTGTGAGAACCTCCTGGTCCATCCATGTTGCTGCAAATGGCATTATTTTATTCTTTTTTTAAATGTCTGAATAGTGCATGCATGCATGCTAAGTCACTTCAGTCGTGTCTGACTCTTTGCGACCCTATGGACAGTATCCTGCATGTCTGTGGGATTCTCCAGGCAAGAACACTGGAGTGGTTTGCTATTGTGAATATGAGTCATATTTTCTTTATCCATTCATCTGTCAATGGCCAGGCATTTAGGTTACTTCCATGTCTTGGCTATTGTAAATAGTGCTGCAATGAACACTGAGCTGCATGTATCTTTTCGAATGATGGTTTTCTCTAGATATATGCCCAGGAGTGAGATTGCTAGATCGTATGGCAGCTCTATATTTAGTTTTTTTAAGGAACCCCCACTGCCAGTGCAGGAGATGTGGGTTCCATCCCTGGAGAAGGAAATGGCAGCCTGCTCCAGTGTTCTTGCCTGGGAGATCCCATGGACAGGATCCCAGGAGCCCAGGAACCTGGTGGGCTACAGACTACAGAGTTAAAAAGAATTGGATATGAATTGGTTATTAAATAACAGCAAAAATACTGTTCTCCAGAGAGGCTGCATCCCATCAACAGTGTAGGAATGCTCCCTTTTCACCACACTCTCCAGGATTTATTGTTCGTAAACTTTTTATGATGGCCATTCTGACTGGTGTGAGGTGATGACTCACTGCAGTTTTTATTTGCATTTCTCTAATAATTAGCAATGTTGAGGATCTTTTCATGTGCCTCTTGACCATCTGTATGTCCTCTTTGCAAGAATGTCTGTTTAGGTCTTCTGCCCATTTTTTGATTGGGTTGTTTGTTTGTTTGTTTCTTATTGAGCCACATGATCTGTTTGTAAACCTTGAAAATTAAACTCTTGTCAGTTGCTTTGCTTGCAAGTATTTTCTTTCATCCTGTGGGTTGTCTTTTCATTTTGTTTATGGTTTCCTTTGCTGTGCAAAAGCTTTTGGGTTTAATTAGATCCTATCGGTTTAGTTTGGGTTTTGTTTCCATTATTCTAGGAGACAGGACCAAAAAAATATTGCTGCATTTTATGTCAAAGAGCATCCTGCCGATATTTTTCCACTAAGAATGTTATAGTATCTGGTCTTTATATTTAGGTCTTTAAGCCATTTTGAGTTTATATTCTGTATGGTGTTAAAGAATGTTCTAATTCTTTTTTTTCTTTTTTATAACATGTAGCTGTCTAGTTTTCCCAACACCATGTAATGAATAGACTGTCTTTTCTGTATTGTATGTTCCTGCTTCCTTTGTTGTAGATTAATTGACCGTAGGTACTCGAGTTTATTTCTGGGCTTTCTATCCTGTCCCATTGACCTATAGTTCTGGTTTTGTGCTGTTACCATATTGTTGTGATGAGTATAGCTTTGACCCAACACCATGTAATGAATAGACTGTCTTTTCTGTATTGTATGTTCCTGCTTCCTTTGTTGTAGATTAATTGACCGTAGGTACTCGAGTTTATTTCTGGGCTTTCTATCCTGTCCCATTGACCTATAGTTCTGGTTTTGTGCTGTTACCATATTGTTGTGATGAGTATAGCTTTGTAGTAGTCTAAAGTGATAGAGCCTGAGTCTTCCAGCTCTGTTTTTCTTCTTCAAGATTGCTTTGGTTATTTGGAATCTTTTGTGTCTCCATACACATTTTAACATTTTTTGGTTCTAGTTCTATGAAAAATGCTATCGGTAATTTGATAGTAATTGCACTGAATCTGTAGATCACCTTGGGTAATGGAGTCATTCTAACAATATTGATTCTTTCAATCCAAGAACATGATATATCTTTCCATCTATTTGTGTCATCTTCAGTTTCTTTCATCAGCATCTTATAGTTTTCTGAGTACAGGTCTTTTGCCTCCTTAAGGAGGTTTATCCCTAGGTATTTTATTCTTTTTAATATGATGGTAACTGGGATTGTTTCTTTAATTTCTCTTTCTGATCCTTTTTTGCTAGTGTATAGAATTGCAGCAGATTTCTGTGTATTTATTTTGTATCCTGCAACTTTAAATTACAACATTTTTAAATTAACTTCATGAGATATACTTAAAAATACTCTGTATTTTTATTTTTGGTTTTCTAATGAGAAAGTAAAAATTAGTTTGTTAAGGTCTTCACAACTATACTTTTTCTGCCCATCTTTTCTTCTTATATTTCCAGTTATCATTGTATATAATTTGATGTAGTATTTAATTCCCTTAATTGATTTGCTATTTAATGTCAGTTCCCTTGATACGTTTTGTCTGATGTTAATAATATGACCACCTTACTTTCTTTTTGTTTGTACTTTTTGGTATGTCTTTAGTCATCTGTGTGTCTTTAAGTTTTCTTTATCACATTTTTTTCCCTTACATTTCTCTTATCAAAAGTATAGAGATTTTGTTGACATTTTTGTTTGGACCTATGTGAATATCTCTGGAATGATTAGGATGAGTTCAGACACTGTCTAGTCATCTCCAAGAGCATTTGATTTTCTTCTTGGGCCCACAGTTTCCTTTGGTGTTGAGAGTGAGCATGTGACTGAGTTCTGGCTAACAGAATATGGTAAAGGTGAAGTGTGTGATCATTTTGCTCTCTCTGGTCTGCGTGGCAATGCCCAAGGCCACCTTGTAAACCACAAATGAATTGGCAAAGTCTCTATTAATCTGAGTCCTTGAATATCTGCATAGGGCAGAGCCCCTCGACACCAACTGGACTATATTTAAGAGAGAAATTAACTTCTGTCATGTAAAGCCACTCAGCTGCTAATATGGCAGCTAGTGTGAAGTAACATAAGAGATGGTAAAGAAAGTGGGTTCTACCATAACAATAAAACTAAAACACAGAGTACTATCTTAACAGTTGAGAAAACAATGATGAAACTGATATTAGAATTTAGAAGATGGAGACTCATGATTCTCAATGGCAAAATATTTGGGAAAATTTTTGTTAGTGATAGTTTTTAAGGTAGATAAAGTGACTAATAACCCATAGTTCTATGGGTAGAAACTGAATAAAGAATATTAGAGCTGTATGCTAGTTGACAGTGGCTATATTTTGTAAGGTTTTAGGAGCAAGAGCTCAAGCAAGAACTGCCTGGCTCAAAAACTCAAGGGAGACTAGAGAGAGTCCAGAAATTTGAAGCTTTTCAAGTAGGAAAAGTTGACTGTCTTTAGAGCCCAGAGGGTGAGAATCTAGGTAGACAGAAGCAACTAAAGTCCCTTAAGACTCAGTCTCTTAATAAAAAAAAAAAAAAAAACAAACTCAATCTCAAGACAAAGAAGTCATTAAGGGTGTGATATTCCCTCCCTAAATAGCCACTATTAATTTGAGGAAAAAGTGGCAAGGAGTTGAGTGAGGAAAAAAGTAAATTAGATTTGAGAGTTATGTCCAGGAAAGAAATTTGAGTGTGGTTACTGACATATGCAACTTGCTGGAAGTAAGTAAATTAGACACTATTAAGGGTTTGGAGAAAACTGGATAGCCAAAGAATCATAAGAACCTGGATGTCATTAGAAACCTCACTGACTAGAGAGGATGGTGGGTAGAAGCGACATGTGTGATAGTAATACAGCAGTCAAAGACTGCTTTAGAGTGGCCAGAGTGGCCAGTCTCAGTTGGAACTCTTTCCAGGCAGCTTCTGCACTGTTTTATGAAGCTACTGTACAAGAGGCCCTTCTGTCCACACATCAGAGAGTCCACAGCACTGGGAGCAGCCCAGGGCTGCAGGCTCTCTCTGCTGTGGCAGCACTCAGCCCCAGGCCTTCTGTGTATCTCCTACAGAATGCTGTTGATCTGCATCAGGAAAGAGGTTTCAAGGGAGCCAACCTCATCCATCCTATAGCCATCTTTCACTGCCCACCCCCCGCACCCCAGCCAAATGACAAGTGTTCCCTGCAGTTCCCTTTGCTTCATTCTTTTCCTTTTTAATTTTTAACAGCTTTCATGAGACCTAATTCACACAATATGCAATTCAGCCATTCAAAGTGTACAAGTCAATGATTTTTAGTATATTCACAGATATGTCCAGCCATCACCACTGCAGATCACCTCAAAAAGAAACATGTACCCTTTGACTATCACCCCCTATGCCCCACTCCCTGCTCCCTAGCCTCTAAGCAACCTCTAATCTACTTTCTGTCTCTATAGACTTCCCAATTCTGGACTTTCATGTGAATCATATAGTATGTGACTTCTTTCACTTAGTATAATGTTTTTAAGGTTCATCCATGCTTAGCATGTATCAATACTTCATTTCATTTATGAACAAATAATATTTCATTAGATGAATATATCATTGTTTTATCCATTGGTCTGCTGATGGGCACTTGGGTTGTTTCCACCTTTTGGCTATTGTGAATAATGCTGCTGTGAACATTTGGGTTCAAGTTCCATTTGCTTGAAAATTCCTGTTCTTTTCAATGAAGAAATTTCCACATTGCCACCTAAGGCTTTCCTTTAATTTGTTTCCCTCTTCAAGCATGTGGGTACCAATCTAGATGGTAGAATAGAAATACAAGGAGCTCACCTCCTCCTACACATACTGGGTTGGCCAAAATGGTCATTCAGATTTTTCCATAGCATCTTATAGCTAACCCAATACATTAGGAATTCCTTGAAGTCCTGGCATATTGATGGTACTCTTTCCAGAGCTGATGCAGGTTTTCTCCTATTTTAATATTCATTTGATAATTTAGCTATGATCTGAAAGGGAAAGATTTTGCTGGCTTTGCTTTAATTATCTCTACTACTGAAGTCTGTTCTTGTACCCTTACCAAGAGGATAGTGAATATAAGTTAACTATTTTTTAATGACCAAAATTTTTCATCATAAACATGAATATTCACTGAATTAATTACGGATCCACTGATATTCATAATTCGGTTTATTATATGAAATGGCCTTAGAAAATGTGTTTTCCCGTATATATTATCATCTTGAGAGCATCAGTACTATTTATTGAGCCCTCAGTGTAATGAGTCAAGGATGGCAAATGGTAGGTGAGAATAATATTTATATATTTTAAGTCTTCTATGCTATAATTAAGACTAAAATTATACCAATATGATCTATGAATAATTACAAATAATGATAAGTTCTATGAAGGGAATTAACAGGGTGAAGAGAAAGAGGAGAAGAGGAAAGAACCATCTCTGTTGGGGTTTCTGGAAAGATTTAGCCAAGGAGAATTTACCATTTAACCACTTATTGCAATAAAATTGATTTAGTAAGATTAAAAAAATGTTTTAAATTTGAATCTTTTCATTAAATATTTGGGTGATGCTTCAGTGATGAAGTGAAATTAGCAGGCAAGCAGTTTTCAGTTTTGCGCTTCCAGAGAAAAGATTTTCTCAGTGCTGAATGAAGTAGATCCTGACCTATGGGCAAGCAGGTCTTCCTGTGGCGCAGGTGGCAGTCACTAGCGCAGTTCACAAACCTTTCTGTCCAGGAACTTGGTGGGATTCTGCTTTACTGCCCTTTTGAAGTTGGGCGTGGCCACATGATTTGCCTTGACCAAGGAGATTTGAGTAGAAGTGATATGGGGTCACTTCCAGGAGGAAGCTTTGCCAAGCACCCAACTCATATAGTTCTCTTTCCAGCACTGGGTGGACAGGCAGCCTTCATCAACTTCGCTACTTGAGTAAGGATGGCAAACAGTGAGCCCTTTGCCAGCCAGCTTCCAACCTGCAGTGTTAGCAACTTAGAAACCCTTATGTGCTAGGCCACTGAGATTTTGGAGTTGCTTAGCTTATTCTAATTCAGCACATGAGGCTCAGAATATGGTTAGTTTACAAAATCAAGAGAAAGCCGTCCTTTCTAGGAGTTGTGTTCCCCCACCTCTTTACAAGTCTCCAAGTTTGGGTTTTCAGTGGCTTTTTCCTTAGCTGGGTGCACCACATGGCCATTGCCCTGTGGAAGAGCCATGTGCTGCAGCCCTCCTGGTCTGGACGTCCACTGCCATGGAAGGGCTTCCTCTCACCTTGGCCCTCAGCTCTTCTTGCATGGACCTGGAGTCTTAGCCTCTTTTGGCTGGTGGTTTACTAGGACCAGAAGCATTAGTGCTGGAACAGAAACTGAGCTCCTGAGATGACCCACCCTCCTGTCTTTTCATTTCAGAGCAACTTTTCATCTTCTCCTTCTCACCTGTTGGGGGACACTCCTCCCAGGTGGTTACTCTCCTTGTACCAGACTCTGAGAGGAGAGCTCAGCCTGCTGCACCCCTTTTGAAGGTTGCGTAGTCTGTCCACACCATCTCAGTGAATCACGGAATGGTTCTGGTCACAGCCTTTTTCCTTCTGTATCGGCAGTGGGGGATGGGGGTGGGAATCCCTGCTTCACCAGTGTCACCTGTTTATCTAACTTCACCTTCCCTTTTTGTCTTACTAACCACTTCTTAGAGTTCAGTAATAAGCTTACTCATATTTGGAGAACCAGGCTATTACTCTATGTGAAAATACATCTCTCACTCTCCTGTGCCTTGATACAGGAACATTTTAAAAGTGAAATGCATAATCCTTGAGTACAAAATGCTTACAATTTTGTTGGAGAAAGAACTTGTGTATGTGAAATAATGCATGAATGAAAGAGTATTACATTTTAGCATTGTGTCTATACCAATCAATTCTATGTCATATTGTTTAGACAGTTGGACAATTAAGCAGTAGCTGGTTAGGTGCAAACTGCATATGGTTGGTTTTATTAAGGTAAATAAACCTTGCTGAGGTTTTGAAGGAAGAAACTGTTGCATTCTCTTTCTCATCCTTGGGATGTGAAGCAACAATAAAGCTACTGATTGGATTTCAGCAGACATAGAGAAATAGAACATTTTGCTTCATTGCGTGACAAGATCTGTACTGAGACAAACCACTCAAGTCCACATGTGTGTACAGACAGACCAAGCACTTTAGTGAAATTGTTTTCTTCAATTTCTGTAAGAATTACTGAGAGCATAGTGAAGGTGAAAAACATGGCAAAATCAGTCATTTAAGTTCAGATCCTTGGCCTGCACTGTATGGAAGTTACAGGCTGTGCCTCAGGATGTGTCAGTGGAAAGGCAAATGCAGCCATTAAAAAAATGATTATTTTGTTTCTTTTATTTTTGACTGTGCTGGGTCTTCATTGCTTCCTAGGCTTTTTTCTAGCTGAGGCAAGTGGGGGTTAGCCTCGGGTTGCAGTGCACAGAGTTCTCACTGTGATGGCTTCCTTTGCGGCAGAGCAGGGGCTCTAGGGCACAGGCTCAACAGCTGTGGTGCGCGGGCTTAGTTTTGTGTGGGGTCTTCCCGTATCAGGGATCGAACCCACGTCTCTTGCACTGGCAGGTGGATTGTTTACTGAGCCACCAGGGAAACCCAGGAAGTCATTTTTCTTAGCCTCCGGTGGATACCCAGATATATTCCAGAAAGCGTCTTTTCTTCTAAGAATATGTGACTTGTATACTCTCCTCTTTTGGAAGTCCCCCACAGCATCATGCTGTTAAACTCATCCTTGTGGCTTTAAGGTTATTGAAAATAGTGTTCCAAGGGGGAATTTCTCTTTCTCATTCTTGCAGATTTGAAAGTTTTCATGTGATGTGTTTCTCTGTAGCAACAATCAGCAAAGCCTATGGGAAAACAAAGTGTCTCCAAGAACAGGAAAAAAAAGTGTGAGAAAAAGCAGTTGTCATCACACTCCTAGCCTTTTTGAGCCATTAATTTAGTTGTAGATTTCTCCAGAGCAACTCCATTCTCTATCCCTGCTCTACTCACTCATGGGAGAACAAAAGGTCATCATTTTTTGTAAACACATCATGCATTTTGACTTGGGCAGGACTAGCTTTCATACAAAACAGCTGAAATAGGGAATTCCAGTCCATGTTCTTCTTCTCCAGGGCCATCTGTATCTGCTTCAGCCTGGGCAGATTTTGCCCCAGCCCCTTCTTCCTTTTGTTTCCTGAGGCTCCATGCTTGGCTCTCACTGGTGCTCTCACTGGCACTGCCCATGTTTTTTGTGCAATAGACACGGTTTTGGGTGTTCTAGAAGTAGCTACCCAATCTTATTACCTGTCCCAGCCTTGCTCCCTTTCTTATTATCTTTGCCTTTGAAATCTTGCATGAACTCCTATTATTAGCTCTCTCTCCTCCACCACCTTGATTCTGCTCCTCAATTCACAGGTGGACTTGTGACCTCTGATCATTCCTAGGACTGGCCCTGCATGCTCCAGAATCTTTTTGATCCCATTTCCATGTCCCATGTGTCTGTGTAATTTCAGTCCCTCCCCTTGGCTGTTGCCTCGGAAGCA
Organism: Oreotragus oreotragus; assembly: GCA_006410675.1. Classification (NCBI taxonomy): domain Eukaryota; kingdom Metazoa; phylum Chordata; class Mammalia; order Artiodactyla; family Bovidae; genus Oreotragus; species Oreotragus oreotragus. Next base: position 45,324 of record SJYX01021565.1, on the reverse strand, counting down.
CTGCTTCCCCATCACCTCCATACAGGTCTGAACTCAACTATAGTGTTTCCAGTGATAGCTTTGTTATCTTCTTCTGTGGGCCCATTGGACCCTCATCTACAATTTCTTAAATTAACCTTTCGTTTTCCATCTCCCATGTTCCATTTCAGCATCACCTCTATTTCAGCCACATAACTCCTCCTAGAGGGCATCTCCTCCCCGCTGCTCGAGCCCCACTCTAGGATAGCTCCGCATCCTCTGGGCTCAGTGTAGGGCCCCTACACAGAGACTCTGCCCCAGGCCACCCTCTCTGAGTAAGGTCCTCCTCTTGTCATCTCTCTTGTCACTCTTATTAACCTTCACTATAGCAGTTATCACCACCTATGATTATTTATCTTTTATTTGTCTGTGATCTGATTTCCTGAATAAATTATAAGTGCCATAAAGCAGAACCCAACTTTGTTCTGTTCAGCACTAAATACTCCAAGAACAATGCCTGACACATAACAAGAGCATCGTGATTCTGTGATGACTGGATGGATGAATTTCCCTGCCCCTCAGACCCTGAACTTCACAGACTTATTGACTTTCTCCTCTTGCTTTCTCTCCATGAAAGTGAAAGAAAGTGAAATAGTTCAGTCGTGTCCGACTCTTTGTGACCCCATGGACTGTAGTCTATCAGGCTTCTCCGTCCATGGGATTTTCCAGGCAAGAGTGCTGGAGTGGATTGCCATTTCCTTCTCCAAGGGATCTTCCTAACCCAGGAATCGAACGTGGGTCTCCCACATTGCAGGCAGACGCTTGATCGTCTGAGCCGTCAGGGAAGCCTTTCTCTCCATATTGAATCTCAAAACTGTTAACTTTCTTGCACAAAACCTTGCTTCTTTCTGGATTATTATAGTTGGTCTTCTAACTAGTGGTCCATTGGATCTGTTCCCTTTACTGTCTTCATTGCTCATTACTAAAATATTTGTCATAACTATTACTTTTAATTTTCAAAAATCTTTACTTGTCTTGCACCTTAGCCATCACATATCCTCCTGGGCCTTCTATCTAATCAAGTTGCATCTCAGTTGCACCATTTATACTTTGTCAACCTGCATGTGCCCATGTATTCCATCACATGTACCCTCCTCCATATTCCCCTATCCATCAATAAGCCCCCACTTCCAGCCAGAGTTAGATCCTGCTCTCTCTGAATTCTCTGAAGATTTTTATTTATGTTCTTCAGTGACATATTACTTTCTTCCTTGTACTGTGATTGTTTATGTATACATTGTTTTCCTAAGTGGATTGAAAATATCTCAACAAAAATATCTCACATGTATTTTTTTTTTGCATTTTATTTACTCAGTGCCTAGAAATTTTTATATCAACAGATATTTGCTTAATAAATACACAGATGATGTAATAATCTCTAATGCAGATAAACTACACAAGTGGGATAAGTACATGCCAGGCACTGTGAAATGTGAGAGGGGAAACAAGTACGATTCTGCAGTTTAGTCCATCATAGCTGTCCTCTCAGAGGATTTATCTACCATGGAGATGTTTCTCTTGAGGTCACTGGCTTCTGCTTTCCTTCCTTCTTCTTTGGACCTTTAACTGGCAGTGGGGACCCGAGCTCAGAGACCAGTGTCAGGGATGGAGTCTGAGGACTGGCTTCACAGCCTCATGTTTCACACCACTAGCTTAGCTGAGAGCCAGCAGAGCAACATTTGACTGGGATCAAAATGACCATAAGAAAATTAGGTCTGTCCTGGTATTAGTCCGATGGGAAATGGAACAGTTACCAATTTTTCTTTATCTTCCTTTTCATCTCTCCTTCTCAGACTTTAAGGTCTAAGTTCTGTTCGAATTATAAAACAGAATTTTATTTGTGATTAGAAAGGTTTCTGAAACCTGGTTGCTCTTTTTTCCCTTAAGGCTCAGAATCCTTTATTAGCAGAGCTTATAGCAGAATGGAAAGCAGGTTGGTCTCATGTACTGGTTCTGGTTAGTTGGTAGAGGCTTCCTGGAGTGCCATTTTTCTCAAATGATTTATCCTCTAGTATCCAAGTGTCACGATTCATTATAAATGTTTGCCGTGGTTGCAGTAGGAGGGAGTGGGCACATATGTTCTCCTGTTTGGTCAACATGTGATTGCTGGGCCCTTGCTGTGTGTCAGGCACTTTGCTGATCATTGGGGATGGGGGAACAAAAGGCAAGGAGTGATTCTGCTCACAGACGTGTGAGGAAAGCAGCCAAGTAAATTCTGCAAGTGTGAAGAGTCTTAAGATAGGAGAAGTTCATAGCACTTTGGGAGTACATTATTGAAGAGACTTAAAATTTAACCTTATAAAATGAAAATTAATGTGTTACTTATGAAAATTAATAAGTACCTTTATGAAAATTATTGTTTTATATTTATGAAAATTAATGTGTCCAGGGTCACATAGCCAATAATTTGCATAATTAGAATTTTAATCCAAGATAGTATTCCTTCACAGTTTCTGTTCCTATGTTATTACTGTGCTTTTTTTTTTTTTTAGAATCAACCATATGATTATAATTTTAGAATTAAAAAGAGACATGATTCAATTTCTTGTGGATTTTGGAGATAAGGTGTTTCAAAGGAGGTAGAGGAGGATCTTGCCTGAGATGTTCTGATCCAAGCAGATGTGATGGATTAAAGTTAAGGATTTTTTTTTTTAATTTTACAATAAATTTTTATTGGATACGTAATTCTAGTTAACAATTATTTTGATTATTGTTTTTCTTATCATGTTAAAGGTCATCACACTGATTTCTATTTTCCATTGTTTCTGGCAAGAATTTAGCCAGCATTCCCTGTAGGTATATGCATTTTTTCTCTCTGCCATTGAGATTTTTTTTTCACTCTCTTTTTTTCTTGCTATAAGTAGTTTATTTATTTATTTATTTTTTAATTTGAAGTAATCCTTTATTTATTTATTTATTTATTTATTAGAGCTTCCATTTTACTTTATTTTACTTTACAGTACTCTATTGGTTTTGGCATACATTGACATGAATCCGCCACGGGTGTACACGAACTCCCAAACATGAACCCCCCTCCCACCTCCCACCCCACATCATCCCTCCGGATCATCCCCATACACCAGCCCCAAGCATCCTGCATCCTGCATTGAACATAGACTTTTTCACATCACATAAGATGAGAAATAGTATGCTAGAGTCAGCCTGTGCTGTCTCATGAGAGGTGATTGTGTAGTTTCAGAAATTTTGCACATTAAAAAAATTTTTTTATTGGAGTTTTGTTTGTTTAGAATATTGTGTTAGTTTCAGGTATGCATTGAAGAGAAATTTTGCATATTTTTTGGTGTAGTGTCAAACTTGAAATCAGTCAGTGTGGGAGTATTTATACCAGAGAAATTGGCATCCACTCTAAATCAAGTTTTTTCACTTCCCCAAAGAGCTGGTTATTGAACATTTATTAGTATGCCCCTGAATGTGCAATACTATCACATTCTTTACAAATTCACAAAATAGAATTGGATTTTTATAAAGATCCAGTGGATCTTCCCAGCTGGTGCTAGTGGTAAAGAATCCACCTGCAATGTTGGAGATGCTAGTTCGATCCCTCAGTTGGGAAAATCCCCTGGAGAAGGAAACAGCAACCCACTCCAGTATTCTTGCCTGGAAAATCCTATGGACAGAGGAGCCTGGCAGGCTAGGGTCCATAGGGTCGTAAAGAATCAGACATGACTGAGCATGCACACACAACAACAGTGGATCTGAAATTTTTGTAACATAGGAATCATTTGGGAATGTTTGTTAAATGGGTTTGGGTTCAATAGGTCTAGACTAGAAAAGAAATTTGCATTAAAAAAAAAATCTAAGGTGATTAGATGCTGTCAGAAATGAGAACACACTTTAGGAAATAAAGTTTTCAAGTAAATATTTCATAAGAAAAGTGCAGGGTGAACTCCCTAGGTCAATGTGTCCAACTCTGGTTACACATTAGAAATACCTATGGGAGATAATCTACAATATCAATGCCTGGGTTCCATCCCAAAGCTGATTAAATCAGGATACCAATCATGAAATCGATGGCATGTACCCATTGTATTTCAGAATTTCTACGGACAAGTTACTTCTCTGTGACTGTTGTTGCCCTCCCTTCCTATGTTTGAACTTGAGTGACTACTGCAATTATTTATCTCAATGTGATCATTATATTTTTAGTATAATGGGTAGACAGGTTGGCTCTTTAGTTGACAGGTTTCAGATTAAGAGAATCACACCCAATTAGTCTAATCTGTACCCGGATATAATTTAGAAGAGGAAATTCTGGATCTCCAATCTGAGCCTGATATTATAATGAGAGGAAGCTATTGGAGATCATGGGACAGAAGGAGTATATTTTGGGTATGGGAGGATTGGAAATAAGAAATAGTTGAAGGATGGACTGTTGTAGATTAAAGATAAATCTTTAAAGTCTTTGGTACTTCTTCTTCTAAGAATTAGGATCTGTTTTCCCTCCCTGTGGTTCTTGTCTATGACTGCATTACCAACAGAGAATGGCAGAAGCAACACTGGGCCAGTTATGGGCATAATCTTGAAAAGGAAATGGCAGTTGCCAGCAGTTTCCTGAGACTTGAGCTACCATGGAAGAAGTCTGCTATGTAAGAAGTCTGTATAGATTCACTGAGATAACATGGGAGAGAGACCAGATGGGCCCACACTCCCATTTGTTCCCATCAATGCACCAGATGAGTGAGTTAAGGCATCTTGCATTCTCCGAACCAGTCCACCTGCCAGCTAAAAACCATCCAGTAATCCTAGTTGACACCCCATGGAGCAGAAGAATCAGCTGGTTGAAGCTTCCTCAGATTCCTATCCTTCAAAATTGTGAGATCTAATAAAATGGCTGTGGTTTTCAGCTAACTGTAGTTTGTTACACAGCACTAGATAACCAACACTCTCCCCTAGGTGATTCTAACATGCAGTCTGGACTACTTCAGAAGTAGTCCTACCTGGACACCTACAGTGATTTTGTTTTCCCTTAACCCCTTATCCATATATTATCCACCATTTACTTCATTTTTCAATTAAGTAATTATGTGGCAAAAAGACATCTCATGCATTTGGGAGAAATAATCCATAACATTCAATAAAGTGTCATGGACTTATAAAGAGACCAAACACTGGAATATGAGTCTGGAAACTACCAGCTCTTATGACCTTAGGCTAGTTGTTTATCTTTTTTCAGTCTTATTTTTGATGTTTGTAAAATGAGGAAGTTAGACTACATTGTCTCTAAGTTTCCTTTCTCTTGCGGGATTTCTTGACAATATGATGATGTGTAGAATAGTAACTATCAATAGGGAGAGATTATTTTCATGAGAAACATGCTACTCATTAATTTACTTTTGATTGCCACTGACTCAGTCTAGGTTTACACCCAATATCCAGAGGTGAAAAGCTTTGTGTCTACATCACTAGCACATCTTTAAGCACTTAACTTCCTGAGTAAGTGTGACAATCTTAAATGCATAAAGTTCAAGAAGAAAGAAAAAATGAAGTTGAGCATCCATTCTTTCATCCCATAAAATTCTGTAGACTCTTTGTCCTCCATGTGATTATGCTAGTCCAAAGCCACTGTGCCATGGGCTCTTCCTGTGGAATAAGAGATACAGTAATGAAATTCAAGTAAGTTTGGATTTACAATTTGGCAACAAATCCCTCTGAGTCTTCAGAACTTATCCACCTCGACTTAGTAACATGTTACAAGCAGAAAGAAAGCTCTCTTTGTGTGGAAAACTGAAATATGCTCCATCCCAGGACTATAAATATAGTCACTCACTTCCTCCAGCTCCAGTTAAGCCTTGCTGACCTTTCCCAAAGTGTTCTTTCTCGGCCTCCAATTAATGGCAGAGGATCTAACCCACTGCTGTTAACAATACGCATTACAGTTGTCTGGAAAGATGAATAGTGGTAGCTTCATGCAAAGGGAAACAGTTCCTTCAATTCCTTCATTTTTAAAATTCAGACATAACTTTGTGTAGAAGTTCATGTATTCCTAGTAGTTAAAATTAAAGTCAGACTTTTTACATACCACAGGGAATCATCTAAAGAACCTATCCCCACCCCATCCCCACCCCCCG
>SJYX01021565.1:0-31896 GCA_006410675.1 Oreotragus oreotragus | reverse complement strand
TGTTCATTCAAGGATTTAGATGGCTTGGATTTCATTGTAATTTGGTTAGGTAAAGCTAGAATGGTGGATTATGACCCTTATTCTAAAAATAAAAGAGTGTGTCAGACCAATCAGTTGTTTCAGAAATCCATAATCCTGACCTGTATCTATCCTGTATGCACTTTAGCACTGTTCTCATCGAAGAGTTGCAACAGAGGTAGGCCATTCTTAGAAAGCCCCAAAGAACCAAGATTTTTGTGGAGGCACAGAGTTGTCAAAGAGGCTACTATGGGCCATACAGCCAAAAAGACACAGCCCTACTTGTTAAAAAAAAAAAGTTGAACAAAATAGGACAAATACTATTTCACTTATATGAAGTACCTAGAATAGCCAAATTCATAGAGACAGAAAGTAGAACAGTAGTTGCCAGAGTCTAGAGGTAAGAGAGAATGGGAGTTACTGGGTATAATAAAAAAAATTTATTGATAAGATGAAAAATTTCTAGAGGTGGACGGTAGTGGTAGTTGTGCATCAATGTGAATATACTTAATGTTTCAGGACTGTATGCTTAAAAACGGTTGACATGGTAAATTTTATGTTCAGTATTTTACCACAGTAGAAAAAGAAAAAGCAGCAATCAATTGTTAACACAGACTGACTGCATACAATGTTTCAAGCACTATGCTAAATATTACTTCACATATTATATATGTTGTATTTAACCAGTGCAATAACTCAATAAAATATGTTGTATTTAACCAGTGCAATAACTCAATGGGACAATAATTAGTCCCATTATGCAGGTGAGGAAACTGAGGCCCAGAAAGTTTAAGGAACTTGGTGAAGGTCAGAGAATAAGTAAGTGATAGGGCCAGTACTCAACCTAGGCCATATTCTAGAACTCAAAATTAGACAGACCTAGATGTGATCACCAGCTATATACTTGGATATACTTAGATATCTATAGTAGATACCTAAGAAATCTTTTTCAAAAAGTGATTATCATCATTATTATGTACTGTGCATGGGAATTTGATTCTTTATTAACTTTTACCTAAATTCAGTGATGTTTCCTCCAATGTAACTGAGGTGGTAAAGCCATGATAAAGGGTCAGCATGGAGTCGTGCCTGCAATTTAGGCAACATAGGACAGAGTTAGTTTGGGGTGATAATTTAAATGAGAAGGCAGCTCTTCTTTTTTTCCCCCTCTCTTCAGTGAGCTTATGATGAGAGTCACCTGAGCTGGCTCTTAGGGCCTTTTGAGTTGGTGTGTAGCCAGGCCTCCGCACATACTTGGACTGCATTTTGATGACTTAGGTTTACTAAAAAATTCTTTGGGGCCATTTAAAAGGGACTCTTTTGAACCACAGAGTGGGTTTAAAGCATTCCAGAGCAGAAAAGCACAGCAGCAAAGTCAGCTACAGAGTCCCGCCTTAATTCTGCTGTCATCAAAGTTGGGAAGACAGTCCCCTGAATTCCCCGGACTGGAGGTGAGGCTCAGCCTGACAAACTAGAGTCAGCTAACCTTGTCACAGCTAAGAGCTCATCACATACTGCCCTTCCTGTAAATCTGTTTCCCTTGGCCAACTCATGAGGATTGCCTCTCATGAAGCTGAACCTTAGACCTAAAGCTAGTCATTTTTTCAAATGGTTGTTAGGAAGACTCTTTAAGTATTTTAACCTAGGTCTTTCATATTCAAAGCCTCATGCTCTAAACCAGTAGTCTTCAACTTTTTTTGCACGTTGATTTCTTCCCGATTGTTACTTAATTCTGAATAGAGGTTTTCTAACCAAGTCAGTCATTTAATGATGGTGGAGGGATAGGGTGGTAAAAACTTCCTTTTAAATGCATTGTTTCAAAAGACTTTCCCATCTAATTCACTGAGATATGAGAACATCCCCAGGGACAGGTTTCTCCAAATCACCAGCCATTCCCCTTTTGGAGAAATCTATCCTGTTCGAGATCTGTGGATATCTGTGTCTGTCCTTCGGTCTTCCCTCATTTTGGTCCCGTTTTCAGTCTGCTTGGCCTCCATTCCTCAAGACTGAGGTTTAGAGTTGTAACTATCTCCTAGTTTCATTAAAGAAGGTACAGTTTTTCATTTTTCTATTTCTAGTTCTTTAAAATTTGTATTTGGCTTTAAAGAAGGGAGCTGATCTGAGATACCTTTATTCTGTGATCTTCATGTGGAAGCTTTGATCTAGCTTTCACCCCACTCTAAGACTCTTGCCTGGAAAATCCCATGGACAGAGGAGCCTGGTGGGCTGCAGTCCATGGGGTCGTGAAGAGTCGGACATGACTGAGCAACTTCCCTTTTACTTTTCACTTTCATGCACTGGAGAAGGAAATGGCAACCCAATCCAGTGTTCTTGCCTGGAGAATCCCAGGGACAGGGGAGCCTGGTGGGCTGCCGTCTATGGGGTCGCACAGAGTTGGACACGAGCTTTACTTCCTGTGCCATAATACTAAGAAAGAGACAGAGAGAGGATGAATGTCTAAATCTAAGCACTTAGGGCTTTGATATTTTCTGCCCTCTCCTCCTATATTGAGGATAGAATTAAGTTAAGGAAGTTACATTAAGGTCCTTCTAGAACTAGTGAATTTCAGAAAAACATAAAAATCTCAGTTGTGGGAATAAGATAATGATGCAAAATTGCTTTAGAAAATTGCCATAAATATACAGTGCATTAAATGTGCCTGGTAATTACATGCTACTTAATAACATAATTAATCTTTTCTATCTGTCTCCACTCCGATGAATATAGAAACAAACTCTGTGCTCTATCTGAGCACCTGAAAAGTCAAGTTTCCCAAGGCCCTGCCCTGAGGCAGCCTGGCTGTCCTCTATTTGTGTGTGCTGAAATCTTCCCACCATCAGACAGCCTATGGAGGCCTCCTGCAGGACCAGGTGCAAAGATCCTTTTAATTTAGCTTATTCTGTGAAGTACGGCAACCACTTCTGATACATTTTGAGAACTTGAAAGCATTTGTGGATAACAGTGACTATAATAATTCTAATATTGGTAGAAAGTACTTAGTGGCTTCTGGGTGGGGGGTAGGGATGGTGACCTAAGTTGGAGATCCCTTTTTCATCGTAATGCCTCTCTTTCCCTCCCCAGTCTCCCCTTTCTTTCCTCTTNATTTTGAGAACTTGAAAGCATTTGTGGATAACAGTGACTATAATAATTCTAATATTGGTAGAAAGTACTTAGTGGCTTCTGGGTGGGGGGTAGGGATGGTGACCTAAGTTGGAGATCCCTTTTTCATCGTAATGCCTCTCTTTCCCTCCCCAGTCTCCCCTTTCTTTCCTCTTCTGAACTTTTCTTTTTCTTCTTTTCTCTCTCCTTCTCTCTCTCCCATTTCCCCTCTCTCCCTCCCCTGCTTTCCTCTCTCTGTCTCTCTAAAACACACATGTACCTATGCCTCTTTTTTCTAAGACCCGACAAGAGCTTCCATATCTTGAGAAATAATAATTTTGGATTGTCCATCATGATGTTGTTTAGCTGCCCAGTCATGTCCGACTCTTTTGTGACCCCACGGATTTGGATCTTCCAGGCAAGAATATGGGACTGGGTTACCATTTCCTTTCTCCAGAGAATCTTCATGACCCAGGGATCAAACCCAAGTCTCCTGCCTGCATCTCCTTCATCACAGGCAGATTCTTTACTACTGAGTCCCTGAGGAAGCCATTATAGTGATAATTAAATTAGACATCCAAAATGAAGACTAATCTTGAAACTTGCACCTAACAGACTAAATGGCCTTGTGAGTTGCTTCTCTTTCTGATTTCACCTTGACAAACTCCTAGAGAGCCTCTGGCTTTGCTTGCCTCAAGTTTTACTCTGTTCTAATTGCTAAATATTTATCTCCTGCCTTCCCCTTCCATTCATTCCAACAAATATTGTAAGCTCCCCAGGGCAGGAACTATGCCTTTTAAATTTATACTCTTCTAGTGGCTGCTTAAGAAATATTTGTTTACATAGTTAACATGTTGACTCTCCCAGGTTACCTAATGTCTATGGCTTGGAAGTAAACACCTCTGGTTGGTTCTCCTGCCTCCGAGGCAGCCTCTTTCAGGGTAGCTCTATGCCAGACTTCTTGAGTGTAATCATTTTGGTAGGAAGCATGTTGAAACTCTAGGCTTCACCTCAGAAGAACAGCAAGAAAGCCAACAAAGTAATGCATCATTCTGTCAGGAAGGCACAGAGTGCAAAAGAGAATTCAACAGTGTCTGGCCTTGCACCCTGACGTTTTCTGAGCTCTGATTCCTGCTGTAAGAATCACTGGATTGACTCTGGCTTCCCTGTATTTAATAAGATCACGAAGGCACCAGAATGGGATTAACACCGACGGACTTCAATCTGATGGCCAATGGCCGTAAGCGTCTCTTCCTTCTCCCACCCGTGGCCTAGGAAACACTCATTCTGCCTAGTTCTCTGTTTTTAACCCAAGTCTCCTAATCTTGTATATCAGAAATATCCACAAGTCTGGGCAAAGGCTCTTCTTCCTCTGCCTTTTTCTTATAGCCAAGACAGCTAAGAAAAACAGCATAGCCCAGCAAGCAGCTGGAAAAGTTCAAGACATAGATTTTGTATTTCTTCTCCCCAAATCTTTCTATTTATATTCTCTGGGTGTCAGAATGGATGTGACTCAGCTGTGATACACCAAAAAATTGGGCAGTGTGTAATTCAACCCTCACTCTCTCTCAGCATATGGCAAGGTTTGTGGCTGCCAAAAATGATGCAGACTCTTACCTCCAAAAACATATGAACAAAAAAACCCCCTGTGTTTCATGAAATCAAAGGCTGCACCCTCACCAGTCTACCCTGCACATGTAGTCCTTCTGGACCTGATTAGGCCAAAGATCCAGATGACTTCCAGCACCCGTAATTGGTTTTCTTATGTGGCTTCATGCCATACCCTTCTCTCTGAATACCTGACCCTCTACAGCCTCTGTCTCCAACTTTCAAGAGAAAGGATACAAAAGATCTCTCTTTGCTAAGGCACTTTGAAGCAGCCTCCACCTTACTAAACAAACAGGGAAGTGTTTCCTCGGCATTGTCTAGCATGCTAAAACCTGGCTTATCTCCCTCTAGCAGAGAATCAAAGGTGATGGCTTTTGTGGAGAAAACTTTGTAGGTGAGGGTATGGGGTACAGTGGGAGGAGAATCCCCTTCAAGTTATGAGGTTTTTACCCCCCTAGGTGTGAGTTTTTGTCTGACAGAATGTTTTTCCTGGTCAGTGCCAGCCCCACCATCAAGAGATTTAATGATAATTTTGTGAACATCTGACCCTCTTGAGAGTCTCCTTGAGGCCTGCCTGAGCCTGGGAGGGTCTGAGACACATCCCCACATTGACACATGGAGAATTTGTTGGTTCAGGGTTGCCATGAAATGAAATGGGGATTCTGTTTTCATTAGTTTTTCCTCTCCTGTTTTCCCTGGGACAGTCTGTCGCAATTCAGTTGTTAGCAATACATGTGACAAGTCATTTCATCAAATTCTAGCCCACACTTGTGGGGCTGATGACAGATGAGAGAGAGCAAGGGAATCTGGACTCATAGCCCATCTTTGTTAGGCACTCCACAAGCTCTTTCTGCCTTGGGTGGTACTGGCGCAGGCCAGGAGGAGAGCCAGCTCTTCTTGGTCCTGGCAAGGAGTTGCTGAGTCCTAGCCTCCCTTAGGCCTTACTCTCCAGATTTCTAAATGGCTTTCTAAAGTCCTTTAGTGAACAATGCTTGTGCAGCTGCCAAGCATTGTGTATCTGTGTGCCTGAGAGCTCTTGATTGTCAATGTTGGCTTTCAGGGAACCCACAGCCTGGGGTGAAGCAGCTCCTCAGAGATGTTTGTTTTAATTGGATTTTTCCCCCCTTTTAATGCATTGTGCTTGAAAACTTCAGCGATAATATAATAACCACACTGAAATGCTTTAAGAGCCTGGAGCTGGTTCAGCTTTGATTAACTGTTTATTTTTCTATTGTTTAATGGACCCAAGGAGAAAGCAAGGATTTGTGACTATCCATCTGACCATCCAAGCCTCAGTGAATTTCTTCATAGTTTTTCTCTGTGCTGGGAGAAGCTGGACTATTCTATAAAACAACAAGAGGCTGAATAGTTCTTCTTTAGGTCCCAGCCTAAAAGCATCTTTTTGTTCCTGATCTGAACCCATAGCCAGTCTGATTTGGATGGAGGCTGCAGCTGGGCCTCCATAGAGACCTCAGGCCCCCCAGCCTTCCTGAGAATCACATGCTCACTTTCCAGGTCTGCAGAGAACACTCTGCCCTTTTGTAAAGCTAGTGGTTGGGTCTGGGTTGAGGGGTCTGAGTTCTTCCTCTTTTGTGACCTCAAAAATGAGTTTTAGACTTCCCTGGTGGACCAGTGGTGAAGAATCCACCTGCCAATCCAGGGGATATGGGTTCAATCCCTGGTCCTGGAAGATCCCATATGCCATGAGGCAACTAAGCCCATGTGCCACAACTACGGAGCCCGTACTCCAGAGCCTGCAGGCCGCAACTCCTGAGCCCTGTGCCATAACTGCTGAAGCCCGTGTGCCCTAGAGCCCATGCCCCAGAAGAGAAGCCCATGCGCCACAGCTAGAGAGCAGCCCTCCCGCTCCCCACAACTGGAGAAAAGCCCGCGTGACACTGAAGACCCAGCACAGCCCAAAGTAAAGAAATATTGCTTTACAACATGAATTTCCCATGGGCATTCCCAGAGAGTGGGGAGAAAAGCCACTGAAACAGAAGTGAGAGTTTTTACTAACAGCCAAATCCCCGTGATTCTGTAATCGTACACTGTTAGTTCTAAAAGGAGCCTTGCAGATCAACTAACCCAACCATCTGGCTTTGAAGTGGAGGAAACTGAGACCCAAAAGGATTAAGAGACTTAATTAAATAAGGTTTTTTGATACCTACTAACCAAAATCACCGTAGATGGTGACTGCAGCCATGAAATTAAAAGACGCTTACTCCTTGGAAGAAAAGTTATGACCAACCTAGATAGCATATTGAAAAGCAGAGACATTACTTTGCCAACAAAGTCTGTCTGTCTGCTGCTAAGTCGCTTCAGTCGTGTTTGACTCTGTGCGACCCCACAGATGGCAGCCCATCAGGCTCCCCCATCCCTGAGATTCTCCAGGCAAGAACACTGGAGTGGGTTGCCATCTCCTTCTCCAATGCATGAACATGAAAAGTGAAAGTGAAGTCGCTCAGTCCTGTCTGACTCTTAGCGACCCCATGGACTGCAGCCCACCAGGCTCCGCCACCCATGGAATTTTCCAGGCAAGAGTACTGGAGTGGGGTGCCATTGCCTTCTCCAAGGTCTGTCTAGTCAAGGCTATTTTGGTTTTTCCAGTGGTCATGTGTGGATGTGAGAGTTGGACTGTGAAGAAAGCTGAGCACTGAAGAATTGATGCTTTTGAGCTGTGGTGTTGGAGAAGACTCTTGAGAGTCCCTTGGAATGCAAGGAGATCCAACCAGTCCATTCTGAAGGAGATGTGTATAAGAGACAGCTGGAAACAGAGTAGTAGAGACAAGGGATGAACTGCACTTCTCTGAAGACACTTTCCTATATAGCTGCGACTTCTGAACTTTTCCCTCTCCCCCAGTAATTAATTAAATTCAACTAGGATGTTGTGAGAACCCCAGATAGAACAAGTAGTAAGAAAAGACTAGCCTATGCAACTTTACCTGAAAGAGATCAGCCTGGGTGTTCTTTGGAAGGAATGATACTAAAGCTGAAATTCCAGTACTTTGGCCACCTCACACAAAGAGTTGACTCATTGGAAAAGACTCTGATGCTGGGAGGGATTGGGGGCAGGAGGAGAAGGGGACGACAGAGGATGAAATGGATGGCATTATCGACTCAAAGGACATGAGTTTGGGTAAACTCCAGGAGTTAGTGATGGACAGGGAGGCCTGGCGTGCTGCGGTCCATGGGGTCGCAAAGAGTTGGACATGACTGAGTGATTGAACTGAACTGATAATTATTTGCAATCGTGTTTGAAATAAGCCATAATGTAATTGTCTCAAGTTAATGTGAGCTGTTTTTAGCAGTGCAAAAGCTCTGATTGCATATTTTCATTTTATCCTTAGTATTAATAAAAGATGGGCATTCATGTTTAATCAAAGAGTTGGACATGACTGAGTGATTGAACTGAACTGATAATTATTTGCAATCGTGTTTGAAATAAGCCATAATGTAATTGTCTCAAGTTAATGTGAGCTGTTTTTAGCAGTGCAAAAGCTCTGATTGCGTATTTTCATTTTATCCTTAGTATTAATAAAAGATGGGCATTCATGTTTAATCATATTCACAGATTACCTTAATGAACAGAAATATGTTACATTATCTTTAAATCAATGAATTTCAATATGTTCCAAGGTTGTTCCCCCAACTGTTGCATCATTATGACACAAAAATGATAAACTCTCCTCCCAAGTTTTGAATATATTATTTTTGAAAATGAGAATATACCTATCTTTAATTATTAAAAAAATTCATTGAAAAATAAATTGCAAGAAAGCAGAAATGTATGAGGACTACCTTTAAAATGTATAAATTTTATATATAAAAATACATAAATTTAAAACATATAAAAGTGGTTTATACTGTCCAAGACATTTTTCTACAAATCTATTCAAACATAAGCTTAATTTAAATAAGATCATATGACATAGTTTCATAATTTATTTTTTACCTAACATAACACAGACAGCTTTGAATAACAAATTACCACACACTTAGTGACTTAAAACAATACTTATTTATTATCTCACAGTTTTTGTTGCCAGGCTGCAATCAGCTGTTGGCTAGGACAGCAGTCCCATCAGAGGTTTGACCAAGGAAATATTTGCTTCCAAGCTGTTATTGGCAACAGCTCTAGACTGTGGTTCCATTTTGTTTTGCTGACTGTCAGCAGTGGGCTGCTCTCAGCTTCTAGAAGCTGTCCTCAATGCCTTGCCACGTGGTTCTCTCCACTGACCTTCTTACAACCTGGCAGCTTCTTTGAAGCCGGTAAAGGAGTGAGAATTGTGACCCCATGGACTGTAGCCCACCGGCTTCACTGTTCATGAAATTTCGTGGAACTGGAATGGGTTGCCATGCCCTTCTCAGGGGATCTTCCCAACCCAGGGATCAAACCCAGGTCTCCTGAATGGCAGGCAGAGTCTTTGCCACTGAGCCACCTGGGAAGCCCATAACAGTAGCCTAACGGTCCACTGTACAAATGTCCTATAGTTTAACTACCCTCTGTAGATAGAAGGTTGTTTCAAATTCTTCTTTATTATAAACAGTGCTACAATACATTTTTGTGACTGCTCCAGTTATTTCCTTAGGATAATGCCTAAAAGTAAAATTGCTGAGTTGAATGGTATATGCTTTTAAAAACAATTTGCATATTACAAAATAGCCATCCAAAAAATTAATCCCATCCAGTAAGAATGTATAAGAGTGCTGGTTCTTGCACGTACTTGCCTTATCCATAAATTTAAGCTTTACCATTCTAATGGTTAAAAACTATGTTTCATAGTTTTAATCTGTATTGCTTTATTGGTAAAGTCAAACATGTTTATATGTTTACTGGACATTTGTTTTGTGAATTGTCTTCTCATGACTTTTGCCTAGCATCCAACTGTGAAAAACTATATGTTAACTGCTCTTTATGCATTGCAAATATTTCCCCTAACTTATGTTTTTCAATATTTGGCAGAATTCTTGGCCTTGTACAAGTTTTAGATTTTTTTTCAGAAATTAATTCTATTGGTCATTTTCTTAATGCTTTCTGCCTTTGATACAATGCTTAGTAATACCTTTCCCACTTGGGAAGTATAAACATTTCTACACATTTGTTGTTCTAAAATTCTTATAGTTTTATATCTTACTTAACTTTTAATTGCTCTGGAATTGTGTTGTAAGATTGATTAATTGTGACAAACATGACAAGTGTATGCGCGTATTTTACTTGAGTTATTTTAGATGGGCAACTCTAGAGCTAGTTTTAAAATGAGTCACTTGTTGCTGTAGATTTGTGGGAAATAGAGAACAAATCAGCACTGTGGAATGTTTCTTCATAATGCGGTTCTCTGAGTACTTTTATTTCCAGTAAAATCCACTTTTTCCTGAAATGTTATGGAACTATGTCACTTGTGCTATAATAACATTATATAAGAGGACATACTTAGTGATGAAATTGACAACAGGGAATAAATTAAAAGGATCTAGGACAAGGACCAAACCACAGAAGCCCTTAATTAAGAGAGCAGGATGTTCTTGCCAAAACACAATTACTTTCAAAAGCAATCACATTGAGGCCCAGGGCACTGAAGCGTCTGTTGAGAAAGTGGAGTTATTCTTCACTACAAGTGGGAAATCAAAGATAGCTGGGGAGCGGTGGGAGGCCAGGACTGACCTCAGGCTTGGCTGGAGTGTAAAGCAAGTCTCTTAGGTATGCTCTCCTGCCCCAGTGGAATTCAAAGAAGACTGAGTCAAAAAGAAATTTTGGTGACCAGTACGCCAAAGTGGCTTGTTGAGCTTTGATGTCTCTTAAATGAATTAATGTGTGAAGTGAAGAAACAAAAGCAGATATGAAATTCAAAATCTGTGACTTGTTCACCTGCGATTCCCAACACTTAGCACAGAGTCTGGCTCAGTGTGGGTTCTCAGTGTTAATTTCCTCTCCCTTCCCCTGAGCCATCCTCTCACTTAGCTCAACATCTATCATTTAGCACAGGGACTGGAATATTATTAAGCACTTAGTGAATGTTTATGGAATAAATGTTTGCATGGTTTGAAGAAATAAATGTACAGGTATTCAAGAGGAAATTTAGTTACATACAAACAATCATATAGCCAATTCATGAAAAGCCTTTTTCTATACTAAGTGCTTTGTGTACTTAGTTCCTTTAACCTTCATAATAACCCTATGATATAAATATTATTAATATTATTGTTCCAATTTTGCATGTGAAGAAACAGAAGATCAGAGAGGAACTAAAGTTATCCGACTAAGTGGAGCGATCAAAGTTTTAAACACTGAGCTGACTACAAAGCCCAGGTAATTTCCCAGTATTTCTTTAGAGCCTCTAAAAACGTCATAGATCACTAAGGAGAGACACCTCTAATCATTGCATAGGCATATACACTCCCAAGGTATTTCATGGGTGTTGATCTTCCAAAATGGACAAGACCCACATCCAAAGATTATGCAAGATCACAGGAGCCAGAGAGAGCTCATTAACCTTTCAAATTCCTTCAACTCAGCTCCCCAGGGAAGAAAGACAACAGATGGTCAATGTGCTGTTCACTTCCTCAGCTGCATGACTATTTATAGAGACATTTAACTTGATAGACTGGTTGGAATTTCTAGTGGCTATAGGAGCTGACACATTCAAGTTTAGCCTGAGCTTTAACACCTGCTTATTAAATCTGTTCAAAAGGCAGCCACTAGCCCAATACAAGGAGAAGGCAATGGCACCCCACTCCAGTACTCTTGCCTGGAAAATCCCATGGATGGAGGAGCCTGGAAGGCTGCAGTCCATGGGGTCACTAAGAGTCGGACAGGACTGAGCAACTTCACTTTCACTTTTCACTTTCATGCCTTGGAGAAGGAAATGGCAACCCACTCCAGTGTTCTTGCCTGGAGAATCCCAGGGACGGGGAGCCTGATGGGCTGCCATCTATGGGGTTGCACAGAGTCGGACACAACCGAAGCGACTTAGCAGCAGCAGCAGCAGCCCAATACAGTGAGAAACGGTTTACTAGAAAGAGTGGTGGGTGGGAAATAGGAAATATGGGTCCAGCTCACAGTTTTATTATCATTACTTTTATTATAAATTCATTCATTTGGCAAATGCTTTTTGAAATATCTGTTTTATGCCAGACTCTGCTCTATGTATTTAGCAAAAAAGAGTTGAGGGAGACCATCACATAATGGTTTCTTCTGCTGAAGGGGCAGACACGGTTAGCATATGCAAGCCATCATTCTTAAGCAATTTACATCCAGGTTCATGTGCTCCTTTCTCAGAAAGTAAGCTACACTGAAGGAAGAGACAATGAGGCTCCTACAGATACATGTGCTGGCTTACTTGTACCTTTAGAACCTTGCCCCTTCGGTGGTGTTCTAAATGAAGAGAGCTATGATTAGCTGTTAACATAATTCCCAATTTTTGCCCTAAGGAACACCGGAGAGTGGAGAGGGGTAGACGAGCTGTCTTCCTTGCTGAAACGTGCCCAGTCATCTCTGCTGTGCCTTCCTTTTCTGAATTAGGCCCCAACTTTATCAAATGAACATGTCAGCTTGGGGGGCCAGGACTGTTTGGTCGCTTGAAGAAATCTCAGCTTTAACCAAGGGCTAGTGCAGTCCAGATACATCCAAATACAGTTTAGTCCTGGAGAGGAAGAAACTGCCTTTTGAAATCCTGTAGCTCCTCTCCTTTTCTTGGTGCCCTCAACTTCCATGTCATTATGACTGCAAGGCTGACACTGCAGAGGAGGAAGCCCCTGTTTTTGGCAGGTCTGAAGACAAACTTTCCTCTAATTTTTAGCAATTTTGAGTCTAGTGATGCCACATACTTGTACTTATTAACTTGAGCTAGACCTTGCCAGGTTATGCCTTATAGCTTAAAGCCATTCTCATATCCATCTTCTCATTAACAGTTACAAAAACTTTGTGGGATATTTATTAATTTCAGTCTACCAATGAAGAAACATGAGCTCAATCAAATGTAATGATATGTCCAACCACAGAAATGGTGAGTAGTGAAGCTGATATCAAAACCATGTCTCTGATTTCCATTCCCTGTGTGTAGGCAGGATTCTACGTTGTTTTCTAAGAATTCCTGCCTACCTTCCACATATACATCCTAAATCATCCTTGGGATTGAATCTGATGGGTTTTCCCACTGTGATTAGGTTACGTTATCTGGCACAGTTGATAAGAAAAAGAGAGAGGATCCTGGTGGGCCTAACCTAATCACATGGAGCCTTTGAAAACAGGATTTTCTGTAGCTGGTAGCCATGTCACAAATCAGAGATTGGAAGTATTAGAAGGAGTTGATGTCCTGTTGTTGGCTTGATGATGGAGGGGCTAGGTAGAAATGATTTGAGAGCCAATGGCCAACAAGGAAACTGGGCGTTCAATCCTGCAACTGAGTCCTGCCAGTAGGGATGAACTTGGGAGTAGGTCCTTCCCCAGAGCCTCCAGATGGGAACTCAGCCCACTGATGCCTTAATTACAGCTTCATGAGACCCTGAGCAAGGAGCCAGTCATGCTGAGCCAGGCAGGGCCTTTGACCCATAGAACTGTGAGTTAATAAATGAGTGTTGTCTTAAGCCATTAAATTTGTGGTAATTTGTTTTGCAGCTTGCTTTTCTTGCTAAATCTTAGGACTCAGAGTAAGTTTTTAAAATGTTCTGGCCTTCATTTTCATTTGAAAGAGAATTGGTATGTTCTTTAAGGTACTTCCAGCTCAGATGATTCTAAGGTTCTTAAAACTGTGTTTTTATAGAGATGGAAAGAAAATGGTACATACGAAAGCACTTTAATCTTGAGAAAACATGTGAATTGAGAATAGTAATCAATCTAATGATGTGTCTAGTCATCTGATGCCCTCTTGGGATTTTCTAGGACAGTTTCCCATGAAAAGTAATCCCATGAAAAGCCCTAAAAGTAATTTTAGGGCTACAGCTGTGGTCAAATAGGGAAAAGAGACTTTCTGACTCCCCAGGGACTCCTCTCCACTGTGGCAGACTTCAGGGAGCACACAGAGGGAAGGACACGCTCTAGCATCTTGAAGAACCCAAGCTACAGGGTTGGAGTGCGGTAGGAATGAGGTGCAGCTCCAGCCTTGCAATGTGAGAGGATGGTGTCCATATGAATAAGTCGAGACCAACAAAGTGATCAGAAGCTCCAGAGGAGGAAGCGAGGCTTTGTCAGAGGCATCTGTGAGCTCGATTGGGTTTTGAAGGAAAGGGGTTTCCCAGCCACACTAGGTTGGAGCAGCACAAACAGAGGCAACAGCACATGTGAAGATGTGGATAATAGCTGCTGATCCTAAAGCCCAGGTGGATATTCAGTCATTGGGAACTGTTCATTGATTATTGCTGGAGCATTGGAGTGGACATGCCAGAGGGAGATTAGGGTACCTCTGTGTATGCAGGCCAGGAAGCAACAGTTAGAACTGGGCATGGAACAACAGACTGGTTCCAAATAGGAAAAGGAGTACGTCAAGGCTGTATATTGTCACCCTGCTTATTTAGCTTATATGCAGAGTACATCAAGAGAAACGCTAGGCTAGAGGCAGCACAAGCTGGAATCGATCAAGAAATATCAATAACCTCACCTATGCAGATGACACCACCCTTGTGGCAGAAAGTGAAGAGGAACTAAAAAGCCTCTTGATGAAAGTGAAAGAGGAGAGTGAAAAAATTGGCTTAAAGCTCAACATTCAGAAAACGAATATCATGGCATCTGGTCCCATCACTTCATGGGAAATAGATGGGGAAACAGTGCAAACAGTGTTAGACTTTATTTTGGAGGGCTCCAAAATCACTGCACATGGTGACTGCAGCCATGAAATTAAAAGACACTTACTCCTTGGAAGAAAAGTTATGACAAACCTAGATAGCATATTTAAAATCAGAGCCATTACTTTGCCGACTAAGGTCCGTCTAGTCAAGGCTATGGTTTTTCCAGTAGTCACATATGGATGTGAGAGTTGGACTGTGAAGAAGGCTGAGTGCCGAAGAATCGATGCTTTTGAACTGTGGTGTTGGAGAAGACTCTTGAGAGTCCCTTGGACTGNACTAAGGTCCGTCTAGTCAAGGTTATGGTTTTTCCAGTAGTCACATATGGATGTGAGAGTTGGACTGTGAAGAAGGCTGAGCGCCGAAGAATCGATGCTTTTGAACTGTGGTGTTGGAGAAGACTCTTGAGAGTCCCTTGGACTGCAAGGAGATCCAACCAGTCCATTCTGAAGGAGATCAGTCCTGGGTGTTCTTTGGAAGGAATGATGCTAAAGCTGAAACTTCAGTACTTTGGCCACCTCATGAGAAGAGCTGACTCATTGGAAAAGACTCTGATGCTGGGAGGGATTGGGGGCAGGAGGAGAAGGGGACGACAGAGGATGAGATGGCTGGATGGCATCACGGACTCGACAGAGGTGAGTCTGAGTGAACTCTGAAGTTGGTGATGGACAGGGAGACCTGGCGTGGTGCAATTCATGGGATCGCAAAGATTCGGACACGACTGAGTTACTGAACTGAACTGAGATGAGTGCAGCTGTGAGGTAGTTTGAACATTCTTCGGCATTGCCTTTCTTTGGGATTGGAATGAAAACTGACCTTTTCCAGTCCTGTGGCCATGCTGAATTTTCCAAATTTGGTGGCATATTGAGTGCAACACTTGAACAGCATCATCTTTTAGGACTTAAAATAACTTAGCTAGAATTCTATCACCTCCACTAGCTTTGTTTGTAGTGATGCTTCTTAAGGCCCACTTGACTTTGCATTCCAGAATGTCTGGCTCTAGGTGAGTGATCACACCATCATGGCTATCTGGGTCATTAAGATCTTTTTTGTATAGTTTGTATAGTCTTTGGTATTAGTGTTTTCCAGTTTGTGAGTTGCCCACTCAGTGAGTATAGGATTTGATTTTATCTTAATTGTTTCCTTGCTACTATTTCATTGTGGTTTCTCCTTCGTCCTTGAATGAGGTGTATCTTTTTTGGTGGGTTCCAGTGTCTTCCTATCTATGGTTTTTCAGCAACTAGTTGCAAGTTGGTGCTCTGTCAGGAGAAGATGAGCACATGTCCTTCTACTCCACCATCTTAATCTTGACTCCTATTCACTTTTAAAGAAGTGACTATTTAAAGTAAGATCAGTAGAATAGGCCCTAATGCAATTTGACCGATATTCTTATAAGAAGAGAAAACTTAAACACACAAAGGACATCCAGGGGCACACATGCACAGAGGAAATGCCAGATGAGGAAACAGTAAGCAGGTGGCTATCTGCAAGTCAAGGAGAGCGTCCTCAAAAGAAACCAACTCTGCCAAAAACTTGACTTTATACATGTGGTCTATAAGGCTTTGAAAATGTTTCTATTGTTTAAGCCATCCAGTATATGGTGTTTTGTTATGGCAATCCTAGAAATCTAGTACAGAGTAGAATCATAGAACAGGTCCATGAAGTTCTCTCAACCCAAAATAGCACTCATTGCAAATCACTCACTGGCTGGACAATTCTTTTGGCCAATACTACACATAATGCTTTGAAATAGTATTGCACTGTTATTTTATTTATATTCATATTATTTTTTATTCTCCCCAATAATCATCACTGTGTCTTGTACAGTCTTACATAGTTGTATTTTTTAAATTGATCTTGTCCTACCCCACCACTATTTCTTCTTACCTGTGAAATGAGTTCCTTAAAATTAAAAAAAAAAAAAAAAAAAGACTTGTGGAGCATTCAAATATTTTCTCATTTCTATGACAAATGTAGCTCAAAAATAGGTAAATGGATATAAAAGATATTCAAGAAAGATTTTGTTATTAGAAATGTCTAAAGGAGAGAGTCAAAGCAAAAGATTATCTACCAGATCATTTATTAAAACCTGTATTAGGATTAAACCATTCATTTATTAAAACCTGTATTAGGATTAAACCACTTTGGATATTTGACATCTGTTCAAGCATCTATTAATGCTCAATATTTTAGAGGTAATCCAGTGTTACATAAACTCTCTGTTTTCTCAGCTTAGTGTTTATGAGAGCTTTTATACATGCAAGACCTATAGCTAACCATCATCCTAGAATCCCTCATTGGAGTACAGTCTACTTAGCTTTCAGAACAGATCTGGTCTAAGCCAGAGTATCTGCAGTGAGTAGTACTTAACACGAGGTAAAATACAGATTTTCATGCCAATTTACAATAGTGTATACCCAATCTTTTCCTTCATGGTTGGTTTTCACTCACAGTTTGTTACTGTGACTTTAAGATTCAAATAAGTCTTTTAGTTCTATTCACTGGCAGTCCAAAAGACCTTATAATGGTTTTAAAACACTTCAGATATACCTTAATAGACTTTTTTCTTAAGAAGCTTTCAGAAATATTTGACTCCAGGCAAGTCTAACAATTTGTCGTATTTCAACAGGGTAGAATCAACCAAGACAAGTGAATGTTAGTGAAATGACCCACAGAAGAGCTGCAGAAATTCAGTATTAATATGGCACCGTACAGAATATTCTACATAGAAAAGATTCTAAAAATTGTGTTTTCTTATGTACCTGATCATCAATTTTTCTATTAACTCTATCTTCTCTGGAGATAAAACTTATACTATCATTACTAAGTCACTATTTGTTTTGAAATGAAATAAAACCTTTCTACTCAAAGTTGTTTCTCAGGAATTATAAATATCAGTATCACCTGAGAGCTGGTTAGAAACAGAATCTCAACCTTCTCCAATTAGTGGAATGAGAACCTTCATTTTTAACTGTGTTTCCAAGTACTTAGTCTGCACCTTCATATCTGAGAAACACTCAAGGGAAGAATTTAGTCTTGATATCCAACAAACAGTCCTGAAATTTAAAGTACAGATATCTTATCATGCAAATATAAAACATAATAAAAGAGTAAAAATAATGTAAAACTTGATGTTAAAACAAAAAGAAGAGAGATGTCCATTTGGGTTAAATTCACTGGAAGTTGCTAATATTAAAAACAACTTTGTAATCTAACTTAAATAAATATATATTTAAATTAGATTGCATGATATTTATGTAAAGTATAAAACAAAGTTTCATTAAAATGAAGGACAGCAGAAATTTTGCCTCTCTCTTAAGTCTTAGTGTCCACCTCTGTCTCTGTCTGTCCATCTCTCTCACACACACATACACATGGAAATTCCTGATAAATACCATAAACCAATGTGACAATTCTATCCTCTTTCTTATGCCATTTAGCATCTGTCCTCCTATGGCATTAACACTTGATCTCTTTAAAAAANACTGAACCAACATCTTATTAGAGACATCTTACAGTAACAAATATTACCAGGAAAAAGTGAGAAAAGAATATTTACCCCCAAAAAAACATCATCTCAGGTATTTTTCATCTTTGTACCCTCAGAAACTTACACAGAGAAAGCTCTGGAAACTCTGTATTGACATGAAAAAGAACGTCCCTATCAAAAGATTGTCCAATCATGTGATTTCACTTTTGCATGTAATTAATTTAATAAATGGGGCTTCCTAGGTGGCTCAGTTGTAAAGAATCCACCTGCCGATGCAGGAGATCTGGATTCTATTCTTGGGTGGCAAAGATCACCTGGAGAAGGAAATGGCAATACACTTCAGTATTCTTGCCTAGGAAATCCCATAGTGCCGTACACGAGGTCACAAAAGAGTTGGACTCAGCTTAGCAACTAAACAACAAAAAAATTTAATAATACTTAGTTGTAAAGAATCCACCTGCCGATGCAGGAGATCTGGGTTCTATTCTTGGGTGGCAAAGATCACCTGGAGAAGGAAATGGCAATACACTTCAGTATTCTTGCCTAGGAAATCCCATAGTGCCGTACACGAGGTCACAAAAGAGTTGGACTCAGCTTAGCAACTAAACAACAAAAAAATTTAATAATACTTTTAAAGTAATGATGACTATGCTAGTTCACAGTTCTTTCATTTACTTAATGTCAGGTATCTTTAATGTATTATTTCATTTAATTTTCACATCAGTTCTGTGTGGTAGGTAGCCTTACCATCTCTTTTGTATTCTAGTAGAGCCTCATCCACCTTGAAGTTCCTGATTAGCCTTCTCATTTTGCTCCCTTTCCTGCTCACAGAAACTACTGTTCTTCTATGTAGTAATCCAATGCACAAGCTTGAACACCAGGAAGAAAACATACTTACTGGGTGGAGATACCAGAGTCTTTCTATTGTTTCCTATGGCTTGAACATACTAGAAATTCCATGTGTTCCTGAAATAATTTGCTCAGATTTCTCTGTCTGGAGTGCCTCTGCACAGGGCAGCAAGATACCTATGTTCAGATGGTGCCCTGTGTAAGGGCTCAGAGCTGAAGAGTCAAGGGAGGGCTGGCATCTCACATAGAGCCTGCACTCTGGGCACCTTGCATGGGGCAGCATTGCCTTTGAGGTAGGGCCTTTTTAAAATTTGAACAAAGGATCCTAAAGCTAGCTGCCCTGCAGCCCCACTCCCTCAGCTGCCTAAATCCTGTCCATCCATCAGGGCCCAAATCTAGATCACTCCTCAGCACTGCTACAGTGCAGAATCAACTGTTCCTTCATTAGCTTTCTCAGAGCCCCTTATTTACAACTCAATTACAATTCTTATCACAGCCGAAATTGTTTTACGTGCTTTGAGGGCATATGATACTAGGTTGACAGTTATGTACTGCTTGAAGGTAACATTCCCTGTCTTTTCTGGCTTCCAATAGTGTTGTGGGATGCTGCTGCTGCTGCTGCTGCTGCCAAGTCGCTTCAGTCATGTCCAACTCTGTGCGACCCCATGGACAGCAGCCCACCAGGCTCCCCTGTCCCTGGGATTCTCCAGGCAAGAACACTGGAGTGGGTTGCCATTTCCTTCTCCAATGCATGAAAGTGAAAAGTGAAAGTGAAGATGCTCAGTCCTATCCGACTCTTAGCAACCCCATGGACTGCAGCCTACCAGGCTCCTCCATCCATGGGATTTTCCAGGCAAGAGTACTGGACTGGGTTGCCATTGCCTGTGGGATGCTAAGGCCATTCTAATTGCTCTTTCTTCAAGGAATGTGTCTTTTCTCTCTAGGTGCTTTTAAGATTCTCCATTTTGATATTCATAGTTTCATTTTGATGGGATTATTTGCAGATTTCCTTTTATTTATTCTACTTGTTTTTAAATTTTAATTCCTGATGTTTGGAAAATCCTCAGCTAGTATCTCTTTGAACACTGACCTTTCATCATTCTCTCTATAATCTCCTTCTAGATTTCCAAATAGATATATATGAGACTTTTTTACTTTTTTCCCCACATGCTTTAACCATTTAAAGAATATTTCCATTGTTTTTTATCTCTAGATTGGATTTGGAATATTTACTTCTGTATTCTAGTTCACTAATCTGTACTTAGGTGTTTCTGTGCCTAGTTCAGACCAACTTATTTGCCTCTTGAGCATGCAGGTCAAGAAGCAGCAGTTAGAACTGGACATGGAACAACAGGTTCCAAATTGGGAAAGGAGTACATCAAGGCTGTATATTTTCACCCTGCTTATTTAACTTACATGCAGAGTACATCATGCAAAATGCTGGGCTGCATAAAGCACAAGCTAGAGTCAAGATTGCCAGAAGAAATATCAGTAACCTCAGATATGCAGATGATACCACCCTTATGGCAGAGCGAAGAGGAACTGAAGAACCTCTTGATGAAAAATGAAAGAGGAAAGTGAAAAAGCTGGCTTAAAACTCACCATTCAAGAAAATAAGATCATGGCATCCAGTCCCATCACGTCATGGCATATAGATGGGGAAGCAATGGAAACAGTGACAGACTTTATTTTCTTGGTCTCCAAAATCACTGCAGGTGGTGACTGCAGCTATGAAATTAAAAGATTCTTGCTCCTGGGAAGAAAAGCTATCACCAACCTAGACAGCATATTATAAAGCAGAGACATTACTTTCCTGACAAATGTTTGTATGGTCACAGCTATCATTTTTCCAGTAGTCATGTATGGATGTGAGGGTTGGACTATAAAGAAAGCTGAGCACCGAAAAATTGATGATTTTGAACTGTGGTGTTGGAGAAGATTCTTGCGTGTCCCTTAGACTGCAAGGAGATCCAACCAGTCCATCTTAAATGAAATCAGTCCTGAATATTCATTGGAAGGACTGATGCTGAAGCTGAAACTCCAGTAGTTTGGCCACCTGATGCGAAGGGCTGACTCATTAGAAAAGACCCTGATGTTGGGAAAGATTGAAGGCAGGAGGAGAAGGGGATAACAGAGGATGAGATGGTTGGATGGCTTCACCGACTTGATGGATATGAGTTTGAGCAAGCTCCAGAAGTTGGTGACAGACAGGGAAGCCTAGCATGCTGCAGTCCGTGGGGTTGCAAAGAGTTGAATACAACTGAGCAACTGAGCTGAACTAATGCCTAATTCTACGTACTATTATCTGTGACCTCTTTGAGATGAAGGACTACATATGTTTTATCTTAGTTGAGTTTCTGTGACATTGCCAGTGATCAATAAGTGTTTGCTGAAATGAATCCATGTATCTGAGGAGTAATTGTTGGCTTAATCTTCTTATTCAATCCAAGATATAAACACATGCTGAAATGCAAGTTGGTTGTCTGTTGACAAAGAAAGGGGAAGGATGAGGGCTCCCCGCTTATGATAATGACATATAGAACTAGTTGGACTATACTGTTCCATCTGCAGTCGAAAGGGCTGGTTCGGCCAGGCAGGAGCACGTGGCAAACTTGCCTACATACCGCGGCTAAACCAGGCTCTTTTTTACAAACAAAACTGCCAAATATCATCCTGATTATGCAATAAGATTGGGGCAGGAAACAAGCCCTAAGGCCAAGTTACAGATTTAGGGAAAAGCTGCTTTTGAATTGTGTTACCTCAGCCAGTTTGTGGAGAAGGCAATGGCGCCCCACTCCAGTGCTCTTGCCTGGAAAACCCCATGGATGGGGAGCCTGGTGGGCTGCAGTCCATGGGGTCGCTAAGAGTTGGGCACGACTGAGGGACTTCACTTTCACTTTTCATTTTCATGCATTGGAGAAGGAAATGGCAACCCACTCCAGTGTTCTTGCCTTGAGAATCCCAGGGATGGGGGAGCCTGGTGGGCTGCCATCTATGGGGTTGCACAGAGTCGGACATGACTGAGGTGACTTAGCAGTAGCAGTAACAGCCATTTGATGTAGGTTTGATCTTGACATTCTCTCTCACTTAAAAATACATAAAGGAAGGTTACTGTCAAGAAAAAGGAGTACAGTAAGTCTGAGAAGGCTTGTTCAAACTAGTAGCTTATCCCAGGCACCAGGTAATTGGGGCAAGGTAGGCAAACAGTGGATGTAGTGTACCCTTAGAAACACCAGTTGCTGGTATTAATCAGAGCAGTACATCTTTTAAGTCTCATTAAAATGAAGATTTATGCCTGCAGTCTTTATGTAGCAGATGTCTACCCCTCAATTGCTATCCCCAGATGCTGTGGCCATGATCACGCACAGGCAGGGTTACAGTCCAGAGAGATATGCATGACTTCAGAGGGAGTTTCCCGGAGTGTTTTTGGCAAGAGGGGTAGGGCTGGTGGGAAGGGTGAGTCTCTCTCTGTGGCATTCAGCATCTGGCAGTTGGCCATCCTTCACTGGGAGGTTCCTGGAGAGAAACAGGAAAATCAGTCTTCAGGGCAGTTCTACAAAAGGACATGTGGTGAAGCTGCTGATTTTGAGATTCCACCCAATGAGAAAGGAATCTCTGAATACAATTAATTTTTCCCTCATGGCATATGTGGTTATCAGGCTAGGCCATGGCATCAGTGCTGCTATAGAACAGTTTCAAAATTACACACACACAAAATAACTGGCCCATTGTTCCATGGTGTGCTAAGTGGCTTCAGTTCAGTTCAGTCACTCAGTTATGTCTGACTCTTTGCGACCCCATGAATCGCAGCATGCCAGGCCTCCCTGTCCATCACCAACTCCCAGAGTTCACTCAGACTCTCATCCATCAAGTCAGTGATGCCATCCAGCCATCTCATCCTCGGTTGTCCCCTTCTTCTCCTGCCCCCAGTTCCTCTCAGCATCAAAGTCTTTTCCAATGAGTCAACTCTTTGCATGAGGTGGCCAAATTACTGGAATTTCAGCTTTAGCATCATTCCTTCCAAAGAAATCCCAGGGCTGATCTCCTTCAGAATGGACTGGTTGGATCTCCTTGCAGTCCAAGAGACTCTCAAGAGTCTTCTCCAACACCACAGTTCAAAAGCATCAATTCTTCGGCACTCAGCCTTCTTCACAGTTCAACTCTCACATCCATACATGACTACTGGAAAAACCATAGCCTTGACTAGACAGACCTTAGTTGGCAAAGTAATGTCTCTGCTTTTGAATATGCTATCTAGGTTGGTGATAACTTTTCTTCCAAGGAGTAAGTGTCTTTTAATTTCATGGCTGCAGTCATCATCTGCAGTGATTTTGGACCCCCTCAAAATAAAGTCTGACACTGTTTCCACTGTTTCTCCATTTATTTCCCATGGAGTGATGGGACTGGATGCCAGAGCAGAAGTCATCAGCCAGGGTGGACTTCTTGCTGATCCAAAATGTTCTAGGACCACCAAGATGGTCTCCGACCATTTTTTTTTTTTTTTTACTCTTAAGAAAAAGCAGCCACCCACTTGCTTTGCACAGCATCTGGTAGCTCTCCCAAATAAAACTCAACAACAACAAAAAATTGCTCCATACATCTCTTTGAGAAGAAAGCAGAGCAGACACAGGGAACTTGTCCCTGGGGTTTACTGCTCCTTCCAGAGTCCAGGAGGTAGGCTGATAGTGAACTGGGAAGATATGAGCAAATGTCCTTTCTCATGAGGTTGGTACCACAGAAAAATATGAACCTCGTATTTTCAGATGCTTAGACTTTTCAAGGGATTCAAAAATTTTAAGTTTTTAGATGAAGTCTCCTAATTTTTAAACACTAGTGTTGAAAAATCATGTGGGTCAAATAAACCATGATTATGGGCTGGATCTAACCTGCTGGCTGCCAGTTTGCATTCCAAATAGAGTTCCATGAATGTCTGTTGAGATCTACCTGTGCTAGGCATTATCCTAGATGTTGCCTAGGACATGCCTGTATCTCCTCCTGGCAGTTCACAGTCCAGAGGGAGAGAAAGACCAACTGGCAAATCTGAGTGCGCTGTGCGCAGTGGTCTGGGGGTTGGAGGGGCAGCTAACACACCTGTAGACTGTGCATGTCACAGAAAGCCACTTGGCAGCACTGATGCCAGAGAAGTTGAGTCTTGAACCTGAGTTGAATGTTGAATGTAAACTAGGTAGGAAGGCAGGTGGGATAAAGAGATAAGGGCATGGCAGGAAAAAGTCACAGGAAGAACCGAGGATGAGCAGTCTGCACTGTGGAGACACCCACACAGCTCAGTGAGTGACATGAGGTGAGGCCAGGGCTGGAGGGACCGAGGAGGACTTTTCCATATTAACATGTTTGGGCTTTATCCCAAGGGCGATGGGTAGCCCATGGGATATTTTGAGCAGGATAGAGATTTGGTGAAATTTCTGTTTGAAAATTCTCTTCAGCAGCTATGTGGAGCATGAATCTAAAGGGGAAGAAGATTGGCATCAGAGATATACTTAGGTATCCAGGTGGGTAAAATGGGCAAGAGATAGTAAGGGTGTGAGCTTGGGGTGGAAAGGAGAGTAGGAATTTGATAACTACTTAGGAAATGAAATTAGAAGGACATGGAGATTGAAGAAGGGAAAAGAGAGGACAGAGATCAAGACCCAGATTCTAGACCTGATGATGGGTGGGTGGTGTTAGGGGGACATCCCTGCCTGCCTAGGACTGTCCTATTAAGACTGGGAAGTCCCTTCATCTAAGGAAAATAGGAAGGCTTGATTACTCTAGTGATGGTTCTCCAACGACAGGAGGAATAGCAGAAGACAGAAGTTGGGGAGACAATAAGTTGATTTGGAGCATATTGAATTGGAAGTGCTCCTGGACATCCAGATGAGGGTGTCCAGCAGGCACGTGGAATATGAGTCTGTAGCTCAAGAATGGGAGAATTTTGACCTGGAGAGAGTGGATTTAGGCACCACCAGCATAAATAGGGATTGTTTGGGAATACCATGAAAGTAGGTTCAATCATCCAGGGAATCTCTGTAGAATAAAAAGGGAAGTAGATCTAGAATGAAACTCTGGAGAATGAAACATGAAAACTCCAATATTTAAGGGGCATATAGAGAAAGAAGAGCCTACAAAAGAAACTGAGAAGGAACAGTCATAGGGGTGTAAGGAGAACAGATTAAACATGGAATCTGGGAAGAAAAGTGAGCAGAGTGTGTTTCAGTGCATGAGCAATCATCAAGGTCAGAGGCAAGACATCCAGTACCATGAGGAGAGAAGACTATGCCTCAGCACTGATGATCTTAGCTGATGCCCTCTTAGTGGTTTGAGGCATAGAAGCCAGGGTTGCTCCTGGGAAGGAATATATGTAAGATCAGAAAATGGAGACAGTGACTACTGTCTAACCACTTAGAAACCTGAGGTAAAGGGAATAATAGAGGTAAAACAGAAGGCAAAAGACCATGTGTGGTCAAGGGGGAGTCAGTTTCTTTGAGATGGGTAAGAACTGAACAAGCTTATAAACTAAGAGGGGAAAATGGGTAAAAAGAAGAAAATTAAAATACAATGGTCAACAGAGGTAATTGGATCAGGACCCATGGGGAGATGAAATGATATGGAATGGGCTCAAAGATACAAAGGAAGAGATTGGCCTTAAACATGGGGGAGAAGGATATTATCACCCAGGGACTGTGGCAGAGAAAGCAGGCTAGGATGATCCTAAACGAAAGGAGGAATGTCTGCCTGGAACAGGGAAAGCACAAAACAAGGGGTTGTGCTTAATGTCAGTCAGGAAAGGGTGAAAAGTGAAGAAGTATTGAAGGAAGTGATGGAAATGTTGAAGATGTACCTTAGCCACTACTATTAAGAAGAATGCATTTAGTTCTTAAAGGAGTCAGAGTATTTTCAGGTAATAGTGGACAAATGATTTTTGGAAAACTTCAGTAAAAAGATTTCCCAAAACTGACTAAATGCATATTATTTGATTGAGAGGATTATATACAACTGTTCCCTTTAGAATGGAATGATCTGTTGTTGTTCAGTCTCAGTCATGTCTGACTCTCTGCGACCACATGGACTGCAGGACATGCCAGGCTTCCCTGTCCTACATAATCTCCTGGAGCTTGCCCAAACTTATGCCCATTGAGTTGGTAATGCCATCCAACCATCTCATCTTCTGTCATCCCCTTCACTTCCTGCCTTTTATTTTTCCCAGAAATGGGGTCTTTTCAAATGCTCTTTGCATCAGGTGGCCACAGTATTGGAGCTTCAGCTTCAGCATCAGTCCTCCCAATGAATATTCAGGTTTGATTTCCTTTAGGATTGATTGGTTTGATCTCCTTGCGGTCCAGGGGACTCTCAAAAGTCTTCTCCAGCAACACAGTTCAAAAGCGTTATTTATTTATTTATTTATTTATGTTTTAATTTTACTTTACAGTATTCTATTGGTTTTGGCATACATTGACATGAATCTGCCACAGGTGTACATGAACTCCCAAACAAGAACCCCGCTCCCACCTCCCACCCCACATCATCCCTGCGGATCATCCCCATACACCAGCCCCAAGCATCCTGCATCCTGCATCCTGCATCGAAAATAGACTGGCGATTCATTTCTTACATGATAGTATACATATGTCAATGCTATTCTCCAAAATCATTCCACCCTCTCCCTCTCCCTCAGAGTCCAAAAGTCTGCTCCACACATCTGTGTCTCTTTTGCTGTCTTGCATACAGGGTCCTCATTACCATCTTTCTAAATTCCATATATATATGTTAGTATACTATATTGTTGTTTTTCTTTCTGGCTTACTTCACTCTGTATAATTGGTTCCAGTTTCATCCATCTTATTAGAACTGATTCAAATGTATCTTTGCTGCTCATTCTTCTTTATGGTCCAACTCTCACATC
Organism: Oreotragus oreotragus; assembly: GCA_006410675.1. Taxonomy (NCBI): domain Eukaryota; kingdom Metazoa; phylum Chordata; class Mammalia; order Artiodactyla; family Bovidae; genus Oreotragus; species Oreotragus oreotragus. Next base: position 5,155 of record SJYX01021565.1, on the reverse strand, counting down.
CATACATGACCACTGGAAAAATGCTTGACCATATGGACCTTTGTTAGCAAAATAATGTCTCTTCTCTCTTTTTAATATGCTGTCTAGGTCTGTCAGATTCAAATAGCATCCATTCATACTGTTAAAGAGATTGGAGTACCAGACCACCTTACCTGTCTCCTGAGAAACCTGTATTTGGGCCAAGAAGCAACAGTTAGAACCAGACATGGAACAACTGACTGGTTCAAAATTGGAAAAGGAGTATGTCTAGGTTGTATTTTGTTACCCTGCTTACTTAACTTATGTGCAGCATACATCACAAGAAATTTCAAGCTGGATGAATCACAAGCTGGAATCAAAATTTCTGGGAGAAATATCAACAACTTCCCTGGTGGCTCAGCTGGTAAAGAATCCACTTGCAGTGTGGGAAACCTGGGTTCGATCCCTGGGTTGGGAAGATCCCTTGGAGAAGGGAACGGCTACCCACTCCAGTATTCTGNTCACAAGAAATTTCAAGCTGGATGAATCACAAGCTGGAATCAAAATTTCTGGGAGAAATATCAACAACTTCCCTGGTGGCTCAGCTGGTAAAGAATCCACTTGCAGTGTGGGAAACCTGGGTTCGATCCCTGGGTTGGGAAGATCCCTTGGAGAAGGGAACGGCTACCCACTCCAGTATTCTGGCCTGGAGAATTTGATGGACTATAATCCATGAGGTTGCAAAGAGCTGGATATGACTGAATGACTTTCACTTTTCAGATATGCAGATGATATGACTATAATGGCAGAAAGTGAAGAGGAACTAAAGAACCTCTTGATGAAGGTGAAAGAAGAAAGTGAAAAAGCTAGCTTGAAACTCGATATTCACAAAACTTAGATCATGGTATCTGGTCCCATCACTTCATGGCAAATAGATGGAGAAAAAGTGGAAACAGTGACAGATTCTGTTTTCTTGGGCTCCAAAATCACTGTGGAATGACTATAGCCATGCAATCAAAAGACATTTGCTCCTTGGAAGGAAAGCTGTGACAAACCTAGATAGGATATTAAAAAGCAGAGACATCACTTTGCCAAAAAAGGCCTGTATAGTCAAAGCTATAGTTTTTTCAGTAGTTGTGTACAGATGTGAGAGTTGGACTGTAAGGAAGGCTGAGTGCCAAAGAATTGATACTTTTAATTGTGATGCTGGAGAACTGATGCTCTTGAGAGTCCCTTGAACAACAAGGAGATCAAACCAGTCAATCCTAAAGGAAATCAATCCTGAATAAATTTATTGGAAGAACTGTTGATGAAGCTGAAGCTCTAATACTTTGGCCACTTGATGTGAAGAGCTGGCTTATGGAAAAGACCCTGATACTAGGGAAGATAAAAGGCAGGACAAGAAGGGGACAGCAGAGGACGAGATGGTTGGATGGCATCACTGAGTCAATGGACATGAGTTTGAGCAAGCTCTGGGAGATGGTGAAGGACAGGGAAGCCTGGTGTGCTGCAGTCCATGGGGTTGCAAAGAGTCAGACATGACTTAGTGACTGAACAACACATTATTATCCACCCAAAATTGATATGTTGAAACATAATACCCAGGGTGATGGTATTAGGAGGTGGGGCCTTGTTTAAATCTGAGGGTAGAATCCTCATAAATGAGATTAATGCCCTTATAGGAAAAGACACCAGAGAGCTCCCTTGACTGTTTCTACCATGTGAGAAAGTGAGCCCTCATCAGACACCAACTGCAATTTCCAGGACTGTGAGAAATAAATTTCTGTTGTTTATAGGCCACTCAATCTGTGGTGTTTTTGTTGTAGTAGCAGAAAATGACACATACACACACACACGAGCACACACTCATGCACACAGACACATACACCCATACACACATACACACCTTATATAAACAATTTGCTACCTTCTTGGACTCTAAAATAGGGATTAAACCTCTAAAACTATTGTTTTCAGACATAATCAGGCTGAAGAGAAGTTCTTCTAGGTGGGAGGCCAGTGCCTAAGTACAGAAAGGCAATAAAAAATCTCTTTCCATTTAAACTTGTGTATTCAGTTAGGTTCAATTTAGAAATCATTGAGGAGTCACTCAAATCCAATATTGAGACACATGCTTTGAGAGGAAATTATGGAAGGCAGTCAAGCAATGCTCTGCTCCTTGCTAGTCTGTGGGTGAAGCCATTGCAGCATGAAGTGGATGAGTGGGGCCGGTGCCCCACCAGCAGCCAGCAGGGTGGTCTCCAAGCTGCCCCAGTGAGTCATCCTTGCTCACAGCCAGCACAGGGAAATGTGAGAGGAAATTATGGAAGGCAGTCAAGCAATGCTCTGCTCCTTGCTAGTCTGTGGGTGAAGCCATTGCAGCATGAAGTGGATGAGTGGGGCCGGTGCCCCACCAGCAGCCAGCAGGGTGGTCTCCAAGCTGCCCCAGTGAGTCATCCTTGCTCACAGCCAGCACAGGGAAATGCCATGGCATTTCATTAGTTCTGCTTATTCTGACTAGGATGATGCTTTTCAGCATATGAATTTACCTTCCACAGTGGCTTTTTTTTGTTTTTAATAGTAAAACAATTTTTTGCTTTTTTTCTTTTTGTTTGTTTGCTATAAAAGGAATATATGCCCTTTGTAGACATTTTGACCAATGAAGAAAAATAGGACAAAGACCAAAATATCCCCTCTATGTGGAGTAGTGTTCACATTTTGGCCTATTTCCTTCTTGTCTTTCCAATGTGGTTTTCAAATGACAAAGATTGGACTCTTCCTTTCTGAGAAAAGCAGATAATTCCAGGACAGGAAAATCATCCTGGCAGAGGCACCAAAAAATTCTGGTCCTAATCCCAGCTCCACCAGTGTGGAGCTTGTGGTTTTGGCAGCTGCCTACCCTCCCGAAGCTACTCATCAAATTCATGAGGTGACATCAGTTGGCTAACCTCTAGAGCTTGTTCCAGCACACAGATGTGATGGGCCTGTGATGGCCTGACTCCCCAGAAAGGTGTGCTTTTGTATATGCTTTCTTCTTGAGCAGTTAGAGCCTCCCCTCTGAAATCCAGAGTCTGCTGAAGCTGTGACTGACAGACTTCAAAGGAAGGCATTTTCAAGTAATGTGATTATGCTCCTTTTTGTCAAATCCTAGAAAATTTTAAATAGGAGGACAACTGCTTTTCAATGCTATCTTGGTTTCTGCCACACAACAACGTGAATCAGCCATAAGTATACTTATATCCCCTCCCTCTTGAGCTTTCCTCCTACCCTACCCCATCCCACCCCTTTAGGTTTTCACAGAGCATCAGGCTGAGCTCCCTGTGTTATACAGATGCTTCCCACTAGCTATCTATTTTATACCTGGTAATGTATATATTTTAATGCTACTCTAAAATTTTTTTTAAAAAGCATTGAATAAAGATGCATTTCAGTGTAGGGCATATATCAGATATATCATAGAATCTCTAATGACACACAAGGTTTATGACCAGCCAGTTAACCACATAAAGCCAGTGGCCTGCTTTATTCTAGCTAATAATTGAATTGAAAAGTCAAGGATTAATTAAACTGGTTAACTAAATCTGGTTCAGAATTTCTCGAACTGTTTTCTTAGGAAAAAGAGATATTCTTTAGTAAAAGAGAGTAGTGGTCAGGTAAGTTTAGGAAAGATTCATATAAATCAAACGTAATGGGCTTCTTTGCTATACAACTTCTTACAACTTGAAATATGCTTAAGTGCATTGAGACTATCAAGGAGGAGATGGACTCTGCCTCCTGGTTAACCTGATCATGGAAGTGCTTTGTCAAGGCAGCGTGATTTACATCTCAGGAGCAGTAATTCACATTCCAGGAATATTGGTATTCCATAGAACACAGCTTGAGAAATACTGTTGTAGCTCCTTTTACAGATTCTCAAAAAAAGTACCTTTTTGAGGCATCTTTCAATAACTATATGTGAATGCTCTAGTCACTGTGGAGGTATCCTGAGCTGAGTTTTTAAAACCCATAATCCCCTTCATCTTTTATACTATATTTTCTAAGTTTTGAAAGTTCTTGTGTTTGTAGGCCAGTATTAATTTTCTCAGATACATGTTTATCAGCTAGTGCTAACTTGTGCATAACACTGTACCATCATTGCTTTTTACAATGGGGTCCAGGAGCAGCAAACACTGGGCAGGGAACTGCTTCAGGAACTGGCAAGCTCAGTGTTAAGATTCCCAGGATTTGAAGACGTTAAAGGAAAAGCAAAGGTCTGGGAATCCTGGTTGGGGGAGGGAAGTGGTGGGGAAGGATGTAAGGCAGAAGTAGAGGGATCTGAGCTGTCTGTCCTAATGCTGGGCTTTTCTGAGTCAGGTCGTTGCAAAAAAAGGATCTGCAGAGGCCTCATCATCAGGAGGAAAGTTAGGGGTCAAAATTGAGAAGTCTTGGGCTTCTTGGACCTGATTGACCTGTCACTTTCTAGAAGAGCAAGAAACAGGCTGGTGCAGTAGTCAGGCTGTACCTGTAGATACGTGAACTAAGGATCCAAGGAGGGAAGCAGTTCCATAACAAAAGTTGGAAGTTTTCTATTTGGGGCAGGCAAGGGTGGGGGGTGGGGGTGCCCTTCTGGGCAGATGTTTATTTTTCCCAATTCATCATTCTTTGAGAATATTTGTAGACTGTACAAGCCTTTTCTAGATAGGGTTTGAGGCCAGGATGAAGTGAAATAATGCTACTACCAACATGAAGTACTTAGCAACAACATGCATATATATATTTTTAAATCAAAAGTGTCTATCAGTGTTTTGGGACATAGTAGAAAAAAGAGGCTTCCACAGATAATTAGTAAAAATAAAAATTATTCTTGATTCTCCCTCCAACTACTCCATCCTCTCTTCCTATTCTGTTGTCTCCTCCCTGCCTTTGGCCGTGAACTCGCCTCCCACTTCTCTAACTCTGGGGAGAAATGTGTGCTGTTCCCAAAGGTCTTGACTCACTTTCATGCCATTTTTGCTGTTATCCAGATTTTTAGATTGATCATATGCTCTGTGCTGTGCTAAGCTGCATCAGTTGTGTCCAATTCTTTGCGACCTCATGGACTGTAATCTGTCAGTCTCTGCTATCCATGGGATTCTCCAGGCAAGAATACTGGAGTGGGTTGCCATGCCCTTCTCCGGGGGATCGAACCCGCATCTCTTATGTCTCCTGCACTGGCAGA
>SJYX01021563.1:0-26217 GCA_006410675.1 Oreotragus oreotragus | reverse complement strand
TTGCCTGGAGAATCCCAGGGATGGGGGAGCCTGGTGGGCTGCCCTCTGGGGTCGCACAGAGTCAGACACGACTGAAGTGACTTAGCAGAGAGTTATTTTTACTACCTCTGTCTTTTAACCTTCATACTAGTTTTATAAGTGATTAATCCTCTCCTTTTACTATACATTTACCTTTGACAGATTTACACTTTTGTATGTTTTGTAATTAGTGCCCCTTATTTTCATCTTAAAGAAGTTTCTTTAACACTTTTTATAAAGTTAGTTTAGTGGTGGTAAACTCCTTTAGCTTTTGCCGGTCTGGAAAACTCTATCTTGCCTTCAATTCTGAGTGATAAATAGGCCAGGTAGAATATTCTTGATAGAATTTCTTTTCTTTCAGCACTTTGAGTATGTTGTGTTACTCCCTTCTGGCCTGCAAAGTGTCTGCTGAAAAATTAAGATTCTCTCCTTGTTTTTAACTTTTGACATTTTAAGTATAATGTGTCTTGGTGAATTCCTTTGGGTTCAGTATTTTTGGAAATCCCTGGGCTCCCTGGATGTGGATGTCAGTTTTCTTCCCCAGATTAGGGGCATTTTCAGCAATTATGTCTTCAAATTTAAGTTTTCTGCTCCTTCCTCTCTCTACTCCTCCTGGCACTTCTGTAATACAAATGTTCTGTGACTTCAATACTTGGTACTTGTATTTTCTAGCTCTGGTTAAATTCTGTTTGTTCACCCATTCTTCTCCTGAGACGGGTGAGCATCTTTATGACAATTATTTTGAACTCTATCAGGTCAATTACTTATGTTTATTTAAGTTTTTTTTTTGTTTGTTTTGTTTTGTTTTGTTTTAATGAGGCTTTGTCTTATTCTTTCATTTGGACCATAGTCCTTTTGCTTGACTCTATGTATTAAATACAAGAGCCAACTCCCTAGTCTCGAAGGAGTGGATTTTGTGTAGTCGATGAACCTTACTGCTTAACCATGTTCTATCTGTTGGCTGTCTTTCAAAGCTTTCTGATTGTCTAAACAGCTGCCTATGTTATTGTTAATAGTTCTCAGGAGTTGAAGGTATGCCAAGACCTGTCATTTTCCCAAAGGGAAGAATCTCAGGCAGCAGATTTTAAAGTATGCAAATATATACAGTCTATGGGATCTGGAGGTGTCCCTCCCACCAGAGTCCAAAAACTTGGGGTCCAGACGAGGGTATAAACTTCCTTTCTGGAAGATACCAATGATCTATGAGATGGCCTCCCTGGCCTCTGTTTCCTGAGAGGACTTCTGTAAGCCCCCAGATGCACGTCAAACCAGAAGCCTGCCCCTCAGGCCAAAGCTCTAGGATGGGGAGATTGGCCTCTTTCACAGGAAGACTTGAGTGTGTTTTAGTCGGCCGTCTGCGCAGTGCCCTGGGGNCCTGGCCTCTGTTTCCTGAGAGGACTTCTGTAAGCCCCCAGATGCACGTCAAACCAGAAGCCTGCCCCTCAGGCCAAAGCTCTAGGATGGGGAGATTGGCCTCTTTCACAGGAAGACTTGAGTGTGTTTTAGTCGGCCGTCTGCGCAGTGCCCTGGGGGTGGTGGCCTACACTGTTACAGTCCTGTGTGACCAAGGAACCCAAGCCCTCTCCCCCGGGCCTCTGGAGACAGACAATCAAGGGACAGCCCATAGGCTGCAGCCACAAAAACAGGAGCAGATGTGTGTGAAAGCTCGCCTCCAGGAGATACTGGAGCTGTGGAACACAGCAGGGGAAGACCTCACTCACCATCCACAATCTCTGGAATTGACTATCGAGAGCCTTAGATGTGTGTTTAATGAAAAGCCTACCCTTCAGGCTGCAGCTGTGATGATGTGCTAACAGGCCTCTTTCAGAGAAAGGCTGAGCTCCTAGGCTCTTGCTTCTTGTGCCTGTGGGGGGTGGCTGTTTAAGAGCTGTGCTCCAGTGGTTTCAGTCCTGTGGGACCTGTGAGCATGGCCCTGGCTGGCTACCAGAGTCAGGTGATATAAAGGTGTCCCCTGAAAGCAGCTACAAGAATCTGAGGGCCAGACAAGGGTGTAAGCCTCTTGCTGGAAGATACTGGTGAGCTAGGGCAAGGCCGAAGGTAAGCACAAAGGTTGTGTCCACTGGCCTCCATTCTATGAGAGCAACTCTGTCAGCCCCTAGGACTGTGCCAGATTGGAGGTCGGCCCCTCAGGCCAAGGCTCCTGCACAAGCAGTCTCAAGACTGGGTGGACTTCAGTCTGTGTTTCTGTGCAATGCTGTGATGATGGCAGTTGGCCAAGAACTGTCTTTCCACTGTTAATAGTCTCACAGGGCCCAGGAATGCNGTCGGCCCCTCAGGCCAAGGCTCCTGCACAAGCAGTCTCAAGACTGGGTGGACTTCAGTCTGTGTTTCTGTGCAATGCTGTGATGATGGCAGTTGGCCAAGAACTGTCTTTCCACTGTTAATAGTCTCACAGGGCCCAGGAATGCATGCCAGGTGATCAAGGGGCATCCCTGGGTGGGAGCTGCCACCTGTAAAAGTTCCCTCCAGGAGATGCTGGTGCTCTGGAGTGTGGCAGAGGACAGCTCCAAGATGGTGCCTGCTGGCTGGAGCCCAACAGAAACGGAGTATAAAGATGGCGCCCCCCGAACAAAAACCACCTGCAAAACATGGCATCTGCAGGGTCTACCAAGGCAGAAGAGCATGAAGGTGGTGCCCTCCAGCCTCCATCCCTAGAGGGAATCCCAGCAGGCCCCTGCCTCTCAGGCTGATGCTTTAAGATCGGCAGGTAAGCCTCAGAGGCAGGTCCCGGTGCTTTGCAAATGACTGCTTCCGCGTGGAGCCTTAAGATGAGGGCCTGTGCGTGAGCCCTTTAAGAGCCACTTCCACACCTCGTGGGTCTGGTGGATGCAAGCCCTGCTGGTGTTCAGAGCTAGGTATTTTGAGGCCTCACCTCGCAGGTGCGGGCCTTCAAAGTTGGGGTGCCTGCGTGGGTTTCAAACCCTTCCCTCCTTAGAAAGAAGCTCTGGGTGAGGGGTTATGGTGAGATTATGTCTCAGCCTCTCCTACCCACTACAATCTGGTGTCTTTCTTACTTGCCCAACGTGCAGGGGTCTCTTAGTTTTTAGGGTTTTTTCAAAGCAAATTGTTCCATATATAGCTGGAGATTTGTGCATCCATGGAAGGAAGGAAGCTCAGTATCTTCCTGTGTCACCATCTTGAGTTGGAACCCTCCCTCATGCATTCTTTTTTCTTTTAAATTGAAGTATAGTTATTTGCAGTGTTGTATTAATTTCTGCTGTATAACAAAGTGATTCCATTTTATATAGACATACATATATTCTTTTTAAAAACACTTTTGCATTTTGGTTTATCATAGGATGTTGAACATACAGTTCTCTGTCCTACACGTTAGGACCTTACTCTTTACCCATTCTGTATGTAATAGCTTTGTATCTGCTAACCCCAGCCTCCCACTCCATCCTTCCCCCTGCTTTCTCCCCGCTGGCAGCCCCAGGTCTGTGCTCTGTGAGTCTGCTTCTATTTCATAGATAGGTTCATTTGTGTCTTATCTTAGATTCCACATGAGTGATACCATATGGCATCTGTCTCTCTTTCTGGCTTACTTCACTTAAAATGATCTCATCTATGTCGCTGCAAATGGCATTATTTCATTCATTTTTATGTCTGGGTGGTGTTCCATTGTGTATATGTACCACATCTTCCAAATCCATTCATCTCTCAATGACCATTTAGGTTATTTCCACATCTTGGCTATTGTGAATAGTGCTGCTGTGAATAGGGGTGCATGTATCTTTTTGGATTAGAGTTTTGTCTGGATATATGTCCATGAGTGGGACTGCTGGACCATACAGCAATTTTATTTTTAGTTTTCTGAGAATACACCATACTGTTTTCCATAGTGGCTACACCAACTTACATTCCCAACAGGACAGGAGGATTGTTCCCTTCTCTCCACACCTTCTCCAGCATTTGTTATTCGTAGGGCTTCTAATGATGGCCATTCTGACCAGTGTGAGGTGGCACCTCACTGTCGTCTGCACTTCTCTAGTAATTAGTGATGCTGAGTATCTTTCCATGGCCTGTTGGCCATTTGTGTTTCTTCTTTGGAGAAACGTCTATTTACACTGTCTGCCCATTTTTCTGTTGAATTGCTTTTGTTGAATTGTATAAACTGTCTGTATATTTTGGAGATTAATCCCTTGTCGGTCACATTGTTTGGAAATATTTTCTCCCATTCTGTAGATTGTCTTTTCATTTTGTTTCTGGTTTATTTTGCCGTGCAAAAGTTTCTAAGTTTGATTGGGTCCCATTTGTTTATTTTTGTTTTCATTTCTATTGTCTTGGAAGATGCAGAATTAGAGTCCTCATGCACTGCTGGCGGGTCTGGCAGTACCTCAAAAAATTAAAGAATTACCGTATGATCTAGCAGTTCTACTTCTAAGTATATGCTCAGAAGAACTGAAAGCAGGGACTCAAACAGATATTTGCACACTTACGTTTTCAGCAACATTTTTCATAATAGCCAAAAGGTAAAAGCAACCCAAGTTTACATCAACAGATTAATGGATAAACAAAATGTCGTCGTATATGTGTACAATGGAGTATTAGCCTTAAAAAGGAGGGCAGTTCTGATACGTGCCACAGTAACAACCTTTAAAACATCATGCCAAGTGAAATACGCCAGTCACAGGAGAATCATAGTACGATTCATGGAAAGTAGAATGGAAGTACCAGGGCTTGGGAGAGAGGAATGGTACAGGTTTGATCCCTGGCTGAGGAACCGAGATCCAACATTCCACAGGGTACGGCCAAAAATTTAAATATAAGACTTGTAAAAAAAAGAAGTGTTTAAAAACAGACCTGTTAAATAGTATCCTATAGAGACCAGAAAATAAAAGTAGTTTGTTAAAGTTACTGAATCACTTTATGTACTACATAAATCTAACAGGGCAGTAATTTGGAAGTATGCATAAATAATCCACATTTTGTTTTACTCCCCCAAAGCAAATATATGAAAGTGATACAATAAGTTAAAAATATATAAAAGAGATGAAAAACAGTTCCATTTCTTTCTGAATCCCACTGCCCACTAAGATAATCACTGTGAACAGGTGCACGCTGCTCTAGAATTTTAGTGCACATATGTTTAAAAATCTTATACAAATGGAAGGATTCGTGGGATAATTCTATATACATACTTCCATACACAGTGTTTGACTCTACAGTATTTTGTGGCTTTCTTTCTGCAGCCTAGCTATTGGTCAGTTGTAGGATCAACCCCTGTAGCATCAAGCTATATGATCAGCCGTTGATCCTAACACCAGTATATGAGTTCCCTCTTTAGGAAACGTTCACTAATACTGCATGTAATCTGTCTTTATCATCTTGACCAATTTTGCTTTCCTTACGCTTTCTTGAATATAATTGAGACTTAGTATTTTTCCAGATGTTAAACTGACCCTGTGCATTTCTCTCTTTTTAAGATTTATCTTTGGCTGCTCTGGGGCTGTGTCTAGTTGCGGCACGCAGGCCTCTCATCGTGGTGGCTTCTCATTGCAGGGTGCGAGCTCCAGAGTGCAGGCTTAGCAGCTGTGGTGCACAGGCTTAGCTGCCCCGTGCAATGTGGTATCTTCCCAGACCAGGGATCGAACCTGTGTCCCAAGTATTGACAGGAAGATTTTTAACTACTGGACCATCAGGAAAGTCTTGCATTTCTTTCTTATTCATGTATTTGCCAAGTACTTTACAAGTACTTTATATATATGTGGGCTTCCCTGGTGGCTCAGAGGGTAAAGTGTCTGCCTGCAATGCAGGAGACCTGAGTTCAATCCCTGGGTCAGGAAGATCCCCTGGAGAAGGAAATGGCAACCCACTCCAGTGTTCTTGCCTGGAGAATCCCATGGACAGAGGAGCCTGGTGGGCTACAGTCCACAGGGTCGCAAAGAGTCGGACACAACTGAGCGACTTCACTTTCACTTTTTATATATATATGTTACAGATATTAATTAGTTTCAGGTTTATTGACTCCTTTTCCACTTTGCTTATGGCATCTTTTACCATTATATAGTTAAATTTATTAATTTCTAGCCTTGGTGATATACTTAGAAAGCGCTCTCTTATAATTATAAAGATGTTTTCTTATGATGTCCTTTTTTATTTTTCACACTAAATCTCGAAGCCTCAAGTTAATGGCAAAACATGTACGTTAGGAATGAAATTAATGTTTCCCAATAAATTTTCACTTATACAATTTATTGAGTAATTCTTTATTTTCTCCACTAATTTGAAGTGTCTTCTTTGCCATATAGTAAATTCCCATATACATATTTTCTAAACCTGTACCTGTTAAATTACTGCCTCTAGGACACTGCTTACATTATCTCTGTCCTGCTCCATTATTTTTGTTTTAAAACGTTTTAGTTCCTCTTAAGAATATCTGCTTGTAGAAGAAATTCTGAACTAATCAGAATTTGGGGAGTAATTTGGGAGGAAACTGACATCTCTACCATATTGGGTCTTCCCAACCAAAAATGTGACATAGCTGTTTATTCTGGCCTTTTCTGTCCTTCTATAAAGTTTTACAATTTTTTCATCTTGCATATTTCTCGATAAATTTATCTTTAAGTACTTTAGAGGTTTTAAATACAACTGTGAATAGGATCTTTTGCTATGCATAAGAAGGTTAATATATTTTTTTTTTTTTGGCCTGTTTTCTATTTGGCCATCTTACTAAACTTTTTGGCTCCAGATTAAGAACTTATTTATCAAATTAATACCTGTGGTTATTTTTGTAAGTTGAGTGCTAGAAAAAGCAGGTCTCTTGCCCAGTCCTGTATTCCAGAGATAGCTACTGTGAAACATTCTTTCATAATTTCCAACTGATTCTTTTGAAATGTTCTAGATATGTCCTCTTCATTACTTATTCTTATTTCTCTTCCTTATCTACTGCCTTGTCCCACAGCAGTAGTTCTCCTGGCTGATTCCTGACTGTAATGGAAAGTCATTAGTGCTTCACTGTTAACTGGATGATCACTGATAGCTTTCAATGGATAATCTTCAACAGGTTAAGAACATGTTTGAAGGTGAAGGTGAAGTCGCTCAGTCGTGTCCGACTCTTTGCGACCCCGTGGACTGTAACCTACTAGGCTCCTCCATCCACGGGATTCTCCAGGCAAGAATACTGGAGTGGATTGCCATTTCCTTCTCCAGGGGATCTTCCCGACCCAGGAATCAAACCCAGGTCTCCTGCATTGGAGGCAGATGCTTTAACCTCTGAGCCACCAGGGAAGCCCAAGAACATGTTTACTCCTATGATAAAAGGGCTTTTGCTGCTTTTAATCAGTAATGAATTTGGAATTTTACCAAAACCTATTTGGGCATTTTGATTTTTCTTCTCCCANCCCAGGAATCAAACCCAGGTCTCCTGCATTGGAGGCAGATGCTTTAACCTCTGAGCCACCAGGGAAGCCCAAGAACATGTTTACTCCTATGATAAAAGGGCTTTTGCTGCTTTTAATCAGTAATGAATTTGGAATTTTACCAAAACCTATTTGGGCATTTTGATTTTTCTTCTCCCAATAAATTATACTTTCTAATGTTAAATCAGTCTTGCATTATTGGACTAAATCCTACTTGATCTCTATATATATTGTTTTAGGACAGTCCTGGATTCTACTCGCTAATATTTTATTTAGGATTCTTTGATTTATAGTATTAGTAATATTAAACTACATTTTATTTCCTTTTGGATGATATTTTTGTTACGATTTAGACCCGAGGTTATGTTCAGTTCAGTTGCTCAGTCGTGTCCAACTCTTTGCGACCCAAAGAGCCACCAATTCCCGGAGTTCACCCAAACTCACGTCCATTGAGTCGGTGATACCATCCAGCCATCTCATCCTCTGCCGTCCCCTTCTCCTCCTGCCCCCAATCCCTCCCAGCATCAGAGTGTTTTCCAATGAGTCAACTTTTCGCATGAGGTGGCCACAGTATTGGAGTTTCAGCTTTAGCATCAGTCCTTCCAAAGAACACCCAGGACTGATCTCCTTTAGAATGGACTGGTTAGCCTCTCACAATATACACCCTTTCAATTACATGATTTCAGATGTCAGTCATGTTTCTCACCATCACTGTTCATTTTTAAATGGAAACTAACCTGGCAACCCACTCCAGTATTTTTGCCTGGAGAATTCCATGGACAGAGGAGCCTGGCAGGCTACAGTCCATGGGGTTGCAGAGTCGGACACCACTGAGCATGACTAACAACGTTAACAATTACAAATCCAAAAAGCACAAAAGCAAACTACTAGCCAAGAAGACTTTTAAGCATGTAAAAGCAACAATTTTACACATTTCCATTCCCATTTAATAAACAAATGTGTATCACTCAACTAAAACTAATCACATTATCAACCATCCAAGGAAAATAGTGCCCTTAATTGTTATTAACGGCAAACAAAAAGAGAACCACACCCTATCATGTTATTTTTTAAATCTAACAGTAAGGTTAAGTAGCTCAGTCGTGTCCGACTCTTTGCGACCCCGTGGACTGTAGCCTACCAGGCTCCTCTGTCCATGGGATTCTCCAGACAAGAATACTGGAGTGGGTTGCCATTTCCTTCTCCAGGGGATCTTCCTGACCCAGGGATCAAACCCAGGTCTCCCATATTAGAGGCAGATGCTTTAACCTCTGAGCCACCAAGGAAGCCCAACAGTAAGGTTATTATTTATTTATTACTGAAGTATAGCTGATTAACAATATTGTCTTAGTTTCAGGTGTACAGCAAAGTGATTCAGTTATACATACATATTTTTTTCAGATTCTTTTCCCTTATAGGTTATTACAAAATACTGAGTATAGTGTGCTACACAGTAGGCCCCTGGTGGTGATCTTTTTTATATATAATAGTGTGTATCTGTTAATCCCAAACTCATTTATCCCTCTCTCTACTTTCCTCTTTAGTAAGCCTAAGTTTGTCTTCTATGTATTTGACTCTACTTCTATTTTGTATTTAGTATTTTTTTTATTCCACATGTAAGTGATACATGGCAGATACCTATCTGACTTACATCACCTAGTATAATGATCTCTAGATCCGTCCATGTTCCTGCAAACAGCATTATAAATGGCACCCCACCCCAGTACTCTTGCCTGGAAAATCCAATGGACGGAGGAGCCTGGTGGGCTGCAGTCCATGGGGTCGCTAACAGTCGGACAGACTGAGTGACTTCGCTTTCACTTTTCTCTTTCATGCATTGGAGAAGGAGATGGCGGCCCACTCCAGTGTTCTTGCCTGGAGAACCCCAGGGACGGGGGAGCCTGGTGGGCTGCCGTCTGTGGGGTCGCACAGAGTCAGATACGACTGAAGTGACTTAGCAGCAGCAGCAGCAGCAGTAGCAGGGCTTAATGATACTCCACTGTGTATACACACTGCACCTTCTTTATCCATCTTCTGTCAGTGGGCATCTAGGTTGCTTGCACGTCTTGGCTATTGTGAACAGTGCTGCAGTGAGCACTGGGGTGCGTGTGTATTTTCAAATTATGGTTTTCTCTGGATATATGTACAGGTGTGGGACTGCTAGATCATATATATGGTAGTTCTATTTTAAGGAACCTCCATACTGTTCTCCACAGTAGCTGCACCAATTTACATTCTCACCAAAAGTGTAAGAGGGATCCCTTTTCTCCACACACTCTCTAGCATTTATTGTTTGTAGACTTTTTGATGATGGCCGTTCTGACCGGTATGAACTAATACCTCTTCATTGTTTTGGTTTGCATTTCTCTAATAGTGATGTTGAGCATATTTTCATGTGCATTTTGGCCATCTGTATGTCTGTTTTTGGAGAAATGTCTGTTTAGATTTACTGCCAAGTTTTTGATTGGGTTGTTTGGTGTTTTGTTATTGAGCGACATGAGCTATTTATATACTTTGGAGATTAGTCCCTTGTGGATGGCTTCATTTGCAAATATTTTCTCCCATTCTGTGGGTTGTTTTGTTTTATGGTTTCCTTTGCTATGCAAAAGCTTTTAAGTTTAATTAGGTCCCATTTGTTTTTGTTTTTATTTTCATTATTGTGGGAGGTGGATCCAAAAAGATATTGTTTCAGTTTATACCAGAGAATGTTCTGTGTTTTCCTCTTCAGAGTTTTATAATATCTAATCCTACATTTAGGTCATTAATCCATTTTATTTTTGTGTATAATGTTAGAAAATGTTCTAGTTTCATTCTTTTACATGTAGCTGTCGTTTTCTCACTTGTTGAAGAGACTGTCTTTTCTCCACTGTATAGTCTTGCCTCCTTTGTCATTGATTAGTTGACCATACGTCTGTGGGTTTATCTCTGGACTTCCTATCTTGTTCCAATTGATCTGTATTTGTTTTTGTGCCAGTACCATACTATTTTGATTACTGTAGTTGAGGTACGTCTGAAGTCAGGGAGCCGGATTCCTCCAGCTCTGTTTTTTACCTTTCTCAAGACTGCTCTGGCTATGTGCAGTCCTTTGTGTCTGCATACAAACTGTAAACTTTTTTTGTTCTAGTTCTGTGAAAAATGCTCTTGGTTATTTGATGCGGATCTAGTTCTGTGAAAAATGCTCTTGGTTATTTGATGCGGATCTAGCTCTGTGAAAAATGCTCTTGGTTATCTGATGCGGATCTAGCTCTGTGAAAAATGCTCTTGGTTATCTGATGCGGATCTAGCTCTGTGAAAAATGCTCTTGGTTATTTGATGCGGATTGCACTGAATCTGTTCATTGCTTTGGGTAGCAGTCATTTTTATATTCACTCTAAGCGTACAAGAACATGGTGTGTCTCTCTGTGTCATCTTTGATTTCTTTCACCAGTGTCTTACAGTTTGCTGAGTACAGATCTTTTGCCTTTTGGGGCAGGCTTATTCCTAGGTATTTTGCTCTTTTTGATGTGACAGTACACGGGACTGTTTCCTTAATTTCTCTTTCTGACCTTTCATTGCTAGTATACAGAAATCCCAGAAGTTTCTGTCTTAATTTTGTATCTTACAACTTTCCCAGATTCACTGAGCTCTAGTGGTTTTCTGGTGATGTCTTTAGGATACCCTATGTACGGCATTATAGCATCTCATCTCAAAACAGACCCTTCTTTTGGAGCCCTTTATTTTTTTTTTCTTCTGATTGCTGTGGCTTAAGACTTCCAAAACTATGTTGAATAAAAGTCACGAGAGTGGACATCCTTGTCTTGTTCCTGATCTTAGAGGAAATGCTTTCAGCTTTTCACTGTTGAGTGTAATGTTAGCAGTGGGTTTGTTGTATGCAGCCTTTATTATAATGATATAGGTTCCCTCTATGCCCACTTTCAGGAGAGCTTTACTTTTTTAATCATAAATGAACGTTAAATTTTATCAAAAGCTTTTTCTGAATCTACTGAGATGATCATAGGGTTTTTCTTCTTCAGTGCGTTAATGTGGCATATCACACTGATTTGCAGATACTGAAAAATCCTTGTATCCCTGGCTAAATCCCACTTGATCACGGTTAGGGATCCTTTTAACGTATTATTGGATTCAGTTTGCTAGTATTTTGTTGAGAATTTTTGCATCTGTGTTCATTAGTGATAGTGACCTGTAATTTTCTTTTTTGTGGTATCTTTATCTGGTTTCGCCATCAGGGTGATTGGGGCTTTTTCAATTGAGTTTAGCAGTGTTCCTTACTCTTTAATATTTTGTAATAGTTTTGGAAGAATAGACATTAAGTCTTNGAATTTTTGCATCTGTGTTCATTAGTGATAGTGACCTGTAATTTTCTTTTTTGTGGTATCTTTATCTGGTTTCGCCATCAGGGTGATTGGGGCTTTTTCAATTGAGTTTAGCAGTGTTCCTTACTCTTTAATATTTTGTAATAGTTTTGGAAGAATAGACATTAAGTCTTTAAGTGTTTGACAGAATTCACCTGTGAAGCCATCTGATCCCAGACTTTTGTTTATTGGAAGTTTTTAAATCGCAGTGTCACTTTCAGTACTT
The DNA here is from genome assembly GCA_006410675.1 of Oreotragus oreotragus. Lineage (NCBI taxonomy): Eukaryota > Metazoa > Chordata > Mammalia > Artiodactyla > Bovidae > Oreotragus > Oreotragus oreotragus. The sequence goes on along the minus strand of SJYX01021563.1, from coordinate 14,239 downwards.
AGGATGGGTCTGCTCACATTTCTTCTGGTTCAGTCTTGGAAGGCTGTACGTTTCTAAGAGTATGTCCATTTCTCCCAAGCTGTCTATTTCACTGGCATATAGTTGCTTATGGTAGGCTCTTACAATCCTTGTATTTCTGTGATGTCCACTGTAACTTCGTTTTTCATTTCTAATTTTATTGATTTGAGCCCTCTCCCTTTCTTTTCCTTAATGCATCTGGTAAAGGTTAATCAAAGAACCAACTTTTAGTTTCACTGACCTTTTCTGTTGTTTTCATTGTCTCATTTCTGCTCCGATCTTTATTTCTTCTACTAATTTTGAGTTTTGTTTTCCTTTCTCTAGTTGCTTTAGCTGTAAGATTAGGCCGTTACTTGAGATTTTTCTTGTTTTCTGAAGTAAGACTGTCTTACCATAAACTTCCTTCTTAAAACTGCTTTTTCCGTGTCCCCTAGGTTTTGTAATGTGGTGTCCGTTTGGTCTAATGTGTCATTTAAGGCCTGTGTTTCCTTACTGACTTTCTGTCTGGCTCTGTCCATCGATGTAAGTGGGGTGTTGAAGTCCCCCTACTGTTGTGTTACTGCCGAGTTCTCCTTTTATGACTAGTCGTTAGGAGTTCCTCAGTGTATAAGACAAATGCTATACTGGGTGCGTATTTACAACTGTTCTATCTTCTTGGATTAATCCTGATTGTTTTGTACTGTCCTTTTTTGTCTCTCGTAACACTTTTTTATCTTAAAGTCGATTTTGCCTCATATGAGTATTGCTATTCCAGCTTTCTTTGATTTTCATTTGTATGGAATACCTTTCTCCATCCCCTTTCAGTTTGTATGTGTCCTTAGATCTGAAGTGGGTCTCTTGAGGACAGCATGTGTGTGTGTGTGTCTTGTTTCTATATCCAATCAGCCAATCTGTGTCTTCTGAATGAAGCATTTAATCTGTTTACATTTAAGGTAATTATCAATATGTATGTTCTTAAGGCCATTTTGTTAATTGTTTTGGATTTGTTTTTGTAGGTCTTTTTTCTTCCCTTCCCTTGTGATCTGATGAATATCTTTAGTGTTAGGTTTGGGTTACTTTTTCTTTTTGTGAGGGTGTATCTTATAGGTTTGGGGCTTGCAATTACCATGAGGTTTTGATATAGTAGTCTATTTATATATATATATATATATATATATATATATATATATAAGATTAAGTTGCCGGTCTCTTAATTGCAAGGTATTTGTACTCTCCTCACCATTGCTGGTCTTGATATTTGTGTGTGATTGATTTCCTAATTTTACTGTTTGGTTGCCTTTACCAGTGAACTTTCCCATTAGCAATCTTCTCATTTTCAGTTATGGCCTTAACTTTTCTGTCTAGAAAAGTTCCTTTCCTATCAGTTGTAAAGATGATTTGGGTGTGCTGAGTTCTTTTAGCTTTTGCTTGTCTGTAAAGCTTTTGACTTCTCTGTCAAAGCTAAGAGAGAGCCTTTCTGGGTAGAGTATTCTTGGTTGTGTGTTTTTCCCTTTCCTCACTTTAAATATATCACGCCACTCCCTTCTGGCCTGCAGAGTTTCTGCTTAAAAAAAAAATCAGCTGATAACCAGACAGGAATTCCCTAGTTGCTTTTAATATTTTCTCTTTAATTTTTGTCAGTTTGATTAATGTGTGTCTTAATGTGTTTCTCATTGGGTTTATCCTGTATGAGACTCTCTGCATTTCTTGGACCTGAGTGTGCGTTTCCTTTCCTTAGGGAATTTTTTGGCGATTATCTCTTCAAATACTTTCTCAAGCCCTTTCTTCTCCTTCTGGGACCCCCATAATGCAAATGCTGGTACATTTAATGCTGTCCCAGAAGTCTCTTGGACTGTCCACATTTCTTAATTCTGTTCCAAAGCAGTGATTTCCAGCAATCTGGTGTCCAGCTCACTTTTTCATCTGCCTCATTTATTCTATTGATTCCATCTACTGTATTTGTCATTTCAGTTATTGTTCATCTCGGGTTTTTAAAGCATCTAGCTCTTTATTGTATCCCCTCAGTCTATGCCTCCATTCTTTTCCTGAGATCTTGGATCTTCTTTACTATTATTATGCTGAATTTTTCTTCAAGGAGATTGCATGTCTTCATTTCGCTTAGTTGTTCTTGGTTTTTATCTTATTCCTTCATCTAGAACATATTTCTCTGCCATCTCATTGTATCTAATTTTGTGCATCTGTGGCCTCTATTTTCCAAGCTGCAGGACTATAATTCTCCTTGGTTCTGGTGCCTTCCCCCTGGTGGGTGAGTTTGGTCCAGGGACTGGTACTTGCCCACTGGTGGGTAGAGCTGGGTTTTGTCCCTCTGATAGGCAGGGCTGTCTCAAGTGATGTATTTATAGTGACTGCTGGGTGGAGCCAGGTGCCAAAATGGCCACCTCTGGGAGAGCTCACAATGATGAGCCTTCCCTGGGGTGTTCACTACCACTGTCCTTGCCCCTACAGTGAGCCACAGCTGACCCCCACCTCCCCAGGATCCCTCTAAAGACCCAAAGGTAGGTCTAGCCCATGATCCTACGGAGTCACTGCTCTGCCCTGGGCCCCAGTGCATGTGAAACCTCGTGTGCACCTGCAAGAGTGGAGTCTCTTGTCCCCCCAACTCCTATGGCGCTCCTACAGTCAAGCCCGACTGGGTTTCAAAGCCAAACGCTCTGGAGGCTCTTTCTCCTGATTCCAGACCCCCAGGCTGGGGAGCCTGATGTGGGGCTCAGAACTCCCACTTCCTGGGAAAAGTCTCTGTGATATGACTGTTTTCCAGTTTGTGGGTCACCCTCCCACCAGCTATGGAGTTGATTATAAAACAGATGCATTCCTACCATCTCACTGTCACTCCTTTGTCTTGGGTGTAGAATATCTTCTTTGGTGGGCTTGAGTCTTTTTTTGTCAATGGCTACTCAGCAATCAGTTGCGATTCTGGTGTTTTTGTGAGAGGAGGTGAGCTCCTGTCCTACTCCACCGTATTGTCTCCTGCCGCTTTCTCATTCTAGAGCAGAAGCTGAGCCCTGGCTCACAGGCAGATGTCTTTGATGGTTCATCATGAAAGATAATGCCATGGTGTGCTGCAGTGTCTCTATTGTGCAATTCGGTTACCTTATGAAAGTTTTTGAAATAAGGTGCTTTTTCATCGTGAAATTTTTCTAGCCTTCTGGGTCCTTTACACCTGCTGAAAATTACCAGCATCACTTGAAAATCTCGTTGTGTTGTGTTTCACAGATACTGCACGGTTTAGAAATTCTGAAGCTGACAGTAAGCTCTTTTAATAAAATAAAAATCAAAAGTGTGAGGATTCAAAGAAAAGTCAGTTGAGAATACAGGAAACATGCTTCTGGGCCCCTTGATGCTAATACCAATCTGTATCAGATTTCAGTGAGTCTGTGCCAAGAAAAATTCTATTTGGGATGTGAGGCAAATGCAACTTGTCCCTTTTCTTGTTTGTAGTAAGTACAGCTTATAAACACCTATGTAAGCTGTGTCATACACTCTCCTGGATGGTCTCCAGAAAGAAAAATCTCTCAGTATTAGAGCATTCTGGGATAAAAGTTTAATTGCAATGTTATAGAAAGCAATAAGAACCAAGTATGTGACCAATTCAGGAGGGGTGGGAGGAATCAGCACTGAGGAGGACAGAAACGAACAACTGAGTGTCTCTGTGTCTTGCAGTCAAAAATCATCTGGACTAAAGCAGTGTTGTTAAACATGAGGAAATATTATTCAAATATATACCCATATATATATACACACACTGAGGAATAACATTAGTGTTCTTATTGAAATTTTAAGATGAATCCAGTCTAATTTAGATTATATAGTTTAAAGCTAATTCCTTTAAAATCTTCATTGATTTCCTCTAAATGATCAAATAATGTTTGCTTTATGCTTAAATTAGCCTGAATTCACATGCTGTAAATATACAGGGAAGATGATCTGACATTTGCTATCAAATAAACTGTGATATTTTCTTAATTTCAAACAGGCCAGAAACAGTTTTAGAGAAACATACTGTAGCCACGTATTTTAGGGGGAAGTGGCATGAATGGGGCTTCCTTAAATTTATTCCATACTCTTGTTCAAAAAAGACAGACAACACTGTCAGACAGATGAAGAACAAACTGAAAGCATCTACAAAGTGTCTTCATATACATTTTGCTGAATAATTTGATTCTAGAGCAGCACTGTCCATGATGGAACTTTCTGCAATAGTGGAAACGTTCTGCATCTGTGCTGACCACTGGCCATATATGGCTACTGAGCACCTGAGTTTCAAATTTCAATTAAATTTTAATAGGCACATGTGACTTTGTGGTTGCATGTTGGACAGTGCAGTTTTAGACCAACAGAACCTTCTTCTGTAAGAAAAGATTACATAATATGTATATAAATCATTATGACAGTATTACCTAAAATGGTTAAAGGACAAAAGAGAGTTACTTTTGGTGTACATGCCCTTCAGGGTAGAAACTTTGGTATCTGCCTTCAGTGTAGAGGTCCTTAATGGCAGGACACATACTAGATCCTTTCTTTTTTTCCTATCCTAGTTTCTTCCTTCTCTGACTGAAAGCAATAAAAAGTCATTTTAGTGGTTGATCAAGCACAGGTCTTTTGCCTTGACTAAAGTAGTTAATAGGAAGGAAAAAATTTGTTCAAAAATCTCTTAAATGTGAATTTTAATTTTCCAATTAAAAGCAAGGCCTCAGACTAGCCAACAGTTATCAGTGAGAGCTCTCAAATTATCAGTCATACAAAAGAGTACATGACACCACAATTTATAAAGCTTTTCTGAGGTTCTTTCTCCCTCTGGATACTATGGGAATAGCCATTTCATTAGATCAGAAGAAAGTTTTGTGATAGATTTACAATTATTAAAAGACAAGAGTCTGGGGCAAAATGGATACATATGCATGTATGCATGGCTGAGTCCCTTTGCTGTCCACCTGAAACTATCACATTAGTAATTGACTACACACCAATACAAAATGAAAAGTTCAAAAATAGAGAAAGGTAAGAAATATTTTACACTTGACAGCAGGTCAATACCTCTGGCAGGTATTCTTGCTAAACAATTTTTTTGGACAGGAAGAGACATTCAGGTTTGACTTAAGTTATAGCACAAATTCATTAAAACAATCAACAACACAGCACTTAGAGATGAAGCTTATAAATGTATTATTCAGCTATTTCAGGGTATGGGAAGAAATTCCAGAATATTAAAGTACCTTTACCTCGTAATGAACAAGTTGGTCCATTTTCTTGATTCTTAGAGCGCTTATTTCTGAACTGACTTGGAATATCTAATGAAAGGTCTTAAAAGGAAATAGGAAAACAGAACTGTTAAAGGAATATATAACCACACAAAAAATAATTTCCAAAAATGATGTATTTTTAAGGATTTATCTCTTTACTATCTTAGCTTTCAAAGGAAACATTGCAGTTATTATTTTAATACAGTATCATATCATCACATGCCAAATATGTCTTACCTAGGAATGGATCAAACTTTCTAGATTCTGTCCCACATATGAGACAGTTAACTTCATTTTGGAGAATGCCTCCGAATATAGCCGTGACAACTGTAGATGCCCCATTTCTAAAGAAAATCACATAGGAAAATATCTCAGTAAAAAACTAAAATATATGTAAAAGCTCCTCTAGGTCACTCCCCACTCCCTTTGGGGATATATAATTTAAATTATAGAATAACACAAAAGCTTAAAAGCTAAATAGATGTATACCAAATAAAAGGTTTAAGCCACTGGCCTTCCTCTGACCCCTCTCCCAATCCCACTACTTTCTATAATACAAAAGTTACTAACACTGAACATTTGCCATTACTAATAGATCACATACATACTTGTACTCAGAGCAAGAGGACCCCTTTTCCCTCAAATATACCCCTCAGGAACAGGAAACCCCCATATATTAGATCCTTTGCAAGATTTCTCATCATATGGGGATCTCTCTAATTTATGTTACTTTGAACAACCACCTTCATCAAAGACAGTTTAAGATTTTTTTTTAGATGTTCACATTTGGGGAAAATGAAGTAAACACATTTAACATATACTTAGTCATCACTGGTAAAGATATGATTTCACAATTAAACACAATATAATTCCCTTGTAGAGATAAAAAATGTGTACAGCGCTGTAAGAACAGTAAGATACCAACTGTCCTAATGTTACTTAACCTATGTGTGCCTCAGCTTCATCAAATGTAAAACAGGAATAAATCCATCTACCTTAGAAGCCTGGTGATGAGCAAACGAGAATATACGTACAATGCTTTTTAGACAAGTGCTTACCAGAAAGAAAGCCCTTTGAGTAACCATGTTTGATCTGAATAATCAGGGTCGCACCTGCCTTCTGCTTGTCTTCTCTTCCCCAAGTATATACCTTGGACGTGCACCTCGCTCTGTGACAGGTGTGCGGCATGCCACGGTTTGGAGAGTACAGCTGACAAGGTGCGTACTGGTCACAGTATGATTAGCAAGCAGTTATGTACTTAGGTGCCAGGCTCCATTCTAAATACTTTCCATGTGCTAAACTAATCCTCACAACAACTCTGAGGTAGAGAAGATTATCCCCATTTTACAGACAAGGAAGCTGAGTTTCAAAGGTTAAGTAACTTGGCCCGAGTTCACACAGCTGGCCTGACCTGAGCACCTTCTCTGAACACTATGCTCCTTCTCTTAAAAATATTGTATTGATGGGTATATACTTTGGTAAAAAATATTTAAAATCCCAAATCCCTCCAGGTTTCACTGCAACCACAGGAACTCACATAAAACTGTCAACAGAACAAATAAAGATAAATCAGAATGTAAATAAATGAAATGAATTAATGGTGCTGAGGTTATTTGTGTGCTTTCACTAATAGCACTATGGTGAACACAAGTGTGAACTTCTGTGCATTGTGCAGTTGTCTGAGCCAGTGTGTTGCTCTTTTTCACCAACAGTAATCTGAGGTGGTTTCTGTCACTTGCAGTCAATAGTGTTCCTAACACACTGAACCCTACTTTGAGTTGCTCCAAATGAAACCTACTGCAATGATGAGACAGAAAAAACCTACCCAAGCAAACCTATTATTTTAAAAGTTAGTTCAAAAGTTCTGCTTCCTTTTCTTTGAAAGGGCTTCCTTCTGTACTGGTAAAAGAAATACACTGCAGCTTTTAAGTTGTTCATAAGATACATGACTTCAGTATTACAAAGGATATACCCCCCCAAAAATCTACTGAAAATAAAGAGTTTATGACTGACCCTTTCATACTGATATTCACATACTCTGCTGCCTTTAATTAAAATTGAAAATGCTTTATTAAAAAGCAGTACATTTAAACTCAACGTACTTCCTTTATAATTTCTTCCTCTGAAAAAAAATACTAATCAAGTCTTGGCTATTTTAAAACAAGATTCACCAGTTATTTTGAAATCACTATTCTACTTATTATAACTGCACACCAAGAAAAGTGTAAATATTAGCTACTTGGAAAGGCTGTTATGCTGAGAAGGTCCTTTATACTTGCACTAATGATTTTCTATACATTAAAAAGAACCCACCTGCTATTCATTTCTACCATCCTCACCCCCACCTTCAGTAGGGTTTGATGTGTTTATACGAATAAATACAAATATAGGGAACTTTTTTGTTGATTTTTTTTTTTTGCAGTTTTTAGCAAGGCTCATCCTGAAATGCATCCTCCAATGAATTTAAGGAACTATAAAGAAGCGTGAGTTTTCAATATCTGAGAAGGGAAAGGCTACCCACTCCAGTATTCTAGCCTGGAGAATTCCATGGACCATATAGTCCAAAGGGTCACAAAGAGTCGGACACGACTGAGCAGCTTTCACTTTTATGTTCCTAACTCACTGCTGCTGCTAAGTCGCTTCAGTCGTGTCCAACTCTGTGCGACCCCATAGACGGCAGCCCACCAGGCTCCACTGTCCCTGGGATTCTCCGGGCAAGAGCACTGGAGTGGGTTGCCATTTCCTTCTTCTAATGAAACTTAAAATTTACTATTATTTAAAATATCATTAAAAGATATGGATTAATACTGAAAACTCAGGAGTTACTAAAAGAACAACCTGTGACTATCACAAAATGTGATACCCCTCACTTCACATGGACTCGCCTTCTTAGAGTCCAGCTCAGTATCTTCTGCGTATGAGTATACCATCACATAAAATACAAAGCATAATTTGTTATTTAATACTATGTTTGAATTGATGCTAGCAGCAGGGACATTTCTACCAGATCACAGTTCCTTCTCCCTCTATACTCGTTTCTAACTTGAACAGAGCTACTAGGACCTTGAGGACCAAACATTTTAAGAAATATGGCCATTCATATTAACTGCCCTTCTCTGATACAATCAGATTAACTATGAGACTACTGATTTATGGACTGCCAGGCAATAATACTACAGCAACCCTATGTATTATTTTATTTCATTCTTTGGGGAATTCATCTTATAAAGTCCTTTTCCTGCACAGATAAAGTTTTTTCCCAAAATTTGAACACAAGGAGACAAATAACCAAAATCCAAGCTGAAATAAAAGTCGATTATGTCTCCCTTAGCAAAATAAACATTCTGATCTCAATGTATATTTGGGAGTATTAGTACTTGGGAAAGCAACCCAAAAGATTGTTTTGTTCATATTGAGAGGCAAAAAAAAACCCCCCAAATTCAGAAAAGTTATCAGTACCTCAGTGTGATTAAAGAACAGGTTAAAAATATAAACTTATTTTTGGAAAAGTTAAGTCCAAAATGAAGCTGTAGGAAAATACACATTCAAAATATTTTAAGCCTTCATGATTAGTGAACAAATAGAAATGAAATCTTACATGCAACATTTGTTACTTGCAGACAGAGTAGAATTCTCTTGCAGAATTGACGAGCGGGAAATACCGTTGAAACCACCCTGGAGTTCCAAATGCAGGTGGTCTAGCAGGTAGCGCATGAACTCATGGGCATCCTGCTGCTGATAGCCCCTTGAAGCGAACAGAGACAGTCACTGAGCGGCTCTGCCTCCTCAGCCAGACACGCTGGAGGGTGAAGTGATGGGAGGGCCACAACACTGCGCTCAGAACCCAGGGGGGCTCCCCCATCCCTCGTCCTCACTTCCGTCTTGTCTTACACATAAAATTACCTTCAAAACAGAATTCCACTTCTTAAAAATAAGTTTGGAAACACAGACCAGTAGAGCTAATTGGACTTACAGTGATCTCAACTGACCTCACCTAAGGGGAACACTGAGAGGCAAAAAAGGGGGTTGTGTGACCTGCCTGAAGTTCTACAGCAGGAGAGTAACAGAGATGGGACCCAACCCTGTCTCCTGGATAGACTGTGAAGCTCATTTCCCACACAGCCTCTCTAGGAGACGCTCACATGTTAAAACTTCACAGCATACCTGCACCGGACAATTAGGTCTGAAGTTTTATTAAAGTTTGTTTTAAGAAATAAAATCTTCAGATTAAAAGATATTAATTTTCAAACACTGGCTGAAAGGAAGAAAAATTTTAATGAGCTAAAGATGTCTAACATTCTATGCTTACATCCTAATCTCTGATTCAAAGGACACTTTTTTAAACAAAATTTTCAGAATGCATTGACACATATACAATTATGCTCTAGCCTAAAACTTGAATATGTATAGCCACATATTCTGAGGTTATTCTTATGCTCTATTCAGTCAGGAAAGTCTATGGAATTCTTATGCTAATACATATCAATGACAAGAACAGAGTAATGAAATCTGACAAAATTAAGCTGGTACAGCTAGAAGGGTTAGAGGTTTATGTAGATAAGTCAGCAGTGGTGTCTAAAGTACATTTATAAAATTATGGATAGGAAAGACTTCTGCCTACATTTTTTACCAGCATGGAAGGTTCTCTTTAATCTCTACCCTAAGTGACAAGTTTTCTGGCCTGGTGTGGAGTCAAAATTTTCATCACCCTTCTAGGCAGTGGTTCCACAAACAAAATTTCTTTTAACCAGATTTTCCCCCTTTTCCTAAAATTTCTCCTGGAAATAAATTACAGAAATGATCTGCCTAATCAATGGAATTTACATCGAAAGTCAGTATTTCACTGTAACTATTTAGTAACTAAATAGTAATACATATATTGTTCAAGTATTTAAGACTCATGAATAAAATGTTAAACTTAAGTTAAAAGTAAAACTATTCAAAGTTGGTAGTTCCTTTATATATATCTAAAGAGATGCTTTAAACCCTTCCAATATACATCTTTTTCATGACTCAAAGATCAGATCAGTATCTCAGGTCATATCTGAAATTCTATCCTATATAAAAAAGTTTTATTCTCTGACCAAAATGACCTAATCATCATTTTCTAAAATGGATCATTAAAACCTTTATCTTGCAGTTATGTCAATTTGCATTTTCATCAAACACATATCCATCCCTTAAAATAATCTGCCTAATGTATATTAATGAACATTTCCAACCATACCATGATTCTCTTTCCTTATATCAAAATACATTATTTCTACTGTTTCCTTTACCATTAGAAATACATTTGGTGACCTATATGAGATCATGGAACACTCACTGTTTCATAAAGGTAAATTATAGGCATCTGTTACAATTTGTGATCTTTACCCAGAGAAGGAAAAGTCTGTGTTTCTTCTAGGACTTTTTTTAAATTCTGACTTAAGAGACATTTACAATTTCATTTCTAAACATTTAAATACAGCCTTTCATTGACTTATCTGAAGAATGGCAGCACCAGGTTTACTGCTGTTCCTTGTCCTCACTTGTTTGTGACCTGACATAAAGATTACCTCTTTCTCTTTAATGTCTGTAGGAAATCTGTATCATAAAGACAAATCATCTTAGAGAGCACACTGGAAACGTAAAAAGCCTAGACGATAGTAAGGCCTCCATTCTGAATGAGGGTCGCTGCTGAGGCACAACACAGAGGAACAAAGAGCAACTGTCTCTTCACAGAGAGTTAGGGCACGGGGGGACAAGCCACATGTATTCAGATCTTAAGAGCAAAGAAAAGGTTCCAATGAAGAAAATGTTCTTTTGTGCCTGTTTAAGGGAAAAGCAGGTATTCCAAATGAAACAGGCACCACATGATACAGGCACACACACGCACCTGTGCAAGGCTCCAACATGCACAGCTGTGACGCAGGCCTACGCGTTACTGGCCGCCCGCTGTTTAGTAAGGACCACTGCACTATGTGTAAAATGGCAAAGACAGCGCAGAACAGGATAGGCCGCTACGGAATCAAATTCTATCACTATAAAACAAGCTTCTTCTGAAATATGACAGTACACATAAGAGCTTTAGGTTCTGTTCATATTTAAAATAAACCACAATTTTGCCCAAATTATCTGCAAAACCAAAAGCAGTTACAGTTAGCTATTCCTACCCAGTGAAAGGCATCAATCAAGGCTGAGTTTCTTCGAGACAAAAATACTAGAAAATGAAAATAATAATGTTTTTGTTTACAAACACACAAAAAGCCCATACAATAGATAAACTCCCGATTAGAATACAGGTGTGCCCCATTTTACTGCGCTTGGCTTTACTGTGCTTTCCCCGTTTTTCTGCGCTTGGCTTTACTGTGCTATCCCCGTCTTACTGCGCTTGGCTTTACTGTGCTTTGCAGGCACTGTGGTCTTTGACAAGTCCAGGCCCGTGGCAGCCCTGCTTTGGGCAAGTCTGTTGGGGCCATTTCCTAGCATTTGTTCACTCTGTGTCTCTGTCACATTTTGGTAGTTCCTGTAACACTTTAAATCTTCCATTATTATTACTGCACTTGTCAATGTGATCGATGGTCCGTGACCTTTGATGTTACTCTGGTCATTGTTTTAGGGGCCACAAACCATGTGAGGCAGCACACTTAGTGAACGGCGCATGTTCTGACTGCTCCACCGACTGGCTGGTCCCGCCTTTCTCCCTCCCTCCGGCCTCTCTATTCCCTGAGACACGATGATATTCAAATTAGGCCAAATAACAACCCTTAATGGCCTCTAAGTGTTTAACTGACAGGAAGAGTCGCAAGTCTCTCATTTTAAATCAAAGCTAAAAGGATCAAGCTTAGTGAGGAAGATATGTCAAAAGCCAAGAGAGGCCAAAAGCCAGGCCTCTGGTGCCAAACAGTTAGACAGGCTGTGAAAGCAAAGGAAAAGTTCCTGAAGGAACTTAAAAGTGCTGCCCCAGTGAAGACACCATTAATTTAAAAAGTGAGATCCTACTGCCAATACGGAGAAAGTTTTATCAGTCTGGACAGAAGATCAAACCAGCCACAACATTTCCTTCAGCCAAAGCCTAATTTAGAGCAAAGCCTTACTAACTCTCCTCCATTCCAGGAAGGCTGAGAGGGATGAGGAAGCTGCAGGAGAAAAGCCTGAAGCTAGCAGAGGTTGGTAAGCGAGCTTTAAAGAAAGAATCCGTTCCCTAACATAAATGTGCAAGGTGAAGTGGCAACTGCTGATGTAGAACCTGCAGCAAGACATCCAGATCTTGCTAAGATCAATAATGAAGGTGGCTACACTAACCAACAGATTTTCAACGTTGACAAAACAGCTTTATACTGGAAGACGTCATCTCGGACTTTCACGGCTAGAGAGGAGAAGTCAACGTCTGGCTTCAGAGGACAGAGTGACTCTCTTGTTAGGGGCAGACACGACTGAAGCGACTTAGCAGCAGCAATGCAGCTGGAGTCTTGAAGTTGAAGCCAGTGCTCATTTACCATTCTGAAAATCCTAAAGCCATTAAGAATAATGCTCCATCTACTCTGCCCGTGCTTTATAAATGGAGCCACAAAGCCTGGATATAGCACATCTGTTTACAACATTGTTTACTGAATATTTTAAGCCCACTGTTGACACTTAACTGCCCGGAAAAGATGTCTTTCAAAATATTACTGCTCAAGGACCACAAACCTGTGATGTGTTGCCCATGAGCTCTGATGGAGACATACAATGAGATGAAAGTTGTTTTCAAGGGATCAGACTCTCTGGATATTGACATCTGTTAACCAAGGAAAATGGGCTTTCTAAACTACAAAAAATTTTACTTTGGGATTATAACTACAATGAAAACATAATTCAAGACTCACTTCATTTCCACTTTGGCATGTTATAAGAACGTTACCCTGTATACATAATAGGTAGTGCTGGTTTAGTCACTAAGTCATGTTCGACTCTTTTGTGACCCCATAGATTGCAGCCTGCCAAGCTTCTCTGTCCGTGGGATTTTCCAGGTAAGCATCCTGGAGCGGGTTGCCATTTCCTCTTCCAGGGAATCTTCCCGACCCAGGGATTAAACCCAGGTCTCCTACACTGCAGGAGGATTCTTTACTGACTGAGCCACAGGGAAGCCCTATACGCATAATAGGAGCAACAATTGTAAGAAGAAAACCCTACCTCACAGCCTTACACCTGGCATTGGGCAGTGACTAAAACTTCATCCATGATACAATCTCAAGACCTAGGTCTAACCAAGAGAAAAGTATTCTTTGAGAAACCCACTCCAGTAGTCTTGCCTGAAAAATCCCACGGACAGAGGAGCCTGGTGGGCTCCAATCCTTGAGTTCACAGAGAATAAGACACGACTTGGTGACTGAACAACACGTGCAAGTGGGCAACAGTCTGAATTATTACAGAACAAAGAGAAAGCCCTGCTGAGAACACAGAGACATCTTATTCTGCTCAGTGGCTCAGGCATTAGCGAGATCTAAGAGGCCATGTTTTATAGGAATCACTCCAGCAACACCTCCCAATTTCTCAACATAGTCAGCGTTTCCAGTTCTTTTCTTTCACCAGTAGGAATAACAGAATGTGTGAAATTAAGTAACTAAAAACTGACTCATGCTTACAGGTAGAATAAACAAACTGGCAGAGGTAATGGGCAGATTTAGATGAAAAGCAGAATTCTGTTAAATGAAGGGGGACCCGAGTCACCATGCAGTCCAAGCAGAAGAGGACAGAGACAGCTGGTGGCCTCACCTGGGCATGCGGGCAAGTTACTACAAGTTTACCGTGAACACATCGACCTCTGACCAGCGCCGTAAAGACTGGGTTCTCATTCTGGTCCTAACGCCTTCTAGATGTGAAACACTGAACTGCTCTCCTCTGTCTTACTTAAAATGAAGCTAACACTTCCTGTGGATAATAACTGCAGCCATGAAATTAGAAGACCCTTGCTCCTGGGAAAGAAAGCTATGACAAACCTAGACAGAGTATTAAAA
>SJYX01021562.1:0-13184 GCA_006410675.1 Oreotragus oreotragus | reverse complement strand
GCCTAGTAATCTTGCAGGTGTAACTTACTGTGCCTTAAAATGAAAGATGTGCTCTGGCGATTAACACGGTATTAATTTTTGAAGGTGTATGTTTATGATGCTCTAGAAATATTTTCTAAAGACTCCCAGAATGGCAGTATTAAGCAATATATTTTTGCATCTGAAAGTACTTTGAGATACAAATACTTCAAGGAAGTTAATACAGAATGTGAAATATTTAAGTTTCTTTTAGGGGGAAAAAAACTTATGGAGCTCTTTTATATTTTGCGTTGTTTTAGCATATGCTGTGGAATTGGCGACCAGCAGAACAGGTGTTTGACAAAATATGATAATTGCTTCCGCTCATTCTAATTTAATTCAGGTTATTTACATGTGAAAGGCCTAAATGCTTTCCTTTTCTTTTTTTAAAAAAATGGAAGATAAAGTTTTTTTTCCCCTCCTTGATGAGGATTATCAGAGTTAAGACTTAAGTGTAATGTTTCTAAAACTGTTTTTTGCTTTACAAAGAAAATTGCACGTTATCTCAATATGAAAGCAATCACATTTGGTAAATATTTGGCTAATGCAATTGAAATTTTTTATGTATTTCCATTTCTTTTTCTTTTTTTTCAGTTTTATCTGAAAGTATAAATATATTTAGGGTTTTCACTCAGTGGCCATTAACGTTTCTTCCTGTCTCTTGTCGAATTGATGTAGGTCATAATGATTACGGTTATCAGCAACCGTCGTATCCTGAACAAGGCTACGATAGGCCTTATGAGGATTCCTCACAACATTACTACGAAGGAGGTATCTATATACCTTCACACACATACACATATATATCCCCTTCTACAGAAACAAAAATTCTTGCATAAGACAACTTCTACCCACGCAAAGCTCTCGTAGAATACTAGTTGCTGGCTGTCTTGAAAGTTCCAGGGAGCCTAGAACAATCAGAATAATTTTCTTACAAATATTTAAAATGTATAACCATGACTTGCCATTTCTAACAACCATAAAAAGACTAAAACATTTTAAAATAATTTTTTTCCTCAGTGGAAATTTTCTATTTGAACATAAATCCATCAATCCAATTTTTTTCTTGTTGTGTGTTCACATATGTATAATTTTACATATAAGTTTAGTGCCTTTAGGAAACAGCTTGCTGATCTTGTGTAGCTAGTGTGTGCTCTTGTAGCTGTCTTTAATTTTTGTCTTTTTTATTTTATTTAGCATAGTCATGATCTTATGACTGTGATGTTCCAGTAAATGTAATGCTCGTATGGCAGAGACGCTGAAAATGCTGCAGTTCAACCTTGCAAAATTGGCTTTAACTGCAGTTTGTTTGGCCGAAATCCTTCTGTTTGGTTTGAGTTTTTTCTTTGTTTTGTTAACTTTTAAAAATCAATATAGCATTTCATTTTGTTCTTGTGTTGTTGGCTATGCATCTTAGAGGAATAAAGTTAATTAAGCAAACTCCTCAGTATTTTCTTTTTGTCCTCTTCTCCAATTATCATGTAGGAAATACGCAGTATGGCCAACAGCAAGATGCCTACCAAGGACCACCTCCCCAGCAGGGCTACCCACCCCAGCAGCAGTACCCAGGGCAGCAAGGCTACCCAGGACAGCAGCAGGGCTACGGTAATCACTTCTGGCAGGTTTAACTTAGTCCCCTGCAAAATGTGGAAGTGGATATTTAATTTTCATTTGAAAATTCACAGCTTTAGCTCAGTCTACTCGTGGAGTGTCTCTTTAAAATGTTCTTAAAACTAGTAGTCTGTTTAAGAAAAAGCATAAACTGGAGATGGCTCATTGACCACAGGTAAGGTATAGAATGTCATTTGAAATGAATTCATTAATTAATGAATTCCTAAACCTGTTTGACATTCATGACCAGCCGGTAGCTTTGCCTGTGCTTAGAAAACTGATGAGTTGGGTGATTACTAACAGTATCTACATATCTGCTTGGCAAATTCGTTTCCAAACTAATGACTACTGCCATGAAAAGTAACATTGATGTTTTAGTGTACAAATGAGGTCCATTTGGAATGCCTAGAGAAAATGTTTTTGTCATCCCCTATTAAAATAGCTGTGTACACTTCCATAGGGGTATGTTTATTGCAGGTATGTATCTTCCAGAGTTTGGAGGAAGTATACCCACCTTTTCTTATTATATTCTCACTGTAGTATTTACTAGTTGGCTATCTATTAGATAGGGAGTGGGGAATGATACAGACCTTATATCTCAGTCTTAAATATCAGTCTTAATTATCTATGACTACTTGAGATATAGGAAAATACAGTTCCTATGATAGGAGATATAGCTGCTTAATTAGATATCATCTTTTGCTAACAGGGTCTCTTTATTTTACATCAATATGTCTAGATGACTGTGGCTCAGATCATGAGCTAGCTCCCTATTGCAAAATTCAGGCTTAAATTGAAGAAAGTAGGGGAAACCACCAGGCCATTCAGGTATGACCTCAATCAAATCTCTTATGATTATACAGTGGAGGTGACAAATAAATTCAAGGGATTAGATCTGGTAGACAGAGTATCTGAAGAGCTATGGACAGAAGTTTGTGATGTTGTACAAGAGGCAGTGACCAAAACCGTCCTCAAGAAAAAGAAATGCAAGAAGGCAAAGTAGTTATCTGAAGAGGCTTTACAAATAGCTGAGGAAGGAAGAGAAGTGAAAGGCAAGGCAGAAAGGGAAACGTATACTCAACTGAATGCGGAGTTCCAGAGAATAGCAAAGAGAGGTTAGAAGCCCTTCTTAAATGAACAAGCAGCGAGATAAAGGAAAATAACTGAAGGGGAAAGACTGGAGTTCTCTTTAAGAAAATTGGCGCTATCGGGACATTTATGCACGATGCACATGATAGAGGACAGAAGTGGTAAGGACCTAAGAGAAGCAGAAGAGGCCAAGGAGAGGGAGCAAGAACACACAGAAGAAGGAAACAAAGAGGTCTTAGTTACCCAGATAACTATGATGGTGTCGCTCACCTAGAGCCATCCTGGAGCGTGAAGTCAAGCGTGCTTTATACAGCATTACTGTGAACAAAGCTAGTGGAGGTGATGAAATTCCAGCTGAGCTATTTAAAATCCTGAAAGATGATGCTGTTAAAATGCTGCGCTCAGTATGTCAGCAACTTTGAAAAACTCAGCAGTAGCCACAGGACTAGAAAAGGTCAGTTTTCATTCCAGTGCCAAAGAATGTCCAAACTATCATATAATTGTGCTCATTTCACATTCTAGCAAGGATATGTGCAAAATCCTTCAAGCTAAGCTTCAGCAGTATGTGAACTGAGAACTTCGAGATGGCACAAGATGGTTTTCAAAGAGGCAGAGGAAGCAGAGATCAAATTGTCACCCTTTGTTTGATCATGGAGAAAGCAAGAGAATTCCAGAAAATCATCTACTTTTGTTTCATTGACTATGCTGAAACCTTCTGCGAATTGTAACACACTGTGGAAAATTCTTAAAAGAGATGAGAATGCCAGATCACCTTAGCTGTCTCCTGAGAAACCTGTATATGTGGGTCAAGAAGCACCAGTTAGAACCGGACATAGAATGACCTGTTCATAATTGGGAAAGGAGTACATCAAGGCTGTATATTATCACTCTGCTTATTTAACTTATATGCAAAATATAGGACTAGATGAATCACAAGCTGGAATCAAGATTGCCAGGAGAAATGTCAACGACCTCAGATATGCTGATGATACCACTCTAATGGCAGAAAGTGAAGAAGAACTAAAAAGCTTCTTAATGAGGATAAAAGAGGAGAATGAAAAGTTGACTTGAAACTCAACATTAAAAAAAAAACTAAAATCATGGCATCTGGTCCCATCACTTCATGGCAAATAGAAGGGGAAAAGTAGAAACAGCGACGGATTTTATTTTCTTGGGCTCCAAAATCACTGTGAATGGTCACTGCAACCGTGAAATTAAAATATACTTGCTCCTTAGAAGGAAAGCTATGACAAACCTGGACAGTGTATTAAAAAAGCAGAGATATCACTTTGCCAACAAAGGTCCATATAGTTGAAAATATCATTTTTCCAGTAGTTGTGTGCAGATGTGAGAGTTAGACCATAAAGAAGACTGAGCACCGA
Organism: Oreotragus oreotragus; assembly: GCA_006410675.1. Classification (NCBI taxonomy): domain Eukaryota; kingdom Metazoa; phylum Chordata; class Mammalia; order Artiodactyla; family Bovidae; genus Oreotragus; species Oreotragus oreotragus. The sequence goes on along the minus strand of SJYX01021562.1, from coordinate 9,084 downwards.
AAAAGCGATGCTTTCGAACTGTGGTGCTGGAGATGACTCTTGAGAGTCCCTTAGACTGCAAGATCAAACCAGTCAATCCTAAAAAATCAACCCTGGCTATTCATTGGAAGGACTGATGCTGAAGCTCCAATACTTTGGCCACCTGATGCNAAAATATCTAATTCTAAAAGTAGTCATGTATGGATGTGAGAGTTGGACTATAAAGAAAGCTAAGTGCAGAAGAATTGATGCTTTTGAACTGTGGTGTTGGAGAAGACTCTTGAGAGTCTCTTGGACTGCAAGGAGATCCAACCAGTTCATCCTAAAGGAAATCAGTCCTGTGTGTTCACTGGAAGGACTGATGCTGGAGTTGAAACTCCAATATTTTGACCACCTGATGTGAACCACTGACTTATTTGAAAAGTCTCTGATGCTGGGAAAGATTGAAGGCAGGAGTAGAAGAGGACAACAGAGGATGAGATGGTTGAATGGCATAACTGACTCAATGGACATGAGTTTGGGCAAACTCCGGGAGTTGGTGATGGACAGGGAGGCCTGGTGTGCTGTGGTTCATGGGGTCACAAAGAGTCAGACACAACTGAGCCACTGAACTGAACTGAATTCTAAAATATTAAAAATAGCAGGATTAGCTTTTATTTATAAACAAGAAGGTGATTACCTATAAATTATGTCACAATTTGAAAGAGCTTACCAATGAGAAATGAAAAAAATGTTTTGAGTAGGGAAGGCAGATGGAAGATTATCAGTAGCTTTTATAATAATTTTAAGGAAATATTGCTTTTTAAGATTATATATATATATATATACACAATTTTAAAATGATGCTTTAACTATTCATTATATTTCTCAACAACATTGTCATGCATGCTTTTTACTTACACTCATTACAGTTCATTGTAATTGTGGTTTCTGTGGTTTTGCTTAGCATTTCCCTTCTACATATAATTATTTTTTGCTTTCTTTGCATTCACCTGATATATTTGTCAAAATCAAATTAATGCCTCATCATGAATGCTTTACTGTGTGTGTGTGTGTTCGTGTGCAACCATTCAATCATTCATCCATACACTCATTCATTCATGAAAACAGACAATTAATTGCCTATTGTGAATTAAATATAGTGACAAACATTCTAGCCTGGAAAGCTAATAATGCAATTACATTAATTTACACTGCTTTTTGTTTTCCTCTTTGAATTTTTGAAACACATTTAGTAAGATCATCTTAATATAGCACCAAGGGCTTTTCTAGTGGCTCAGAGAGTGAAGAATCAGCCTGCAAGGCAAGAAGACCTGGGTTTGATCTTAGGTCGGGGAGATTCCCCTAGAGAATGGAATGGAAACCCACTCCAGTATTCTTGCTTGAAGAATTACATGGACAGAGGAGCCTGGTGGGCTGCAGTCCATGGAGTCACAAAGAGTCAGACACAACTGAGCAACTAACACAATATAGCACTAAAGAGTTTTCATTTACTCCTTTACATCTCAATTCCTCAACATTTTCAATTCCTCCACAGAGATTTAAACATTATTTCTCAAGAAATCCCGGAGTACTTTATATAGCATCAGACAGATTAATCTTAAATGCATAATGATTTATTATGAAAACAAAGCACATCAGCTATACATTTAAAAAAAAAAGCCACACAATTATAACAGCAATTATCAAAAGCTTATGTTCTTTAACAACAATCCTAGGAAATCAAATGTGCTTCCCTTGTGGCATAGCTGGTAAAGAATCCACCTTCAGTGTGGGAGACCTGGATTTGATCTCTGGGTTGTGGAGATCCCCTAGAGAAGGGAAAGGGTGTACTGTATAGTCCATGGGGTCGCAAAATGTCAGACACAACTGAAACACTTTCACTGGGAAATTAAATAGTTAATCTAACTAGTTAAAGATAAGAACTGGAGTTTTAGATATGACTTCTATTGTCCTAAGGCCTGGTTGCCATTTCCCCATGTATGTGATCACCTATAAGTGATGTTAATATATTATCATTCTAAACAAACACAAGTCATATATTTGTTATGCCAAGTCCAAAACCAAATTAACTATGTTATAATAAAAACAGAAATAGATAGCACCTCCAAAATCATTGCAGATGGTGACTGCAGCCATGAAATTAAAAGATGTTTACTCCTTGGAAGAAAAGCTATGACCAACCTNCATATATTTGTTATGCCAAGTCCAAAACCAAATTAACTATGTTATAATAAAAACAGAAATAGATAGCACCTCCAAAATCATTGCAGATGGTGACTGCAGCCATGAAATTAAAAGATGTTTACTCCTTGGAAGAAAAGCTATGACCAACCTAGACAGCATATTAAAAAGCAGAGACATTACTTTGCCAACCAAGATCTGTATAGTCAAAGCTATTGTTTTTCCAGTAGTCATGTATGGATGTGAGAGTTAGACCATAAAGAAAGTTGAGCATTGAATAACTGATGCTTTTGAACTGAGGTGTTGGAGAAGACTCTTGAGAGTCTCTTTGACTGCAAGGAGTTCAAACCAGTCCATCCTAAAGGAAATCAACCCTGAATATTCATTGGAAGGACTGATGCTGAAGCTGAAACTCCAGTACTTTGGCCACCTGATGCGAAGAGCTGACTCACTGGAAAAGACTCTGATGCTGGGAAAGATTGAAGGCAGGAGGAGAAGGGGATGACAGAGGATGAGATGGTTGGATGGCATCACCAACTTGATGGACATGAGTTTGAGCAGGTTCCAGGAGTTGGTAATGGACAGGGAAGCCTGACATGCTGCCATCCATGGGGTCACAGAGAATTGGACATGACTGAGTGACTAAGCTGAACAGGACTGAATTGATGGATAACTATCTGCATATTGAAATTCATTCAAGATTAATCTGACACAGAGACAGGAGAAGATGCCTGCCTGATGATTCACATTCAGGAACATCTTTAGAATCTCCACTCAAAATTATCTGCATCAGATCATCCTTTTTTGCGTTTTCCCTGGACTATAGCTCTGATAATGTCTAAAATCAAACACTTACAGCAGAGGGAAAATGTTAGGCTTCAACATTTATTTTTATCTTAATACTGATATAAATGAACTGTTAGATACATTTCCTAATAAAGTGACAGAACAAAACACCATTGGGAGAAAGGAAGAATACTAACACCTACTTTATACTAGGAACTTTATATATATTTTATATAGTTTAAAATATATTTCTGTATGATACTTTATTCCCATTTTACAGATGAGTAGAGTAAGATTTAGTGATCTGCTCAAAGTGATAATAGAGTTAAAGAACTAAAATGTAAAGCTTCAAATGCTAAAACTCATACTTTTTACAGCTGCTTCATATATATAAATAAAATGAGCACAAAATCTGAATTAAATAGAACCTTCATTCTTTTCTTAATGTGTCTCTCCATTCTGTTTTACACGGTATTTGTGAATGATGAAGCGGCAGCACAGAGGCACAAGGCAGACATTGTAAATATCAAACAGGAAGTGTGCCAAATTGATCATTTTATGGTCTAGTATGGTATAATTATTTATAAATGCAAATATATTTTTCCATATGTATATATAGATATGTTTGCATATATAATACCAGACACAGTGATTAATTTTTCAATAATAATTTATAGCAGTGTTGAGAAAATTCATTAATGAAGAATATGTCAGAGAAAAGGAAGAGGGCCCTGGATCTTTTAGAGTAAAGTAAAGAAGGGAATCATTGGTAATTATTCTGAAATTCAGAATAATGGAGAAAGGAATAATTCCTGAGATTCAGGAATAATGGAGAAAAGTTTTATCTTAGAACATATTAGGGTAAGGTAGTCCTTTGCTGTTAGCTCTTTCCTTGAAAGACAAAGGGGAGATTCTGGGAAACAAACAACTAAACAAAACTATAGGATGCCTTCTTCAAACATAAGATGCTTAGGTAAAGTTTAACATTATATAGATAAAAACACACCCGGATCTAATACATAACCTCTTTAACATGTTTAACAAAGATTTCTCGTCTTCCCTATTCTTTAGAATGTTACTTTTTGTTGTTTTAATATGATACATTTATGAACGTATTTATTTTATAAGAGCTCTAGAGAAAATTGAAGAGGTAGAAATGTGGCAGTACCAGCTATACTGACAATGTGCTACAAACTGGTCAATGATAGTAGATTTTCAAGAGATATATTTGGCTAATATTAAAGTGTTTTCAGAAGACCCTTGGTATTGAGAATTTCTGTTTTGTTTTGTTTTCAAGTACTCTGTGCTTCTTATCTCAACTGTTTTTCTAATACTCTGACTAGCTTTTCATTAGTCTAAGGAAGTGATTTCTCATCCTTGTTTTCATTTCCAGTTACAATCCCAGTCACTGTAATCTATGATAGGTGACATAATCTACTTCTTGGGATAATCTTACACAGAGATTAAAAGACAACAGTACTACCAAAAGCAATTCAAGCTAACTCATTTTTTTGGTTTGTTTTCATTTGAATATTAGTTTTGGAACCCAAACCAGCTATACAGATTATTCAAACCAGATAAGGGAGTTTAGAGAAAGCCTGTACCTGCATTTGCTGTTTTTCAAGTGTTTACTGCCTAAAATAATTAATATATACAAATAGAATATTTTGGAGTGGTATATTCTGCTATTTTTCATGAGCAGCAGTTATCAATATATCAAGAAGAAAGGACTTCATTACATAGAAAACACTAAACAACATCAATGTTATTTCAAATATCATTTCCCTTGTCAGTTCATTCAGTCTTACAAAATTCATTCTTTATTTTTCCTTTTCATTATTATTTATTTATTTTTAGTTAACATCCATCACCTCAGAGTTGTGAATTTCTTTTTTCCTTGTAATGAGAAATCTTAGGATATATTCTCTTAGCAACCAAGAATTATAGCATACAGCAATGTTAAATATAGACATTCCATAATATGCTAAATCAGCAATACTTATAATTCATTCTTAATCTACTAACTTTGGTTATCAGTCTCATTAAAACACCTGAAAAGGTATATAGGTGGAATCTGAGGAATTCTGACTTAGCCAACTGGTACTAAAATGACATCAGAAGCTTAAGGCTGCAAGGTTACTCTTTGAAGTATAAATATTTTGAAGTATCTGATACAGCCCTTTTTCATGGGGCTCTGAGAAAGTCTCCTTTGTTCAATACACAGTATTTGACAGATGACTAATGAGACAGCCTTCAGGCAGAAATCAGAATAAACTACCAGTAGACAGCAGAGATTTAAAATAACTGTGGTTAACTTATTAATAATTTCCAAATTTCAAAGTTCTAACAAGAGATTATAGGGGAGAAAAAAGTTATTTTTCCTACTATCTTCCTAGATTTCTGGTGGAGCCTTGTCTATCAGACAAATCAAAGACAATCGAAAAGCAAACATAAGTTTATTGGCATGTGCATCATGCTTACATATGGGAGTACCTAGAGATGAGTAACTCAAACAGGTGGTTAGAACTTGGGTTTATGTAGAATTTTAAGCAAAAGGAAAGGAAAAGGAGTTTTGGACTTCTGGGCAAGGGAAGGAAAGGTATGGTGAGATAACTAGGAAAAGTGTGCTAAACAAAGCTTGTTTCATTATGTTGGTTAGTTAGTCTTGTAATGAAGATGTAAGTCAATGCCTTCTCCACTGGTAAGAGTTATTAAGAGTTCTCTTATTCCTGATAAGATATCTGAAGACATCATTTACAAATATAAATTTCCCTTATAAAAGGAAAATTGTGCCCTGTTTTTAGGGTTTTTCCACTGTCAGCCAGCTTTCAATGACCTTTAGCTAAAAATAATTCATATGCCAAACAAAGTATTTGTGTGTGGGGGTATATTCTGATATCTTTCAAGATCATAACAAGATTGATGCAAAATCGCTAACAAAAATATTTGGTTGTTTCTGTATCATGCTACCAATAGAGTAAGATCAATCAAAAAAAAAAGTTCTACACAAAATACACAATAATATAAATATTAATCCTATTTCCAAAAAGGAAAGTGAATGCTATGTCTGATTTTTTAATGGAAAAACATAATTTTTAGATACAACATTGAAATAAGACATATAATAATCATGAAGTAAAATTATATACTATAATGTGAACACAGAAATCAAACACTTAAAAATATATTCAAGAATATATCAAGTGACAAGATTAAGACATCTATTTTTTAAACTCTTTTGGTAAGTTGGATGAGTTGTGAACTGCTAGAAGACGCTAGTTTCAAATTATAAGTTGCTACCTAGTTAACACTTGTTAACATATTGATGAGATTTAGGACATTCTATTCCCAAAATATGGCACCTTGGCATGCTGAATATCTTAAGCAGAAAGAAAGCAAGAAAAATAAAGAAGCAGGAAGTCCCTCTGATAACCCAACATCACTTTCTTTCTGAAAGCAGGAGATGAATTTCCTATGTGAAAGATACTCTTCTTTGTACCAGGAGGAATGAAGACATTCTTAGCACAGAAACAGGGATTTGAGGCAAAAACAAAACAAAACAAAACAAAACAAAACAAAAAACACCAAAACAACAAAATAAACAAACCTTGTTAATCTAACCTTTATCTCCCTAGTTACTTCTTTACCATTTACTACCCTTAGTACAAACCCTTTTGTCTTTCCAAATTCTTTACAAATGTATAGATTGGTTGACAAAAAGTATAAAAGCTTCCTGCTCTGGTCACTAATTTGGGTCTTCAGTTTCTTATGAAGTCTCCTATGTATATGAACAATTTTGATAAAATATGCATGCTGTTTCCTGTTAGTGTGTTCTTGTCAGTTTACTTTTCAGACCAACAAGGGAACCTAAGAGGGCTGATAAAAACTTTTCCTCCCCTACAATTTGCCTGACTTATAACATTATACATTATTGCCTAAAATCATCAGATCAAATACCACTAGGAATCTGATAAATTTAGATGAACTCATTGAAACACTATTTCAACACTTTTTATGAGTTTAGTACATATTATGAAAAATAAGAGAATTGGTAAATCACCAACAATTTCACAAAATCATATAATTTCTGAATGTTTTACTTACCTATTACATCTGTAAGTTTAACCAAGAAAAAGCTGAGCATTTTTTCTGAGTTCTCAACTTCTCCATGCAACCCATCATCAGAAACATATCAAATAAACCTGATTATTCATAGCACACTTCTTTTTTAAGGCTAAAGAATATATCTTTGTAAATTTCCAGAGGTCCTCTGAAATATATCAAAGATAGTATTAGGTGCAGGAGACGTTCTCTAATTTTAATTGAATTGAAATAATTAAAATCCAATTTGAGGAGCAGAAATCAACAAGTTGTCAAAAGATAGTTGAATATTTCATTGACATAAATTGTGGGTGTCTGAAAAAAAATACTTGGACACCTATTTAATGTAAATGACTATAAAACCTTTAAAAATAAGCATAGAAAAAATATGGTTGTAAAGAGATCAGTTTCTCCATCAATAAACATCTTCATTTTCTGAAATAATTAAAGCCATAAGTACTAAGGGCATGCTTGTGTTCTCAGTTACTAGGTCGTGTCTGAGTATGCAACCCCATGAATTTAGCCTGTCTAGTTGCTCTGTCTATGGTACTTTCCAGGCAAGAATACTGGAATGGGTTGCCATTTCCTCCTCCAGGGGATCTTCCACACCTAGGGATCAAACCTAGGTCTCTTGTGTTTCCTGTATTAGCAGGCAGATTCTTCACCACTGAGCCACCTGGGAAGCCCATTAAGGGCATAAAACTTCCCAATCTTTGCTATTTAGACAAATTACACACACACACACACACAAATTACAACTTTTCATATTATAGGGAAAATCAATAGTGAAATCAAGTAAATAATTCTATTACTTTTTGCTATATCATTTAGTAACTTTCCAGCCTATGCATTTAGGAATATCAGTTCTGGTCTGAGAACTTGCTGGGTTGCAAATTCACATGGCCAAGGGAATCATGAAGCATATACATACTTAGTCTTGATGTTAAAAGGTATAACAGTCCATTTTCAACATTCTTCCAGAAGACCTTTGATGACCTAAAACCTGAAGGCTTGAACTTCTGGAATCATAGAATTCAGATCATTGGATCTCAATGGAAAGAATCTTCTAATTTACTGTGAGCAAACAGCTCAGCAGTAAAATTTTAAGAGCAGGCTCCTAAGATCCATGTTTTCAAATGATAGACATAAATCTTTAAAAATGATTTTTAAAAATGTACCAACTACACACCTCAAACTGTGGCTACTTAAAGAATGTTTTGGTATCAGAAAACTGTCAGAAGACTGCTATAACAAGATTTGTCTTAGTGTTTTTCTGTCTCTATTCCTCCTGTCTTACATTTTCAGTATCCTTAGCCCACCCTTCTCAACCCAACTCCAGCTCCATTTTTTTCAACTGTATTCAGAACATCTCTCTGGGTGTCTTGCCATTTTCTTCAGCTTCATTTTCTTCCTGACTCATCATGTTTCTGAATCTCCTAAACGTATATCATTCATTAAGCAAATGGTTCTTGAGCAACATTTACATGCCAAGATGGGAATATGTTAGGAAAATTAGATCGATATGCACTCTGCATTTGTGAACTTAAGTCCAGGTGGGATACAGACAAGTAAGTAGATGATATGATGTAGTGTGAGAAGGTACTTGTATGAGGGAAGGCAAGATTTTTGTGAAAGGAAGCTCTTAACTCAGATATATATTCCTTGGGAAGTATAAGGGCAGGAGCCCAAGGCTGAGAAGATATTAGCCAGCTTGTTGTAGAGAACAGATGGGTATTTTTGTCAGAAAGTGCACTCATGAAGGACTAGTGTTAAGATACGTGGCTCAGTAAAGCAGAAGTGTGGGGTGGAAGAGGCAAAAGAGTGGAGAGGTAAATTAGGGCCAGGTTAGGAGGACTCTTGTAAGCCGTACAGGGGAGCTTGGTCTTTATCTTGGTAATGGTGTGGGTTAACCAGATGGCATTCTCACCAGCAGTGAATGGGAGTTCCTGTCACTCTGCGTCCTCATCAGCATTTGATGTTATCAGTGTTCAGAATTTTGGCCATTCTAATAGGTGTGTGGCATATCTCGTTGTT
>SJYX01021561.1:0-10623 GCA_006410675.1 Oreotragus oreotragus | reverse complement strand
CCGGAGCCTCAGCTCCCCGCTGGTAGGGAGGGGCTGAGGACGCTGCCGGCCCGGCTGGGGCGCCCTCCTCTCCAGTAGCTGTCTCCCAGCATCATTTCTTCTTCATCTTCATCATCGTCGTCACCACCATCAGCTGCAGCAGCAGCACAAACCTCTGTTTCGTGAGCAGCTACTTTGTGCCAGGCCCTGGGCTAATCTCTCGGAAGACAGGGATGAAGACAGACATGGTCCCCCGCCGTTGCTGGCACACAGTCCGGGCAGGGAGACAGGCTTGGGAGATTTAACCGCACGAATACTTAATTACCTGTGCTGGGTCTGCAGGAGTACAGCATGAGGCTCTAAGACAGGGAAGGAGGCTGTGGTTATTTCTGCGCTAAGGACAGACATAGAGTGTAGACAAATGGACTGGAATCTCTGAACTTCAAAGAGGGACTTTGAGGGGTGCGGTGGGAAAATCCAGAACCCTTCCTGTGCAAATCTCTTCATTCTCCCCCCAAAGAAATTTGTCCAGAGAGGTTCGGGGACTTGCCAGAAGTCACACAGCAAGTCAGAGGAAGCTGGTACAAGGAGGCAGCCCGAGGTTAAACTGCCCAGGGACTGGGCCTGAGTCTTCTGTCTTCTAGATGCGCCACCATTCTCTCTCACACACACACGTGAGCACACACACACCCCTCTCATCCCGCCCTGCACACAGTAGTGTGAGGAAGAGTTCCAGGGGCAAAGACGTCTCATGCCCAGTGTCTCCCTCAGTGTGGCAGAGCCCAGCCCTTCACCTCCTTGCAAAAAGTCTTCTCCCTGAGCTGTCTCCCCATCACTGTAAAGGGGGCACAAAACACCCCCCTCGTGGGGTAGTTCTAGCAGAAAAGCCAAAGATGATGGAGCTGAAACCAGTGTTTAACAAGCAGGAGAGGTGTTGGCGTGACTCACTTTCTGTTCTGTGTCCCAGTGCAATACTGTGGGACGACCAGGAGCCATCTGTGGACAGCCGTTGGGGGACAGCTGCCAGTGCAGGAGATGAGCAAAGGAGAGAGCTGGGAGTTGGAGGCCCTTCTCTGAGGAGTTCAAGTTTAATCTGAGCCCTGAGGACTCCCCCCTTCAAGTCCCCAAAGTGAGGGTGGCATGTGTCTCCATCAGCAACACATTGCAGGCACTCAGCTTACATAGCAAAGCTTCAGTGCAAGTATGGCCATGTCACCCCTCCTGAAAAGTCATCCGTGGCTCCCTGTGGCCCTCAGGTGAAGTCCACAGTCCATTGTCTGACCCCTGCCCACTCCTTGCCCCAGAATTCACCAAACACTTCTCTTCTAGGGAGGGAGGGCCTTTGGCCAAAGCTATGGGTTGGCAACCTAGAGGGTATTCCAGTCCCTCTCTCTTTTCTTTTTCCTACTGTAGAGATGAGCAAAATTGTAAAACTCCATTTTTCCCAGCCTCTCATGCAATCTGAGGCGGCCAGGTAACCCAGTTCTAGCTAATGAGAGGGAACAGAAGTCCCTGGGGAGCAATTCCTTTCTGAATAAGGAGATGGAGTCTGGCAAGGAAAAAGCCTTTTCCCCCTTTGCTCTTTGGCTTTTAGCTCTTTCTTCTTCTTCCTGCCTGGAATACAGACATGAGGCCCAGAGGTTCGGCAGCCATATTGTGTCCATGAGGCAGCAATGTGCATTTTCAAGGCCTCCCTGCTGAGGATAGCGAGAAGGAAGATAGAAAGAGCCAGGGTACCTGGTGGCATCTATAAACCTCTATACCAACCCCTGATTTCTCACCACCCCCACCCCCACCCCCCAGTTTTTTGTTGTCCAAGTCAGAATCCCCATATGTTTAAGCTGCTGTGGTATAGTTTATTTATTTACTGTGAATACAATGCTGATGATACATAACCCTGCCTGAAGGTCCCCTTGTTGCTCTCCTTGCGGTTCACTGTGCTGCAGCCTCTGTCCTGGCCTCTTTTGGAGCTTTGACTACACTGAGTTCATTTCCACCTCAGGGCCTTTGCACTGCCCATATCCACTCTTGGCTGGCTCCTTCCACCATCCAGGCCTCAGCTGAAATGTAACCTCCTCCAAAAGGCCCTCCCTGGTCACTACACCATCTGGGGGAGTCTCCCTAGAGCCTCCCCTCTACCATTATGACCTTGCTTAATTTTACCACCATTCCTAATTGCTAGCTGATAGTTTCTCTCTAAATTTATTTCTTCATTCGCTTATTATACAGAACGTGAGCTTTGTGGGAGGGAGGTTGTCAGCATTTATGCCTGAATTACTCACCTCTGTGTCCCCAGTGCAAGGCACATAGTAGGCACTCACTAAGGGTTTGTTGGATTAATTCATTGACATGTTAATTAATGCTGCTGCCCTGCCTGACATGTGCTCTCTCTCTGCCTCTTTGCTTGGGAACTGGAAATGCCCACTCTTTCTTCGAGCCGCGCCTCCTAGGAAAGCCTTCTTGCTGCTCCTGTATTGGGGCTGGGCCAGGCGTGGTTCCCACACTCAGGACTTCGCATGTCTCTCCTCCTCTGCCCTTTCACAGTCGTGATCACAGGGCAGTCGATGTCTTCATCTGCTAGATGTCCTCTCCCCCTCCAGGACGTGAACGCTAAGAGGACTGTCTTCTTTGTTCCTCATTCCATGGCCAGTGCCTGGCACAGGTAGAAGTGTTTGGGGTTGTTTTTTCTTTGCTTTTTGGTTTGTTTATTTGGGGCTGCACTGGGTCTTCGTTGCTGCGCGCAGTCTTTCTCTAGTTGTGAGCAGGGGCTCCTCTCTAAACGGCGATGCACTGGTTTCTCTTGTTACAGATCCCAGGCTCTAGGGTCCGCGGGCTTCAGTAGTTGTGGCTCACAGGCTTAGCTGCTCCACGGTGTGTGGGGTCGTCCCGGATCCGGGATCAAACCCATGTCCCCTGCATTGGCGGGCGGATTCTTCACCACTGGACCACCAGGGAAGTCCCAGGAGTGTTTGTTGAATGAATGAATGACAGGAGCTACTTGCTGACTGTGTGCCAAGCCCTGGGGAAGGGGCTGTTTTGATGACTTGATCACTGCCCCAGCCTGGAAGATCTCAGTCTTGAGGGCAGGGACCACTCAAGTACCATCTCCCCCGCCCCACCTGCTACAGGAAAAACGAAATCAAAGCCACGCAGCCAGTTCAGATCTGCCCTGCTCTGAACAAAGGGGCAGCCGGGGCTTCTGCCCAGACAGGCGCCAGCACCAGCAACACGAGCAAAACCAGGCTGCCTGCGCAACCCCAGGGGCTCCAGGCTACTGCTCTGCAAGAGTGTGCCCCTTCCCTTCACCACATCCTTCTCAACCTTTCCCCCACGTAACAGCACAAACCCTCAGCCCTCGCGTGGAATTTTTCGTCTTCTAAGCGCTTTATAAACATTAGCTCATTAGCCGAGCAGCCCCTTGACACCAGGAGGGTGCTCCCTGGGTGTCTTCTGAGTCATAGTGCTGGAGTTTACCGACAAAAACAAGTTTTTCCCATGGAGTGAGTGCTGTGCCACGGCCAAGAGCACTATGTCTCAGAAAAAAGGAAGAAGGAGGAGAGAAACACCGCCTCTGGCGAGCACAGCCACGCGCTGGGCCTGGTGTCAGCATCAAGAGAGCCAAGGGATGCCAGGCTCGGGGTGGTGCCACCCAGCTTTGGTCCCCTGCCCAGGGCCCAGGACCCCCACGCGAGAGAAGCTGCTGGAGCATCACCCCTGGCACCCTGGCACCTCTTCCTGATCCACATCTGCCTCCCCACCACTGGGGAGCTCCCCACCCCACCCCCAGCCACACGCAACCCATCCACAGTGAGTGCAGGACCGCCACCCCCGAATCTCAAAGAGGTGGCATCAGTCATTGGTGCAGAGGGAGGCTGCTTTGGGACTGGATGTCCCGGGTTCAATCCCAAATTGGCACCCACAAGTGCAGGGGCCGTGGGCAAGGGGCTGAGAGTCTGTCTTCCCCTCTGCAGGGCAGGGCCAGGCTGGCACCACCTCTCTCAGGGGTGGTTCTGAGCCCTCGGTGGAAGACGAGTGAGAAGCACCTGGCACTTGGGGGGTCCACACTGTTCTCAGCGAAGGGGCAGCTCCCTCCCTCCCTGGTTTCAGGGCGTGGCAGAGGTAGGGCACAGGTCTCTGTGGAGGGACCTCAGCCCTGAGCATCACTGAAGCCCGTTGCAGAAGTAGGCTCTCTCTCCCAGGGAGGGCCTCAGCGACCCCCACCTGCATTGCCTGCACACCTCATCCACGGAGGAGGCATTTAGTGAAGGCCCAACTGAGAGCCCAGAGAACACCACCCAAACCTCTGCAGAAGCTAGACTGGCTCAGGGTAAAAGCCCAGCAATCCTACTTTCTAGAACCCCCTCCCCTTTTTCCCAACAACTATTGACTGAGCCCCTACTGTGTGCCAGGCACCGCATTGGGCAGAGGATCCTACTTTCAAGGATAGTAAGAGAGAGCTAAGGGTCTCCCCTGTGCACACACCAGCTGCTTGCTACTTCCTCCTGCATTGAAAGCTCCAAATGTATGTGGCCCCCCCCTAAACCTGGGCTATTTGAGGAAAGAGAGTCTGTTGAATGGGTAAGAACGCTGCTGACTCAACTGGGTATCCGTTTCACCCCCATCTCCCCTCTTAGCGGAACCTTGGTTTTAAGTGAGCAAGTATGCTCATATGAAATATTCACCTCCAAGACCCCATTGCAGCTAGCTGGGCTGGTTGACCCAATTCTGGCCAATGAAATGGAATTAGGAGTCTCCTGCTGGGAACACCCAGGAAATCAGTTGTTTTTCTGATAAAAAGGGGGACTTCTTTTGACAGAGGACTTTTGTCCTTTTCGCTTCACTTTTCCCCAGTCTTCACCCTAATTTTCCTGCCTGGAATGCTGTCATGATACCTGGAGTTAAAGCAGCCATTTTGTGCCATAAGGATGAATGGCACATCCTAGGGATAGTGGAGCAAGAAGCCAGAACATCTTGAGGTTGCCCAGCTATGACCACCTCTCCTAGGACTGTCTGGGTTCTATGTGTAAGCTATCTTGGTTGGGTTTCTATAGCTTGCAGCTAACTGTAACTCCTGCCTCATCACCAGGCCACCTCAGAGACCCTCACAATGCCCAGAAGAAGGGGCAACACAGAGCGGCTGCTTAATACACATGAGTGAATGACAGAGTGGATGAATGGGTGGGGGCAGACCAGCCCTGAGACTGCAGGACCTGAACTGCAAACTCAACCCAAAGGGAAGCACAGCAGACAATCCCATCAGTTAGGAGACTTGCATTCCCAGCCAGTCTTCCTCGGGCCATGCTGTGTGACCTTAAGCAAGTTTCTTCCCTTCTCTGAGCCAGTTTTCCCAAATGAAAAATTCATATGAGCTTTTGATGGGTTTGCCAGGGGAGCAACTAGATTCACAGGCAGTGGCCACTGTGGTTCTTCTTTCTTTTCTTTCTGGTGAGGGTGGAAGGGTGCTCCTATCACCATCAAGCCAAATTCCACAGTAGGGACAATCAAGGAAGAAACTGCTGGGTTTGGCTGTTATCTGGGAAGCGCTGGTCTTGAAAGAGCTTGCCCCCTGTGCCAGACACCACCAGCTGTGTGTCATCTCCCTGAATCTTCACCCCACCCAACTAACTGGGTGCTCTTACTATCCCAGCTTAACAAATGAGGAAACTGAGGCTCATGAGTTTAAAAGTTGGGCCTACTTTACAAGGTGAGCATTTGGCGGAGCAAGGACTTGTGAGCCAAAGGGATGAAGGCAGACACAACTGTGATCCCCAGTGATGGGGACAGACAGCCAGAACCTACAAGAGGTGACATCAGTTTCCCCAAGGTCCCAGGGAAAAATTCAACAGGAAGTTCCCAGAACCCAACCCCAGGTCTTTCTGCCTCCAAAGTAGTTGCCTCCTTCCAGGAGGAGCTGGCCATTGAGGGTGAGAGGATAAGGAGAGACCGACATCAGTATGAAGCCAGCCCACAGAATGGGCTTGCTCAGCAGAGATGCTCAGAGCCACGGAGACAAACAAAAATGAATGATTCTGATGGGGACATCAAGAAAGGCTTCCTGGAGGAAGTGGCATTAAAAGGGGACATTTTAAAGGGGTGGGAACAGGGACGGGATTGTAGTCCCAGCCTGAAGAGCCACGGGAGGGCAGGACACTTGCTCCACCGTGCTCTCTGAGTGTGGGGGAGGCCAACAGTGGAGGCAGCCCGCTCATGACTGTCTCCCCCATCAGACGTTGTGCCCCTCAGAGTCTTCCTCAGAACTTAGCACAGGCTGAGGATCAGGGGAGGGAGAGTGGCTGGTTGAGGTCTAGCTGGGTCCCAGAACATCTTGGGGTGAGCTGGGAATGAGGGCAGGAATTTTTGCCCAATCCCAGCATGGCATACAAGGCGGCATCCTCCCTGATGGGCTCTTACGTTTTCCTACCTCTCTCACCTCTGACATCCCCCACCCCCACCCAAAAATCCCCAGCTGCCCCTGGGCTGCAGGAAATGCTGACTGGCAGCAGAGGCCACAGGGGAGTCTGGGGTCATTAGACTCACCACTCCAGAGAGGCTGTATGATCTTACTCTCCCTCCATACATTTCTGCATATTTAACAAGCCCTCAGGTGGTCCTGAGGCACAGCCAGGTTTGAGAAGCACTGACTTAACCTGCTCGAGTCTCAGTTTCCTTATCTGGAAAATGGGCCAATACATGTCCCACTCCCATAGCCTAGCTATAGAGACAGTGAGATGGTGGACAGGAATGTTTAGCAAAAGGGAAGAGCCCTGCAGGTAGGTGCTGGCGACTGGCCTTCCACACATTCGACTGGTAACCGACCACAGTAATGGTCCTGACCTCCGCCACAGCCCAGAAAGTGGCCCAGAATCTGTGCAAGAAGTGAAAGCGTTATTTTAGTTGTGAAAAATTAATTGTGACCAAGTAGTTATTCAATACCTCCCAGGTCATTTTTTAAAATGCAAATTTTATCAACAAAGAGAAGAGCCTAGTGCAGTAATTAGCGGAAGGGAAAGCAGAAACGTGAATAAAACTGAAAACCAAATCAGCCTCTTCTACCCACTCCCACACATCCCCAGCAGGAGTCAAATATCAATTAATTGCTTCTTCCACTTGGACCCCCTGTTTGCAGGATTCATTCATATTTGTTATAACAAACACTGCAGGAACCGACCAACAAAGCCCATCCATCCCTTCACAGGAAGAGACAGAACCCAGTCACCAACAGGACAGACACCAGGGCGGGCTGGGCCTTCCAGAGTTCTCTCCTAAAACAAATGTGCCCTAATTTCAGTCATTTGTATGTGATACCAAGGAGTGGGGGTAGGGAGAGGTGTCTGATGACTTTTACCTGGAATACAAGTATTCACAGGTTTTTGGAGCTATCAAAATTTTTCATTCATGAAAATAATAATCCCACAGAACATTTAAATAATACTCATGGTATGCAGGCACAGAAATCATTTCAACAAATTCCAAAGTTAAACACATTCTCCACACAGTGAAATAAAATTAAATTAATAGCTATAGAGGGTTCTTTTAATCGAACTTGGTGGAAATTCGAATACTTTTTTCCAAGTTAACTCTTGAGATAAACAGGGAATTTGAAAGGAGATTACATCCTTCTTTGATGTTTCATACTATTTGAACATTAAATACAATGAGAGTGTTGAACACTAAAACTTACAGGATGCAGCCAAAGCAATACTCAAAGGAAAATTCATATCCATAAATATACCTAAAAGATATTAAGTCCCTAAGAAAGAGATTCTTTTAGCAGAAAGTTGGCGTACCCATCAAACAGCCCCCAATAAGAGGAAAAACTTCTATCTAGTTGCCTTTCCAAGGTTCCTTAAAGCTCCTACAAAGGACAGATTGCAAATACACAGTTCTCTTTCCATTTCTGAACTTGAGATGTATGATGATGAAATTCCAAGAACAGCACAGATGCATCACTATATACTGGGTTTACTATTTTTACAGATAAAGAAAACAAGCTAGAGAAAGTCTGTAATGCCTACACAGAACCCTCAACCCTGGCTCTATTCTCTTTACTGGCTTTTTTTACCAGAAGCTTCCAGATAAGCAGTGGACTGGGAGTATCAGCTCAGTTCAGTTCAGCCACTGAGTCGTGTCCAACTCTTTGTGACCCCGTGGACGGCAGCACGCCAGGCTCCCCTGTCCATCACCAACTCCTGGAGCTTGCTCAAACTCATGTCCATTGAGTTGGTGATGCCATCCAACCACCTCATGTTCTGTCATCCCCTTCTCCTCCCACCTTCAATCTTTCCAAGCATCAGGGTATAAAAAGACCAAGATTCTAGACCCTGGCTCTTCCATTCATTAGCTGCGTGACCTTAATGAAATCACTGAATGCTTATATAGTAGTCAGCTTTTGCCATAATGATGCTGTTTAACAAACAACCTCAAACTCTCAGAAACTTCCTCAGTTCAGTTGCTCAGTCGTGTCCAACTCTTTGTGACCCAGTGGACTGCAGCACGCCAGGCCTTCCTGTCCTTCACTCATGTCCTTCACTCATGTCCGTCGAGTTGGTGATGCCATCCAACCATCTCATCCTCTGTCGTCCCCTTCTACTGCTGACTTCAATCTTTCCCAGCATCAGGGTCTTTTCCAGTGAGTCAGTTCTTCACATCAGGTGCCAAAGTACTGGAGCTTCAGCTTCAGCATCAGTCCTTTCAATGACTATTCAGGACTGATTTCCTTTAGGATTGACTGGTCTGATGTCCTTGCAGTCCAAGGAACTCTCAAGAGTCTCCTTCAACACCACAGTTCAGAAGCATCAATTCTTTGGCGTTCAGCTTTCTTTATAGTCCAACTCTCACATCCATACAAGACCACTGGAAAAACAATAACTTTGACCAGATGGATCTTGTCGGCAAAGTAATGTCTCTGCTTTTTAATGTGCTGTCTAGGTTGGTCATAGCTTTTCTTCCAAGAAGCAAGCGTCTTTTAATTTCATGGCTGCAGTCACCATCTGCAGTGATTTTGGAGCCCAAGAAAAGAAAGTCTGTCACTGTTTCCATTGTTTCTCCATTTGCCATGAAGTGATGGGACCAGATGCCATGATCTTAGTTTTTGAATGCTGAGTTTTAAGCCAGCTTTTCAGTCTCCTCTTTCACTTTCATCAAAAGACTCCTCAGTTCCTCTTCACTTTCTGCCATGAGAGTGGTGTTATCTGTATACGTAAGGTTATTGTTATTTCTCCTGGAAATCTTGATTCCATCTGTGCTTCATCCAGCCTGGCATTTCACATGATATACTCTGCAAATAAGTTAAATAAGCAAGGTGACAATATACAGCCTCCTTTCCCAATATGGAAACAGCTCACTGTTCCATGTCCAGTTCTAACTATTGCTTCTTGACCTGCATAACAGGTTTTTCAGGAGGCAGGTAAGGTGGGCTGGTATTCTCATCTTTTTAAGAATTTTCCAGTTTGTTGTGATTGACACAGTCAAAGGCTTTGGTGTAAGTCAATAAAGCAGAAGTAGATGTTTTTCTGGAACTCTCTTGCTTTTTCTATGATCCAATAGATGCCTACACAAACATTTATTCTCATTGGTCTGTAGGCTGACTATAGTTGGCTGGACTCAACTAGGTAGTTCTGTTTCAGGCTTTGGATCCCTTGAATTTGGCTCTAGACTATGAGCTGGGCTCATGTATCCCATGAGTCTCCATAGTCTTTTTGCGATCAGAATCCAAATGGGATATATTTTGCTGTGACAGATCACAAACACCCAAGATGTAGGGCAGTAGCATGCACTATCTCCCAAGGCCTCCTCTTCAGAGGCATACCATCTCCTCTTCCCACAGTCCCTCGGCCAAAGTAAGTCACGTGGCCAAGGCCACAGTCAGTGGGTCAGGAAAAGTGATTCTACCTCAAGGAGAAGGGTAGTGAAGAATTGCTGAACAATAATCCAATCTCTTCTACTTTCTTAGCTTCAACTTGCTTGTCGGTGAAAGGTAGTTGATGGAAATTCCTGGGTTTGATCCCTGGGTTGGGAAGAACCCCTGGAGGAGGGCATGGCAGCCTACTCCAGTATTCTTGCCTAGAGAATCCCCGGGACAGACAGGAACCTGGTGAGCTACTGTCCACAGTGTTGGGAAGAGTCGAACATGACTGAGCAACTAAGCACAGCACAGAAAAGCTTGGGTCTCTTCATCTGTAGATTGGGGATGATACAAGCTGCCTGACACGGTGTATGAAAGTCCTATGGTGTCAACCAGCAAGTGCAGGGCCTCATACGTACTCAGTTCTCAGTAAATGATGGTTCCCATCCCTTCTCCATGACTGTGAAATACCAAACAGGCCGCCTTTATCAACACAGGGTCAGAACTAGTAATTACATGTGGGGTGACAGGGCAAGTTGTATGAAGTGCCTTATAAATGTTAATTAGTCCAATGAGTCAAACATCCAGACTTTGGCAAATCTAAGATGTTGTCAAAGGTAAGACAGATACAAATTTCAAGGGTGTTAGATTGAAGTTAGGAGACGGGCAGGGTGGGGAGTGGGTGCCTTCGAATAGATTAAACTCGCTGTTTGGTACTACAGGTGAGAAATCAAGCCATGGTTCCAAGGAATTCAGTGGCGTCTGCTTCTATTACCTTGACATTGCCTCATCTCCCTGAG
>SJYX01021560.1:0-17641 GCA_006410675.1 Oreotragus oreotragus | reverse complement strand
ACTGAAATGAACTGAACCCAACTGAACCCATCTCCTCAAATTCCTTGAAACTAGTCTGGACAAAGTAAAAGAGAGATATGATCAAAGTTAACCCATGATTCTTGTGCCATAAGCCTAGGGAATTAAACAGTGGACATTTATCAATAGGCCTGTGGTCATACTCCAATAAGCATAATAGAATTTATGACTCTGTTCTGTTACAGAGATAATTAGCATATTCTTTTAGGCAACAGAGAGTCTAGACAGGTACAAGTCCTGCAGCTCTTTCATCCCGGGGAGGTCTGGTGTTCCATTGGTATGCTGTTTCCATAGACGCTGGGCACAAAGTTCAGAGTCCATTGGGAGGGTGAGCATGCATGTAGACAGCATTCACAGTCTGGCCTAAGATGGAGTTCTGCTTTCAAGATGCCTGTTCTGTCTGTTCCCTCCTTCACTACTAGGCAAATGTGCTAGGCACAGACTACCAAGAACGAATCCCCCCCTTTGAAGGCTCACCTCCCAACTTAACACTAAGTTGCCTGGTGCTCCTTCCTTGTATCCAAACGTGCCCCCATATTCAGCAGCACCCCCTCCACAAAAGGCAGCTCAAGTATGTCCCTTAGTCAGAACTGGAGGAGAATTCATATCAACCTGGGTCCATAAGACTAACTTCTTATAACTAAGACGGATCAAACAAGACCTGGGAAGCTATACAGATGACCCAGGCAAATATATAGATACATTCCAACACATTAGCTTGGTCTTAGACTTGACATGGAAGGACATTATGGTCATATTTAGCCCAACTTTATCTGACCCTGAACATACTAGGGTCTTAAAGGAAGCCTGAAGGTACACTATGGGGCTTCACATGTCAAGCAATAAATACCCAGTAGGGGAAACTGTGGTCCCCTTCTCAGATCCTAGCTGGAATTATAATGACCCTGAGCACATCTGGGAAAGGGATCATTTTCTGACCTGTGTGAAGGCAGAACTGAAAGCAGCCCAACAAAAAGTACCCAGCTATGCCTGAATCTCAGCAATAACTCAGAGGCCCAACGAGAACCCCACTGCCTTTCTAAAAAGGCTAAAGAGACCCTCTAGAAGTTTACCAATCTGGACTTAGACTCTTACAAGGGATAGGTGATTTTAAAGGACAAATTCTTGCCCCAGTGTGCATCAGACATCAGGATAAAGTTACAACAGCTATAGCAGCAGAACCCTGCACCCTCTTTAGATGAGATGGCCCAGACAGCCACCAATACCTTTTATAACAGAGAACAGGAGAGGGAGGCCAAGGCCCAGGAAAGGGAGAAAACGAAAAAGACCAGCCATGCCCGATGCTGGCTTCCTTCCAGGGAAGCCCTGTGGCAAACTCCGAGTCCATGAAGGACAAGGCATGAGGCAAATGCCTGATCTGTAGACAGACGCAGCGTTGGGCCAAAGACTGTCTAAGCTGTGACAAGTCTCCTGACACGGCTTGCTACAAATGCCATCAACTGGGAGAATGGGCGGCACTCTGCCCTCAGGACCCAAGAGCCTCCAGGTTGAGCACCAAGCCTTCCCTCACGATGGTTCTACAGGACTGAAGCGGCCCACTCCAGCCAGCCCGCCTGCCACAGATAACCATCACGGGGCTGGAGCCAAGGCTGCAGCTGGATGTGGCAGGTAGGTCCCAGAATTTCTTGGCTGACACAGGGGCTACCTACTCTGCCCTGACCTCCTACTCCAGAGCCTTCTCCTCCCAAACCTGTACCCTTTTCAGTGATACAGGAAAAACAATGAAAGATTCACCCAAGCACTCCTCTGTTGCTGGGACGGACAGATATTTTCCCACCAGCTTCTGGTGGTTCCTGAGTATCCTCCTCCCTTATAGGGCAGGCCCAGAGGGAGCAGAAAAAACATGTAAATAGAGGAGCCAAACTGGGCCAGGGGGCCTCTCTTCTCTCCATGTCTTTTGGGTCGGCATACCCTCATACCTCAAGGACGCATTTTCCTTTACTTTCTGAATAAACTGAGCTGTAACACGGAGCTGTGACACTGGTCCATCCAAGCGCTGTAACGCTGGTCTGCCCCTCGCTTTGAATTTTTGTTGCGATGAGACAGAACCGAGGAAGTTACAAACTCCTTGGACAGTTGGATGACTTCACTGACTGGATGGACACGAGTCTGAGTAATCTCCGGGAGCTGGTGATAGACAGGGAAGCCTGGCGTGCTGCGGTCGATGGGGTCACAAAGAGTCGGATATGACTGAGCGACTGAACTGATTGAAGCCTCACCCCACAAGACAGCGCCCTTGCAATGACCCCTCTCGTTGAGCGCAGCAGAACAACTCCTGGTTCAGAGTCAATCTTTCTGGGATGGAGGGGGAAAGAGCAGGNTTATACACATCTAGATGTGTATAAGAGACAGGGGGGAAAGAGCAGGGGCGGGGGGTAGGGGGGGAGGTGGGAAGGAAGTCAAGATTTCTGTGGAGCCCGGATGGGAGAGAGAGGTAGGCACAGAGCGCTATCCCCGCCTGCCCAGCCCGAGCGATGGAAAGATGAAACAGGTACATGCCTGTGCCCATGCCCTCCTCCTGGGAGAGAGGGGCGCCCCTGAGTCCAAGCGGTGCCGTGTCCTCTCCTTGTCCGGGAACAGCTATTGGTTTCTGGGCATGCTGGGCTGAATCGCCACAGCTGCGGCTCTCCGTGTCCTTTCTGTGGGGAGCATCTGAGGACCTCCCTGGGATGGGGTGAGCATGAGTGGAACTGAAAGCATGATCCCTTTAGGGCGAGGATGCTCCTCGGGTGAGTGCCCTCAATCTTCCCATCACCTTCTTTCTTCCTGCCCAGCTCACAGCCTAGGACAGGTTGGCATCCCTTTGCCACTTGGAGGTTTAGTTTGTTTTTTATTAATTTAACGGACTTCCCAACATTTGGGAAAATACTGAAAAGTCCTGTTGGGGATACTCAGAAGAAAACCTTGAGACTGTACCATACTGCCCATTTCGCTGAACTTGTGTAAGGATCCTTGTGGGAATTGGCTTTCCTCATCCGCTATTTACATTATCAGATATATTAATGCATAGAAAAATAAGGTTTGGAAAGATTGAATGGTAATCTTTGAATAATAGGATTTCCTGTTGGGGATACTCAGAAGAAAACCTTGAGACTGTACCATACTGCCCATTTCGCTGAACTTGTGTAGGGATCCTTGTGGGAATTGGCTTTCCTCATCCGCTATTTACATTATCAGATATATTAATGCATAGAAAAATAAGGTTTGGAAAGATTGAATGGTAATCTTTGAATAATAGGATTTATAGTCATTCAAACATTTTCTTATCTGTTATTTCTATTCCATCCTCAAACACACAATGAAATGAACCTTTTAAAATTATTTTAAAGAGCAATAGGCTAATTTTAATGTCTGTTTGACATTTGGATCATAATTTATGATTTTCAGTAGGGGAGAATAATTTTTGAGAGCATTTCAATGGACAGTCTCCCCTGCTCCCCAGCTATTTATAGCCTTGATTCAGCAGAATATATTCATTTTTTGCTTGAATTTATTTCTGTGGAATCATGATCTTATTTTACCTGTGCTTGTCATAAAGTCTAAAGAAATATTTGCTAGCATCTTAAAACCTGTGCCTTTCTTTTTAACTCATGTCAGGTTTTGCTAGGAAGGAACCTATGTTTAACACAATCAGTCGTGTATCACACATTTTTCTCAAAGTTAAGTAACCCTATCTTTTTGGTGCACATTAAATTTAGTATGTAAAAGAAACACAGGAAACTTAATAGCCACTCTTCAAATACACAGAGGACAGACAATATGTTTAAAAAAGAAAAGCTTGATCTTTGTGTCTTATGTGAGGCACTGTGCAAAAAGCTAAGCTTCTAGAGGTTGGACAGTATTTAGGTAAATATCCATTTTCATTACATAGAAGATCACCAGCAATGATGAACAAAAAGACAGCTGCATTTCATTTCAGAACCTTTGTCTCTCTTGCAGGAATCTGTGCCATCCAAATAGTTTGATCCAGTGACTGTGCAAGGAAAGGTCTCTGAGGCCCCCATCGCTGACTGCATGACAAATTAAAGGAAATGCCAGTCATGATGGCTCAGGACCTGAGGAAACAGCATCATCCTCAGAGGATGAGGAGGTGGTGAGCTAGGAATAAGTAATAGCAAGCCTGGTTTTGACCCTTTGCCTTCAGGTTGGAAGATAGTTCTCTTTTATTTTACTTCTATCCTCTTTTACCCATATCCTTCCTTTGGTGTTATCTGACTCTGATTTTAGTCTCCATACATGGTCTAATTTGGGATCTTTTTTGGGGTGACTATCAGCTGTCTGAAACGAGAGACGGCTCTGTTTCCGGCCTCATGAGTGAACATCGGCCCTAGATGGTACAGGTAGTAGCTCTTAGTCAACTCTTGATCAGAGCTCCTAAAATAGGAGATTTTGAAATTTTTAGATATGGAAGAAAAGTAGGTCTCCCAACACTGTGACATTGGTTATTTTCTCCAAAGCCTTTAGGATGATAGAGTGATGATAATAATAAGTTATTTGAGAAAGTGTGGGACAGGCCTTTAGAATTCTGAGGCCTGTTTCGAATCCTGCTGTCTATTAAGACACATGGCTTTCTCAAGTTCTTTTAGATAAGAGTCAAGTTTCTTCATTGCTGGATTCTCACAAGAATATAAATGAAGATAGTGCTAAGTGTAGCTGCTATAGGTGATGGTAAGGGCTTTAACTGCCGTGTCCCATTTAACAATAACATCTGAAGATGTTATTATTCCCAGTTAACTAAGCTCAGCCCCACACATATCAAAGAACTTCCTTACGGTCGCATGGAGATTAAGTGATAGATTGAGACTTAGACTTAGGTTCCAGGCTTTTGAAGCTCTTAGATGTTTCGCCTCCTTTAATATTATTACATGACATAGAGAAAATCTGGCTTAAAGATAAGATTCGTTTTTAAAGTTTTCTGTAAGTCTACTAGGATTCATGTGCTATGTCATCTGAAAAGTGGGGATAGTATCTCCCAGGCTGAATATAATAGAATAATGTGTATAAAATTACCTTTAAATGACAAAGTGCCATACAAATGTTAAGGCATTATTCTTGCTGGATTTAATATTGATTTTAAAATATATTTTTTATAATACAGCAGAAGATTATATTATTTAATTAGAAAAAATATTGAAGCATTAGTAAATCTTTGGGGAGAGGCTTTTCATCATGCTATGTCATAGAAAATAATACAGATTTGTTATTATTAATGTATTTGGGTCATTCTCACTCAGGATAATTAAATGGCTAATTTCCTCTGGGCACTTTGCCTTTTTGTGACTTTTTCTGTGTGCTGCCTCTTAGCCATTTTACCACATTTTTAACTTGTGTAGGCCATCCATCTTTCTGATTCAAAATCTTTTACTTTATGACTATCTCTTTTATTAGTGGGCTTAGGGGTTGGGCTCACAAATATTAGATTGAACTATATGAAATTGCTATTTTGGTAAGTCAAGACAGTCAAAATCTTGAGAATTTTAGATGACTCAACATAGTTTCATTTTATTTTAGATGATTCAAACTAATTAGTGCTCTATACATACTTGCTGCCCTAATGACTAACTTAATGAATGAATACATCTGGAATTTATTAATGTATAAAAATCATTCATTTAGAAGGTAAAACTTCAATTTTATTTTCTAAAGACAGCAACATAAAGACTATCTTTGCTTAGTTTGCATAAGCTCCCCGTCCTTGGGTGGTCTCTGATTAACACTTGTAAGTGGAGAAGACCAGGAACATCATAGATACCTGGACCACCACTGTGAGCGGTCACCATTTGGTAACTGAATGATTGCTTGAGGGTAGAGGCTTGCCAAATTGTGGTCCATCCTCATCACACCAGATGAGAAGACTGTAACCACAGGGGATCTAGTAGCAATTTTCATAACTGCTGTAACTCAGAAGTAGTGATAAATATCAATGTTATCTTGAGATGTCTGCAACTGTCATGTGGTACAAAAAATCTGCCATTTCAGATGGACTCGAAGGTGCAGGTAATGCTAATACTACTGTGGTTTGTTGCCTGTATCCACAATTGAGAGGTGCTAAATTTCTAGTAGAAGTTAGTGAAAATACAGGTGTAATCCCACCCCAGCTCCACCCCAGTTCATATTGATGGATGTTTGCTCCTCTTACTTTTAAACTCCTACTGTTGAGTTTTGATTGTTAATGTTCCATCAGCTCATGTCTATGAAACACTTGTTTTATACTTTAGGAATCTTAAAGTCAATCCTGTTCACACTTGGAGGAACAGGCTTACATTTTTAAAGGTTTGGAAGTTTGAAGGTCTTAAATCATCTAGGATGTTGACTTGGTCCCAAGATGTCTCTCCATGGACATCTGCTAGATCTGCTCAGATCCCCAGGCTGTATTAAAGTATTCATGCTTTGCAATCCTGGACATTAGAGCTAGAAACTTCTTATACACATCTTTGTTCACACTTGGAGGAACAGGCTTACATTTTTAAAGGTTTGGAAGTTTGAAGGTCTTAAATCATCTAGGATGTTGACTTGGTCCCAAGATGTCTCTCCATGGACATCTGCTAGATCTGCTCAGATCCCCAGGCTGTATTAAAGTATTCATGCTTTGCAATCCTGGACATTAGAGCTAGAAACTGCCCAGGCATCCTTGTTTTGCATGACATTCTTTGCAATAGTAAATGTAAAGGGGCTCTTTTTCTATATTTTCCTTGGGGATCCCAAATTAGAAATTTATACATATAGACATGGAAATGTTAACTTGGTATATAGGTTCTTTAGTCTTTACAGAGTATTTAATTCCAACTGTAAAAGCTGGCTTTATATCCGTTAAAAAGATCATCAACAAATGATTATACAGAGAGTGCTACAGTTCAGAGAAACACAACTCTGTGGGCTGCAGGAGCTGGGGAAGGCTCCAGGGAGGTGGTGAGATGAGCTGGGCTATAGAGAGTGGGATTAGGTGAACAGAGAAAGTGGGGAAGGCATTTCCAGCACAGACATTGGGATGAACGAGGCTTAGAGGCTTTGAGTTACAGAGGCTGAGTGAATGATATCTATTCCTCATGAGATAATTGTTTAAAAACCAAAATGTTCTTAGGCTTTCAATAAAGTAAGCCATAAAACTAGTCTACTTTGGTTACTAATCTAATTTTTTTGTTCTTTCATGTCTGTAAAAGTGTAATTTCTAATATGTCCTGGTTTCTGGTGTAAATGAAAATTTAAAGTCCCAATTTTCAGTTTCCTAATCATTTTGATTAGCAGTGGCCACAGGACTGGAAAAGGTCAGTTTTCATTCCAATTCCAAAGAAAGGCAATGCCAAAGAATGCTGCAACTACCACACAATTGCACTCATCTCACACACTAGTAAAGTAATGCTCAAAATTCTCCAATCCAGGCTTCAGCAATATGTGAACCGTGAACTCCCTGATGTTCAAGCTGGTTTTAGAAAAGGCAGAGGAACCAGAGATCAAATTGCCAACATCTGCTGGATCATGGAAAAAGCAAGAGAGTTCCAGAAAAACATCTATTTCTGCTTTATTGACTATGCCAAAGCCTTTGACTGAGTGAATCACAATAAACTGTGGAAAATTCTTCAAGAGATAGGAATACCAGGCCACCTGACCTGCCTCTTGAGAAACCTGTATGCAGGTCAGGAAGCAACAGTTAGAACTGGACATAGAACAACCGACTGGTTCCAAACAGGAAAAGGAGTACATCAAGTCTGTATGTTGTCACCCTGTTTATTTAACTTCTATGCAGCGTACATCATGAGAAACGCTGGGTTGGAAGAAGCACAAGCTGAAATCAAGATTGCCAGGAGAAATATCAATAACCTCAGATATGCAGATGAATCCACCCTTATGGCAGAAAGTGAAGGAGAACTGAAGAGCCTCTTGATGAAAGTGAAAGAGGAGAGTGAAAAAGTTTGCTTAAGGCTCAGCATTGAGAAAACTAAGATCATGGCATCCAGCCCCATCACTTCATGGCAAATAGATGGGGAAACAGTGGAAACAGTGGCTGATTTTATTTTTCTGGGCTCCAAAATCACTGCAGATGGTGATTGCTGCCATGAAATCAAAAGACACTTGCTCCTTGGAAGAAAAGTTATGACCAGCATATGCTGTGAATATGTCTACACAGCATATTCAAAAGCAGAGACTACTTTGTCAACAAAGGTCCATCTAGTCAAGGCTATTGTTTTTCCAGTGGTCATGTATGGATGTGAAAGTTGGACTATAAAGAAAGCTGAGCGCCAAAGAATCGATGCTTTTGAACTGTGGTGTTGGAGAAGACTCTTGAGAGCACTTCTCTTGAGAGAAGACTCTTGAGAGCAACAACTGTGGTGTTGAGAAGACTCCTTGGACTGCAAGGAGATCCAACCAGTCCATTCTAAAGGAGATCAGTCCTGGATGTTCATTGGTAGGACTGATGTTGAAGCTGTAACTCCAATACTTTGGCCACCTGATGCAAAGAGCTGACTCATTTGAAAAGACCCTGATGCTGAGAAAGATTAAGGACAGGAGGAGAAGGGGACGACAGAGGATGAGATGGCTGGATGGCATCATCAACTCAATGAACATGGGTTTGGGCGTACTCCGGGAGTTGGTGATGGACAGGGAGGCCTGGCGTGCTGCAGTTCATGGGGTTGCAGAGTCGAACACGAATGAGAGACTGAACTGAACTGAAATGAATCATTTTGAATCTTTTCCTTTAGCGCCAACTGGTGGGAACATGCCTTTAGTGACAATGCAGCACCTGCCTTAAGTGGTTTTAGCTCCAGTGGCAACCCACTCCAGTATTCTTGCCTGGAGAATCCCATGGACGGAGGAGCTTGGTGGGCTATAGTCCACGGGTCGCAAAGAGTCCGACACGACTGAGCGACTTCATTTACTGAATTAACAATTCATTGGCTAACTGTTTTCTCTTTTCAGAAGTTTTAAGTGAAAAGATTCTCTGGCAGGGATGTGGCTTTCTACAGATAGTATGATTCAGGCCTTGGCTCTTGTCAGTTGTGTGTGCTTATTGTGTTCCTGACTCGTTTCAAACATTTTTACCTTTTATCAGTAATGCATCATTTGTAGGTGCTAAGGCACACTTGTGCAAGTTTGCAGCTAGAGGTGGATTGACAAGGAACTTTAGTTAGTTTCCAAAGTTTCTATCCAAAGCTTGGTAGTATAACCTGCCTATTTTCCCCTCTATCTTCTGACTTAGAAATATAGTGGAAAAAAAAAAGTTGAAAGGGATCATAGGAATAATTTGCCCCATTTTATAGATGTTTAAGGTGGTGCTTTTTCATACTATTCATACTATTTATGGGGTTCTCAAGGCAAGAATTCCAGCTGAGCTATTTCAAATCCTAAAAAATGATGCTGTGAAAGTGCTGCACTCAATATGTGAGCAAAATTGGAAAACACAGCAGTGGCCACAGGACTGGAAAAGGTCAGTTTTCATCCCAGTCCCAAAGAAAGGCAATGCCAGAGAATGCTGAAACTATTGCACAACTGCACTGATTTACAGGCTTGTAAAGTAATGTTCAAAATTCTCCAAACCAGGCTTCAACAGTACATGAACCATGACCTTTCAGATGTTCAGCTGGATTTAGAAAAGGCAGAGGAACCAGAGATCAAATTGCCAACATCTGCTAGATCATCACAAAAGCAAGAGAGTTCCAGAAAAACATCTACTTCTATTTCATTGACTACACAAAAGCCATTGACTGTGTGGATCACAACAAACTATGGAAAATTCTTCAAAAGATGGGAATACCAGGCCACCTGACCTGCCTCTTGAGAAACCTATATGCAGGTCAGGAAGCAAAAGATCTGGACATGGAACAACCGACTGGTTCCAAATAGGAAAAGGAGTACATCAAGGCTGTACATTGTCACCCTGTTTATATAACTTATATGCAGAGTACATCATAAGAAATGCTGGGCTGGAAGAAGCACAAGCTGGAATCAAGATTGCCAGGAGAAATATCAATGACCTCAGATATGCAGATGACACCACCCTTATGGCAGAAAGTAAAAAAGAACTAAGGATCCTCTTGATGAAAGTGAAAGACAGTGGAAAAGTTGGCTTAAAACTCAATATTCAGAAAACTAAGATCATGGCATCTGATCTCATCACCTCATGGCAAATAGATGGGGAAACAGTGGAAACAGTGGCTGACTTTATTTTTCTGGGCTCCAAAATCACTGCAGATGGTGATTGCAGCCATGAAATTAAAAGATGCTTGCTCCTTGGAAGAAAAGTTATGACCAACGTAGATAACATATTAAAAAGCAGAGACATTACTTTGTCAACAAAGGTCCATCTAGTCAAAGCTATCGTTTTTCCAGTAGTCAGGTATGGATGTGAGAGTTGGAATATAAAGAAAGCTGAGCGATGAAGAATTGATCCTTTTGAACTGTGACCATAATCCTATTACTCAAAGATGAGCATTCGATCTTACCAAACCTTATAGGCATTAACACAGACGGAAGAGCCTGGTAGGCTGCAGCCCATGGGGTCACGAAGAGTCGAACACTTAATGAGCGACTTCACTTTCACTTTTCACTTTCATGCATTGGAGAAGGAAATGGCAACCCACTCCAGTGTTCTTGCCTGAAGAATCCCAGGGATGGTGGAGCCTGGTGGGCTGCCATCTGTGGGGTCGCACAGAGTCGGACACGACTGAAGCGACTTAGCAGCAGCAGCCCCAGCAGCAGCAACATATGTGATAATGTAAATAGGGGGCTAGGAAAGCCAGTTCCGACAAGGATCCCCTACGCACGTTCAGCGAAATGGGCGGTATGGAACAACGTCAAGGTTTTCTTCCGACTATCCCCAACAGGATTTCTCAGAATTTCCCAAAATGTTGGGAAATCCCTTAAATTAATTAAAAACAAACTAAACCTCCAAGCGACGAAGGGATGCCAACCTGTCCTAAGTTGCGAGCTGGGCAGAAAGAGATAGGGCGTTCGCAAGATTGAGGACACTCGCCCGAGGAGTGTCCTCACCCTGAAAGGATCAGGCTGCTGCTGCTAAGTCACTTCAGTCGTGTCCGACTCTGTGAGACCCCATGAACTGCAGCCTACCAGGCTCCTCTGTCCATGAGATTTTCCAGGCAAGAGTACTGGAGTGGGGTGCCGTTGCCTTCTCCAAAAGGATCAGGCTCTCTCACCCTAAAGGGATCATGGCTCACCCCCATCCCAGGGAGGTCCGCAGATGCTCCCCACGGAAAGGACGCGGGGAGCCGCAGCCGCTGCGATTCAGCCCAGCGCGCCCGGACAAGGACAGGGAAGTGCAGCAGCTGGCGCCCGCCGGGACTCGTGGCGCCCCTCTCTCCGGGCAGGAGGGCGCGGGCGCAGGCCTTCACCCGTTTCATCTTCCCATCGCTCGGGGCGGGCAGGCGGGGACAGCGCTCGGCACCTCCCTCCCTCCTCCTTCACCGGCCGGTCTTCACAGAAGTCTTGAATTCTTTTATCCGCTCTTTTCCCCGCCGGCCAAAAAAGACTGACTCCGAACCCGGAGTTGTTCTGCTGCACTCAACAGGAGTGCTCACTGCAAGGGCCGAGTGCTGGGGTTGACGCGTGGGCAGCTGCAACCGCTGATTCGCAGTAAAGGGGTCCAAGGCCCACGACTGCCAGCAGAACGAAAACAGCCAATCAGAACGAGGACAGATAGCCACAACCCAATGTGGGAGCCAGGCTGAGAGTGGGGGCGGGAACAAGGGCTGAGGTAGACTCAGGTCTGGAGCTGGGCTGGGGCAGTTTCTTTGCTGCTGCTGCTGCTGTGCTGGGACTACTCTAGCCAGGTAGGGTGTATGTGGGGGGGAAAGGCAGTATCTGTGTGGCTTCTAATGGAGAGGATCCGCACAGCCTGGAAAAATGGAGATGGGATAGAAGGAAGATACCTGGGAGAACCTTGTAGGGAGAAAAGAGATGTCAGAGACCAGGAGAAGAGGGAGCTGGGAAAATGAAGAAAGCTTGTAGGTACAGAACGAGTGAATCGATGAACGAATGAGTGGCCACTCTGAGCCTGGCACAATGCGAGGTACCTTTGCTTCCTAAAGTAATTCTTATAATAACCCTTGGAATAGGTCATTTTAATCTCCATTTTGCAGGTAAGGGAACTTAAGCTGTAAAGTGTGAATTACTTGCCCATGGTCACACAGCTATTGAATAGTGAGACCAGGAAAGGAACCACTCACGCGCAACGCTACTAAACACCACACCTTTCCTGGCCTGGGTCAGGGCACAATTGGGGAATACATGTTGGATTCTCTCAGAGGCCCTCAAAGGCGTTGAGGAAGCCATGCTGAGGGACTGGCAGAGCAATTTGGGAGAGTGCTCAGGCTCTGCTTTCACCAGCTATCTTCTGGAGTTTCTGAAAGCTTCTGTGAAATGGGCATAAGTTCTGTCAAAGAGGGAGGCCATCCATGCAGGTTTTCTGACCCGGAGAGCTTAAGTCTCCTACTGAGGGAGGGAGAGAAAACAAGGAGGAGGGGAGGGGAGGGGAGTTTGTGTGTGTGTTGGCCCATGCTGGAACTGCTCGTGATTCCATTAGAGCTTCATTCTCTCTGGACTTTTTGACAGAGTCCACTTTTGTGACCCATCAGCCCTGAGACTTCCGTCCATTGACCCTTCTACCTCTGGAACTTTCTTTGTTTTTTGGTGTGTCACACTGCCTTGAGCCATTTCTGATGTTAATATTTGTTTCAGCTGAGTAATGTAGGACTATAACAAAAGGCCTACTGTCAAAGTGACAAAGGAAGCCTGATGATTTATCGCCACTTCAGGCCAAAGAGATTAACCAGACAGTAGATAAATCATGGGTCACATACCAAAGATGGGAAGAATCAATTCCATGATTAGATTTCTATCTACATGGTTTTTATTTAAGCCAAGATAATTTGAATCAGTGCTCAGCAAGGGTTGATCTAACATTTTGTTCTCTTTTTNAACCAGACAGTAGATAAATCATGGGTCACATACCAAAGATGGGAAGAATCAATTCCATGATTAGATTTCTATCTACATGGTTTTTATTTAAGCCAAGATAATTTGAATCAGTGCTCAGCAAGGGTTGATCTAACATTTTGTTCTGTTTTTTAAATAAAAACTACATATCCCGATGGTATTTTCTATACCACTGAGGACAGGTGGCTATGGTTTGCTTGCTTCTCTCAAAAATGGAAACTTCATCAGAATATGCTCAGTGAGACCATCTTAGAGACCCATAGACCGTGCTTTGTATCTCAGCTCTTTCATCTGTTGACTGTGTAACCTCAAGCAAGTCACTTAACATTTCTGTGCCAGCCCTCATCTGTGAAGTGGAAATATTAATAGTGTCTCCTGACCTTGTTTAAGGATTCAGTGAGATAGCAGATAGGTTTTGGGCACAGCACATGGTGTATAGAAATAATCAATAACTGTAATTTCTTCTGCAACCCAACACCAACATAGCTGCTCCTTCTCCGTCTAATTTTCTATTTCTCAAGTCGCCACCATTTATTTACTTTTAAGTATTGTTTTCCTAATTTATGGAACATGGAATCCCTGTGAACCAAAGTAGAGAAAACTTAAAGCGTGTAAATGTTTCCCTCAAGCCATAGATGCCACTCAGACGTGCAAGACTTCTCTGTGCTGGGAAGGCTTGATCAGCAGTAGCCAGGCAGGTGTCTGTTAGCAGATTTATAATTACCTTTGAGGTACTTGCAGTACAAAAGAATGACGTGAAGCACCAGGTTAGAAGTAAAGATCCCAGGGGTCTGATTTCAGCCAAGAGAAGAGAGTTCTGCTTTAGGCTAATATTTGGGAGAAATTCCTTAGCCGGAAATAAGCATGGTGCTACTTGTTGCACAGTATACTGTTGACTCGCCATTAGTATGATGAAATATTGAGACCAATTTCCAGAAATCGTTCATTAGAGTCTGTTTTATTTCTTCGTAGTGATGTTTGGACACCTCCCTCTCCTAAGTTTCCTTTCTTTCCATTTTTTCCATGGGGTCTGTCATTTCCACCCACTGCATTATTCAGCCTTTTTTTATTACTCTTGTCAGCACACTTTGAGTTAAGGTAGATATTCAGAGGCAAAGTGCCAACCCTCTGAAGGGTGCCTGGGGATAGGCGAGCCTCCAGTACTTGGGAGAGGAGTTTATGAAACGGCTGATGAAGTAAGACTAGTACAGCCCTCATGAAAGGGACTCAGGTTAGCTACAGAGCTTATGGTTGAAGCACATTAACCATCTGTTGTCTCCTGCCCTTTGCTTTTGTTTCCAAGGCCAAAAGCCCTCTCAGGTTGAAGGGGAGCCATGAGCCGATTCCTGAAGGTGTTGCGAAGCTGGATGATGATAACGTCCATCATAGCCGCGGGTCACTCGCTGCAGAGCTTCCGAGACCACACCTTTCTCTATGAAAAGCTCTACACCAGCAAACCAGACCTGGGTAAGAAAGCAAAGACCTCCATCCTTTGTGGAAGTGGCCTAAATGGTGGTCCCCAGACCTGGCTGTACATCACAGTAACTGCGAAAAACTAAAACCAAAGTACAGGTGGCCAATTCCCTGTCCAGACCTAATTACTGAATCTCTCAGCCCCTGGATGCATCACAGGAAGTTCTCTTTAGAAACTTCCCAGGTGATCCTCATGGTGCATAAGCTAGTGATGCTGCTGCTGCTAAGTCGCTTCAGTCGTGTCCGACTCTATGCGACCCCATAGACGGCAGCCCACCAAGCTCTGCCATCTCTGGGATTCTCCAGGCAAGAACACTGGAGTGGGTTGCCATTTCCTTCTCCAATGCATGAAAGTGAAAAGTGAAAGTGAAGTCTCTGAGTCGCATCCAACTCTCAGCGACCCCATGGACTGCAGCCCACCAGGCTCCTCCATCCATGGGATTATCCAGGCAAGAGTACTGGAGTGGGGTGCCATTGCCTTCTCTGCTAGTGATCCTAAGCCACTAGAATAACAGACGTGCTGGATAACACTTGGTCCATTTTGCCCGCAAGCGTCTCTGAATACCTTTCCCTTCATTTCACACTGCCCTTGGCAGCTGGTCTGTACAAATACCATTACAAGGACAAGTGAGGAAACAGACTTTCTTGATGACTCTGATACCTGATGAAGAAATCATGAAGAAGGTTTTCCTGTTGCTTCTCTCAGAAATCAGGTCATGGGGCGTATGGTTTATACCCTACATTGCATATGGAGAATTACTAATCTAAGGTCTTCTCAAACCATGACACAGACCCTGAAAAGATACCAAAATCCCTCCAGGTTGGTTTTCCGCATGAACTTCCACAGGCCCACGATGACTTTCCCCAGTGTCCTGAGCCTCTCTGCTGGAGAGTGGTTACACACTTCAGCTTGCACTTCCTTCCTTTGATACATGGGGTGGCTTGAGCTGCAGCACCGTTTCATAGTAGCAACAATTCTGTCACATTTATAGGTAACCCAGATTCAGGCTCTGACCTAGCTCACATTTCTGCAGCATCTGTGTATAAAATGAAAGAAGGCTAAGCCTCACTTTGAACAAAGCTCAAGTATCATAGGCTTAGAGAACCTGGAAAAGTGGGTGGAACAATTCCACTTTTCACCCTCCAGTGCTGTCCTCCAGTGGTCCAGGAACTGTGTATAGATTCACAGGGTTTTTGAGGTCATCTGTCCTAGCCCTTTGAATTTAAAATTGAGACAGAAAAGCCCAGAGGTTATGTGATTTGTCGAAGGGCATATAGCTGAGCAGAACTGTGTGTGTGCGCCTCTGCAGGCCTGCACACACACACAGCTCGGGAATAGGTCCCTCGTGACCTCCTGGGACTTTGCTGGTGATAGCAGGACCCTGGAGCATCCAGTAGAAGAATTGCACCTGATGTCTACTCTGGTTAGGATTACTGAGATACTCCATTTTTAATCCTCACTCATAAAGAGATGTATAGAAATAGAAAGGAGAAATGTCCTGTCGTTTCATCAGAAGTGCTATCAAAATGCTTTATGAAGAATGTAAAAAGAAAACAAAAAAGAATCTAGCTCTCCAGGACTAACCGCTATATTTTAGTTTGAGATATGGGATTTTTTTCTAAAAATGACTACCTTCTAAAGATCTTTGGGGTTGTGAATTTAGTGTTGCTGTCTGGTTCCCCAAAGGCTGGAAAATCCTTAAAAGAAAATCCTGAAAGACATTTCTGTTGTGAGTCTTGTCCCTTAAAATTTCTCTTGCTCAGGAGACCAGCAAAGAAAGTATCCTTGCTTTTCACCGTAGATCAATACTGGTACATTAAAATCAACAAGGTGAGGCTTTTGAAAATAGCAGGGGTGTCCTGAGCCCTCCACCATAGTATATGATTTAACTGATCTGGTATCCAGGTCTTGGTAATTTTATAAAATTTCGTCAGTTGAGTCTCATAAATGCCCAGGGTCAAGATGCACTGTTATGATGGACTACGATTTAAACACTCTGGACAAGACATTTAACACAGCAGTGCCAGAATGAAGCTAGCAAGAGCAGAGTGGCCCTGGCTAACATGGAGCTTTGTTCCCTTCCCACACGCACAGGAAACCAGCCTCGTTAGGGCTTCACTCATGTGATATAGATCTGAATTCAGGAGATCCAGGGATCTGGGTCTCTTAAAGACCAGGTGTGGGTGTCTAGACAGGGCTCAGTATTTCTGTATTCTGTCCTGCATCAGCCTCACTGAAAGTCTACTGACCTCCTAGGCATCTTGCATTGACAGACCGCTCTCCACCGTGTTCCCCCACACTTATCCTGATTCAGACTCACTTGCTTCACCAACACCACAGCGGCTTCCAGACAGAGCCATAAACCACTAACCCAGGAGCTACTGCCGAAGTGGGCTGTTTGTTGGGTTTTTATTCTTGGAATTCACCCGCCCAACTGTAGGCGTTTGAAGAGGGGCTGAACCAACTTTCCTTCTGGAATTCTTTCCATTCCTTCTAGTTCCCACGTGCAGCATCAGAGCCTGTACTTTGCCCAGCGAAGAGGATCGCAGGCTCAGCTCTCTGACTCCTCCAGCTTCACTGGAGGGAACCCTGACACACCCTTCTCAACACTCCTGCTTGTTTCTGCTTCACAGTGAATGGCCTCCAAGCTCGGATCTTTGGAGTCTGGACACTGCTGTCATCAGTGGTTCGCTGCCTCTGCGCCATCGACATTCACAACAAAACGTATGTAAGGGAGGGAAGAGCACCAGTCTCCCTGTGTTGGCAATGGGTGCTAAGCAGAGCCATTGGGCTCCTCCCTCGAAGACTTGTTTATCCTTAAAATCAACAAGGCAAGGCTTTCGAAAATACCAGGGGTGTCCTGGGCCTACCTCCATAATATATGATTTAGCTGTTCTGATATCCAGGTCTTGGTAATTTGATAACATTTCTTCAGTTGATTCTAATAAATGCCCAGAGTCAAGAAGCACTATTATGATGGACTGTGATTCCATCATACGGCCTATGATTTGATATAGTAACCTAGGATGTGAAGATAAAAGATTACTAGGTACCATTCTTTCCAGGGATAGAAAACATCACAGACCTGAACGTCTTTAAAGCTTAAAAATCTTTGAAATGGACACAGCAAACTGGTTATGTTGTGATCCAGTGGCCTGCATCACATCCCTCTACTTCTTT
>SJYX01021558.1:0-11980 GCA_006410675.1 Oreotragus oreotragus | reverse complement strand
AAAAAAAAAAAAAATTGCTGTAGCAAGCACAGTAACTTTTAATGTTTTCACTGCTGAACTGTTAAAATGTGAACATTCCCACCCCCTGAAAAGTATGGAGCTATAGTATAACCTTCACATTTATAGTAAGAGGTTTCTAGAAAATGACAAAGAAAACATAGCAATTTCAGCCAGGTCATAATTTAGTATAAAATAAAACAAGACACTTAAACCCAGGGAAGAAAAAAAAAAATCCGGGAGTGGTAGGACTATCAAACTATGCGTGCAATTTCCTTGTGCTCAAATTGCATTTTCTCCCTTCAGTGTGAGATGGACCAGGGTCTTGCCCTCTAGATTAGAGACTTTTGCATTAGAGGAAACTAGGTTATGTCTTCCACTGTCAGAGGCAGAAATTATGAGCTGGAGTGCATTTTAGCCAGTCACTCTGAAAAATGTTAGCCCAAGGGGATAATAATTAGAACTGTTTTTGTCAGGTGACTGCATTTTAAACAGTGATGTGTCTGAGAATCTAGCTGAGGGGTTTAATATAAATATAAATATTTTTTTCAGTCAGCATTGTGGCTTTTTTTTTTTGCTTTGTTTTTTATTTCAAAAGTAAGCACTTTCCAGAAATTATCAGCTAAAAACGCACTACCGTTTAGCATTATGTGACCTGATAATATAATAGCCAGCAGAAAATGATACTCCAGCAGCCTGAGAAGTTAATGCATAAAACTATAAACTAACTCATTATGAGATCATCATACATTTATGGACACAAATAACTAGTCTGCTTATAAAACTCTAAGTGCAAACATAACAGTTTTGCTTCTAAATTATTATTTTACTTATTTAAGAAGTTATTCAATAGAGTTTAATATTATAGTTCACACAAATAAAGGTATAATAATGCATCTTATGGGCTTTTGGAATACTTCAAGGTGGGGTGGCACCTTTGGGGTCAGAGGCCCCTAGTTGAGTGGGTAATCTGGGAGTTCTGTTATTATTTATTAAATTGTCCAAATCTGAATATACCCCTTTTTGACAAGAATGGATCATTTTAATATTTGTTCCCATTACAAAAACATTATGAAAAGATGGGGATGAATGGAAACAATCTCTTCTCCTTTAGCTTATAAACTTTAATAAAGACTATCTTTTTGTTCTTACAATAACTGTTTCCTTACAAATAAATGAATCACTTTAGATTATGAGCTTCTCAGAACAAAAGATCAAGTTTCCTATAGGCTCTTTAAAATACTACATAGACCTTCTCATCATAGTATAAATAATGAATAATTACAAAATCTTGTTCTTGAAAATTAGCTTTAATTATTTTATATCACATGAAAAATAAATGCCGATAATTCAGAAACAATTCTCTAGGACCATTCTAATTTACCTATCATGAACAGATTCAACATTTTTAAACATTCTGTCTAAAAAAGGGTTCCGGCAGAAAAGTTTTATCATTTATCTTAACCAATTACCAGCACGACATCTCTCGCCAATCAGAAACACGATATTCCAAGCATAAGCGTATGCCATGTGAATGTATTTCCCCACTGTGTAACTCACCTCCTCTTGCTCTGCAGCATTCATATTTGAATCTTTCTGTTTGAACTCTAAGTGACTGTTGAAAAAGACTGCTTTAAACTCTCTATCAAGAATAACTCTCTCCTCTCAAAGGATCTTACAAAGAGATCCTTCCTCCCTCTTTCTCAAGAGGCTATCTAGGTATAAGAGAATGCTCTCATGTCCAGAGAAAAAGCTACTTGTGGCTGTGTACTAACATCTGGGCCCCACTGGCCTCTACTGATCCAGCTGTTTCTCTCTGTATCAGGCTTCTGGGTATCCCGTACCAGCATCCAACCCATTATATTTTATACTGCTTAGTGCTCTGGGGGTTTAGGGAGGCTTAGGATCCTGGTGGCACCATTCCCAAAGCTTTCTGTAGCAAGTCCCATGCCCTGTAGCATCCTTGTCCTTACATCACACTGAGTCTGTTAGTATTAGGAGACTTAAGAAGTCACAGAACTCCTAGATACTATCTCATGAGCCATGGGAACCCAGGGGCATTACTTAGCACTCTTGTCTAGATGCTTCCTTCAGTCATTTCTAATTTACTGGTCATGTGATGATATATTCGTGTTGTATCATGATCAACATGGGACCCCAAGGAATTTGAAATTTCCCCAGAACAGATCCTGAAACAAGTAGCAAGCTTAACCTAACCCCCAATCCATGAATCCCACAACTTTAATCAGATTTTTCTGCCAGCCCTCACTTCACCCCAACCCAAAGGGTTTGAACTCCATGACGTAAATTCAAGGACACTCTCATCTGACCGCTTGCCACTCACACCCACTTTGTCTCACCAATTCGCAGACCAAATTGTCTTTCCCTTCTCCCAAGACTGACACCTCACCATGCTACTCATCTCACTTGGTTTAAATCACTCATCCCTTGGTTTAAATCACTCTCCCCTTCACTGCCTCATTTGTGGTGGAGGAATGTCTGAAAAACCAGATTATCACAGAGAGAAAGGACAGCGGAGGTGTGCTGGCGAGTGTGTTGT
Source organism: Oreotragus oreotragus (assembly GCA_006410675.1). NCBI lineage: Eukaryota > Metazoa > Chordata > Mammalia > Artiodactyla > Bovidae > Oreotragus > Oreotragus oreotragus. Next base: position 9,423 of record SJYX01021558.1, on the reverse strand, counting down.
CTCCCAGCGCCTCCTGGTTTCTTCCTTACCCTCTTCCATACCTCAGAGGCAAGAAAATCTGCAAAGCTCTATCTCCCAGACTCCCTTGCAATCTGATTTTCCGTTAAGTTTCATCAGTGGGAGGCACTGATAGGATGCTGGAGAAAACAAGAAGCCAGGTTTTGGGGGCGGTTTTTTTCTCTTTGCAGATTCTAACAGCAATTTTAGCATCAGCAATGGTTTCAGTGAAGTGTAGTGCCAAGTTGTACTCAGGTAACTCACTTTCAACATCGGCAGCCTCAGCTTCACTCGGACCCCAAGGAAACATTATTTTTTTCCTTTGGGCCCCCAGGCCTACAGGTGGTAGTGCTTTTATATACCTACTGCTCTCCAGGTAACCTTCCCCAGGAGTGCCTCCAGCTTTCTAGCACTCTGTAGCTATATTAAATTAACTCTGCTTGAAATTCCTCAAGTGGATTCTGTTTGTCTGATTAAACACTGACTGATACCAGAAATATGTCAATCATATGAGTTCTATTATACTTAAACAATGTCTACCTATTGAAGTATTATTAGTTGCTTTTAAAAAATATCTTTACAGTGGTTCAAGAGAATGTAATGGAGACCTTTGGAGTAATACCGACTCACCATCACGACTGCCCAAAGCGAAGTTTTACTTACAAAGTAATTATTCCACCAGGGCCTAAATGGTGTCTGCAGCAGAGAATGAAAAACACTACTTATTATGACTCAGTTTCTTGCCATCCATTTTCTCAAATCATAGGCTGCCTCTACCCTTTAAAAATTGTCTCTGAACTTAGGAAGAAATTCCAGAAGCGTTTTTGGAGTTCTGTTGTTCCCCCTCTCTCTGATGACTCTCCTTGTCTTTAAGCACATATGGAAATAAGAACCGCAGAGTTCTGACTTTCTTTCCCTGCTCCGTATAGCACCACATGTGATACCACTCACCCCCTCCCAAATTTCTCTTACTTTGAACAATTTGTAGCCCAGCGTGCCAGAATGCCATTAATCACCTGCAGAAATAAGAGAATGCTGTGGTCCAAGGACTCAAAGAGCAATAAAGGTACACACACACATTCAATTCCTCATCCCCTTTCCTTTCAAGCCAGGGGCCTGTTAAGTGGAGGAAACAGGTTTATTTTATCTTTCTATCTTAAGGCCTGTTTTATTCCCCAAGTCGAAAGGCATGTGAACAACTTCTAGGATTTTTATAAAACCATACAATTATAGAAGTTAAAAACAGCACTAGGCGGAAATCATGAACCGCCTCCTCATTTACAGATGATCATCTCTAATATTCATCACCTTCATCATACGTTCTTTTACCTTCCTGACTGGTCTATGAACTCCTTGAGGGAAGGGTCTGATTTTCATCTTAACAGCCTCTGTGTCTAGCATGGTGCCTAAAATACAAGCAGTATTCAAGAAATGCTTGTTAAAAGTAGACCAATAGGTGAACAAGTGAGTGGATTCTTGAATGANCGATCATCTCTAATATTCATCACCTTCATCATACGTTCTTTTACCTTCCTGACTGGTCTATGAACTCCTTGAGGGAAGGGTCTGATTTTCATCTTAACAGCCTCTGTGTCTAGCATGGTGCCTAAAATACAAGCAGTATTCAAGAAATGCTTGTTAAAAGTAGACCAATAGGTGAACAAGTGAGTGGATTCTTGAATGAATGAATTACTGAGACGTTTAATATACTGCCTGAGAATACACAGCTATAAGCAGTTTAGTGAGGATTTGCTGTGATTCTTATTGTTTAGTAGCCAAGTCATGGCTGACTCTTTTGTGACCCCATGGACTGTAGCCTGTCAGGCTCCTCTGTCCGTGGGATTTTCCAGATAAGAATACAGGAGTGGGTTGCCATTTCCTTCTGCAGGGGATCATCCTGCCCCAAGGACCAACCTGGAGTCTTCTGCTTGGCAAGTGAATTCTTTACCATTGAGCCACCTAGGGATTCTTCTAATGAGGATTAGATAACATCTAATCATATCTGATTCTAGGTCCAGTATTCTTTTCCCTCTCTTCACTAAACATTAGAAGCATTTTTAATGTTTTTGCAGAAAACAATGTTTAGTCATTTTGCCTTCCGAGAAATGTAGAAATGTGGGTGAAACAAGAAGAGAGGCTGTCCTATGTGTCAGACAGGGAAAGAGAAAGTAAAGGGCTCAGTACTTAGCGCAAGGTTCAGAAGCAACAGTCAAGTCCCCAAGACAGTTACATTAAAAGCTCAGTTTCCAATGTGGTCAGTCTGTGCCCATTTATGGAAAATGTAGCATATGTAAATAACTGGATTTTTACTTTTTTGCCAGGGTACGAGATAAGATCACTATCTGTCTTCATTATTGCTATTTTCCCCCAGGAACAGTATATCCTACTTATATAAATTGGGGGTGGGGAGGAGAAGACCATGAGATATGCAACTGCTCTTTCAGAATTCTAATGCTCTAGAAGCATTGCTGATTTTAATGTATAATACTCAGGGAAACATATATTCAATTAGTTGCTCTCTCAACATGAACATGTATAATTTGTAAACCAAAAAGCAATTAAAAATGGAAAATTAGGAGGGTAAACAAATGTCACTGAAAGATAAATACTATTAAAATTTTGTTACAAAAACATTTCAATTCCTTGTTTATTTTAAACCCAACTGGAAATTACAAACCACATCATATAAGATTCAAAAACAAAACTGTATACTCTTATTTACACCCAGAAATTTTGGTATAAAGTTAACACACCATGATGCATAGAAGAGCCTAGTATGCCACCATTTGGTTATATATTTCAGTTTTTCTCAATATGTGATGAAATAGAAATGTGACATTTGCTATTATCACTGACAGTTAATTCTGTGAACATTTTAATATTTTTCAGACATCACAAGATTTATATTTTTTTCACTCTCATGAGAGTTTAAATACCAAATCTTTCCTTTCTTTGAAAAAATAAATGCTATACTACACCTCCCAAGGTTAATCTGTGTCCTTGCACCTCCAATGAATCCATGGCAAGAATATTTTTTATTGCTCTGCCATGTCTAAAATTGCTTAGTCCACACTCTTAGACACATCATTTTTCAAACTCAAACTTCTAAGTTTCATCAGAGAAGATCACATTAAACTAGATGCAAAGTGAATGACTATTAACTCATGTTCTAGGGCTATGTGCCATTATTCACCAAATAAGCAAGCCCATATGGTTTCGGTTGAAGAGATAATCTTGCAGGAAGCCCTGTTAAGATACCATAGACTTTGAATGATTCTTCGGCCAACTGAAGAATTTTTTTTCCTGGAAATTGTAATATCTGTAGAGCTCTGGCCCTCACCATTTGACTGGTAATGGATATAGTTTCAAATAAATGATCTATATTTACAGCCTTGACTTTCTTATCTCCTCTTAATTCTCAGCCTATTGCACTGGCTTCTTCTCCCAACTCCGAGAGTCATGCTAGGAGGAGGGGGTAAAAGAAACCTGTAACAGGATAAATTTTGTCCTCTCAAAATTCACATGCTGAGGTTCTAACCTCCAGTGCCTTAGAACGTGACCTCATTCAGAAACATGGCATTGGCAGAAGATAAAGTTATGATGAGGTCATCAGGGTGGGCCCTAATGGAATATAACTGCTGTCCTTATAAATAGGAATTCGGACACAAAGAGAGACACACACAGGGATGACACCATGAGGAAGATGAAGGCAGAGACTGGGGTGATGCATTGAGCAGCCAAGGAACACCAAAGATCGCCAGCACACCAGCACAAGCTAGGAAAGAGGCATGGGGCTCCTTCTTCCTCATAGCACTAGAAGGGATCGACGCTGCTGACACCCTGATCTTGGACTACTAGCCTCCAGGACTGGAAGGCAATACATTTCTGAAATTTTGGGGTAGTGACCTAATTTGTGGTACTTTGTTACAACAACCCAAGGAAAGAAAAAACAAACAAAAAAAGCCCATTGTAGCAAAGATCAAAGCTGGAGAGGACTCCCCTCTTCCAGCAGTGAAGGCTTTGCCTCCAAGTTCCACACTCAGTCCTTTCCTCCTGCGGAAATCTCAGCCATGCACAGCCTCCACTGTCACTGAAGATCAAGTCTTTCCAAATCTACCTCTAGTCCTATCTCTTTTCTTTGATCCTAATATGCATCTTGTAATTTGTCAGTTGATATCTCCAAGTAATTTTCCTGCAAGTACTGCAGTTAAGGTCACTCCAAAACTGCTGCTGCTTCCAGTAAACACTATCTTATTAGTTAATAGCATCACCATCCACCCAGTCAACTAGCTCCGTATGATTATACTTAACACTTCTCTCTGTCCCTCCATCAAGTAGGACCAATTAAATCTACCTGTGAAGAACTCTTGAATCCATCTCATCTGTTCAGCCACACTGCTACAGCACCTGCTTCAAACCCTCACTATTATCTCCCCAACTTCTTCCAGGAATCCTATAAAACTTCTCCCTGCCTTCAAGCCACTCTCCACACTTGTCACAAAATTACCTTTCTACACATAATCTATCTTGTATAAACCGTAGTTATGTTAAATCACAGCGCTATAGGGGAAGTTTCTTGCTGGTGCATAAATTAGCTCATGCTGGTTTATATCCAATGAGTTTTACATCTCTGCATTTGTTTTATCTGATTCATGTGTTCAAGTGTGTTGGCTTGATAGCAAATCCCATTTGAAAACATATATGCCATGGCATTTTCAGCTCAGAGAAGATAGTGTGTGCTTTGAGAAATTTTGAAATAAAAATCAAATATCAAACATGCTATAAGGCTCAGCTCAATTGCTTCTCCTCCTTGAAGATCACCCTAAACTCTACCCTCTCCCTGACCCCTCACAACTCCTTTTTCTTGCCTCCTCATATTGGTTTATTTTATCTTTGTCATTTCTCCTTATCTTATGGGTTTATGTTCCTCTCTGTTCCCTCCAGTCACACATTCCAACTAAACTGTAATCTGCTTAAGGTCAGGATCTGTACCCAATACATTTTTTTAGCCCTCCTAAGCACATCATACAAAGTGCAAGGCCATTGTCTATGCTCAGTAAATGTAAATTGAATGAGCTCTGTCAAGGAAGGTAATAAATGAATTTTTTTCTAAATGCACCATGCCTTTGGAAACCCACAGTGCTCACATTGTGCGTTATGAGCTCATTTTAGAGTGATTGGATGCCTTTTATTGGCTAATGTCCGCCATGTGTAATGTCTTCATTTGCTGAGTTGATGTTCCAAATCTTACAATTCTTTGTCATAATTATTAGTTTTCCCCCTGAATTTTGTGCTTCATTGAGGTTTTAAAGGGTAAAATTAACCTCCCAGCTTTTCCTCCATAAATTTATAATTTCATTGTGATTTCATTGCTATATTGGCTTCCATTTCAGAGGTTTGTCCAAAGTTTAGGTGATTATGTGTCTGTTTTTCTCCTCTCACAAATGCAGTTATTTCCTTACCATCTAGTTTGCTCAACTGTACAGCAATAGACACAGCAACATGCGGAACTCTAACTATTATTTACTTAGAAAAGATCTGTTAAGGGAAATGGAACATTGTTTAACCTGTGTTAAAATTAGACCCAAGTTTATGAAAATACAGACCTCATTCACCCAATATTCTTCCCTGCTTTGGTATCTGTTTATCTGGCATTAGTCAACATTTGCTGCAGAACACAACACTGTAAAAAGTACATCAAGTTCTTCAGGGATATTTTAAGAACAAAATTTTTTAGCCTCTAAACAATGTAAGCATTTGATTACTTGAGCTGGAAATATACAGCTCAAATTTCACTTAAAGTTATACATGATTATATACATTAAGAAATGTGTCTTCAGATTCTTCATTACTCAGTATCAGGTAAAACTGTTGTAGGGACTCAAACTACTTTCCATGATTGCTTGTAGACAGACACCTAAAAGTGCTTTGTAGGTAGGGGAAAAAAAAAAACCCTCATCTATAGGATCAGAAAAGCTTTCTCAGCCTGGATGCAAATTAAACTTGGATCAGTCATAATACTTCTTGAGACTTCCTAGGGGAAAAACAGAATACTCAGATTCATCTCACCTCAGTTTATCTTTTGTAAAAGTAATATATAGAAATCTGCTTCATCTATGCCTCTGAATGCCTCCAATCCCAAACCCTGCACCCACCCAGCTACCACCCCTATATATTACATTTTCCTTTCTCAAACTGTGGAACCAGTTTTAGTCCCATCAGAAGGAGAAGAAGAAACTGGGCCAGCAACTCAGTAAGTAGTTCAGCATCAAGTGGGTCTTTCTCCACATCTTCTAAAAACCAGACATGCTAATTTACCCTTGATAAAAACTGCCTGAGAACCATGGTTTTAGTAACAGCATTCCATTGCTCCTGAGGCTCTTTCTGGTCTGCTTCCCCTTAAACTAGATAGCTCCCTGGTTCCCAAAATGTGGTCCACAGCCCAGCAGCATCAGCGTCATTTGGGAATTTAGTTCAGTCACTCAGTCGTGTCCGACTCTTTGAGACCCCATGGACTGCAGCATGCCAGGCCTCCCTGTCCATCAAGTCGGTGATACCATCCAACCATCTCATCCTGTCATCCCCGTCTCCTCCTGCCTTCAATCTTTCCCAGCATCAGGGTCTTTTCCAATTAGTTAGTTCTTTGCATCAGGTGGCCAAAGTATTGGAGTTTCAGCTTCAGCATCAGTCCTTCCAACAAATATTCAGGACTGATTTCCTTTAGGATTGAGTGACTGGATCTCCTTGCAGTCCAAGGGACTCTGAATAGTCTTCTCCAACACAACAGTTCAAAAGCACAATACAAATAGTTGGGCCCCAACCCAAATCTATTCCATCAGGAACTCTGGGGGTGGAATTCAGCAGTTGGTATTTCAACAAACTCTCCAGGTAATTTTGATTAGTACTCAGATTTGAGAACTTCTGGGCTAGGTTCTTAGCTCAAATTCCTTTTATTTCCATATGCTCTCTGCTGTCTTTTAGTCCCTCACCTCTAACAGAGAAAACTTCTTTTGGAAAAGAAAGAGAGGTAACAAGAAAGATTTTTAACACCAGTTTCCAATGTATGACTTTGGCAAGAGGGAAAGAGATTGAAAAAGGAGTGAGACAGGCTTCGCTGTGCAATTTTACTGTGGAAAAGCTACGGTAAATGCAGCCATGATATATGAAAGAAAATCAAGAGCTAGCAAAGGAGAAATTTCAAAGTTAGGACTATACCCCAGCCCCTGGCATTTTTAGAAGGACACCAATTTTTTAAAAAAATTAATTTACTTTTTGGTAGCTGGGCTATTTCTTTTAATTCAACACCACAGAGACTATACCATATGGAGACCAAATTGATATTCAGGTTTGACAAGGAAGTGACCTGCCCGGCTCAGTGTGTTATGGAGCAGGAACAGCATGGGACAGAAAGAGAAGAATCAGTAACCTCATTTCTTCCCCCTTTGCCTCTTCTCAGATATTGTTCACTCAATTATCCCCACTCTCTCTTTCATCTTTTAACCTCCCTTCTCAATTGGTTCCTTCTCCCTCAGTATGTAAACCTATAAACATCAAAGCCATATCTTTTATAAAGCCTGTTTTAATCAGGCAACCACCCCATAGGCACTACCCTAAATACGATCTTCTATTCACTTATAAGTCTCTATAGAAAGGGATCCACCTTTAAAATCTCAATTTAGCCCGTCTTGTTGATTCCTTAACCTAGTTTAACATAGCTTCATTCCCTCCGTGGAAAGGAATTTCTACCACCACGTCCATCAGTGACCCACTTCTCAAATCCATGGGTAGTTTTTAGCCTTTCCTTGTTCTCTCTAGAGTCTAATCTGTTCAACAGTCCTCCGTGAAACACGTTCTTCTCACTTTCCTGACAAAGAAACCCTCTATCCTTCTTCTTCCCCTCTATGCATAGTTCTTCCCAACCCTTTTATGCTCATCCTCTCCAATCTTTGTAAGTCATCAGGCTTCCCAAAATTCAGTTCTTAACCCTCTTCTCTTCTCACCCTCTGCATGCTTCCCAAGCAGTTTTACCTCCAACTACAATCTTTCTTGCTTCCCCAACCTAACTTGCCCCCATCATTCTTCGGTCTTCAGACTCTTAAATCTAATTTCCCAGTAGATTATATTCATCTCAGAATGCCAACAAATGGTGCCTCATCATCCTTCCCTCAAAACTGTATTATCTACGTGTTCTTTTACTCTTTGCAAAACCACTAACTTAGCCTTTATTTATATTTATCCTACATTTCTTCTTCTTCTTTAACCCCCATCAATAAAAATTGCATCGTCTCTATCCTCACTACTACTGCAAGCCCTTATTGCATACTCTCTCGCCTAAATTATTATAATAGCCTAATAACTTGGGTCTCTCCCCCTTCATGCTGCTGAAAGTGATAAAATATATAAATGAGAATGAATTTAATTCCATCAAATTTCCACATAGTTTCCCACCAGAAAGCTAAAAGCTAAGAGGCTAGGGTATTTATGGGTAACGAATAGAGGGGCAGAGCCATATGTGGTGCGGAGGGCGTGGGGAGCATCCCGGGGCGTGGGCAAAGGTGACCAGAAGGCCAGTAATCATGGTCTGTGCTCCTGTAATAGACAGCAGCCCCTGCTCTGCTCTGCTCAGTAACCTCACCTGCGGGTGGAGTTCTCAGCCCTCCGACGTCAGACAGCAGATCAGACACTGGCGCATGCCCAGTTACAGGGTCGGTGCTGCTCTCCGGTCTTAACCAGCTCAGCTCAAACTAGACACAGCTGACTTCAATTCTTGGCAAACAACTCCAGGCCCCCCTCTTTGTGTTTAGGCTCTCTGCAGGCCTGGAGGACATGAACGTCTTTTTTTAGCAACACTTAAAACTAATTAATTAGTGAAGGCAGGTAAAATGGATTTGACTATTGATTACCTATGGTTTCACTTTGAGCAGCCTAACTAATACAGCTGGACAAATTCAGCATGTACAAGGAAAAAGTTCCCTAAATTATATCTTACTAAAGAGTTTACCAATTCCAAGGGGAAAAAAATTAAGTTAATTTCAAAAATTCAAAATATACACATACATTCTTGTGTACAGTCTATTCAGCTCAGCCTTTCAACTCTTTTTATAAATACGCCACTTCATAGCCCCTTGGAATACTGTTGCAGATAGATATTTGAGTTAGGTGAACACAAACTGTTGAAGTCAAGGTTCTTATGCCCAAAGTGGCAAGAGAAAGAGAAGAGAACGCTACAGACTTGACGAGTCTGCTCTTAATTCTTCTGCCTGCACAGGTCACGTTACCCAGGCCCAGCTGGTTCTACATATTTGTTTCCAATGAATGGCTACAAAGGGAAATTAAAACTGACAACCTACCTCTCCAAGCCCCTATGTCTACTCCCATCTCCTAAGGGGAGGGACAGGGACAGGCATTACATGAAATATGATTTGG